>OZ001351.1:35594392-36130300 GCA_963924055.1 Drosophila limbata
TGCAGCAAGCGATTTAGAGAATTTTTTCCTTGTTGTGCATTCACTTCGAGTCCCTGGGAAATTTAGACTCTCTACTTATTTTATTACAAGTTTGGTTTTTTATAAGCTTCAAGGTATGTATTACATAGATAATCAGTGCTTGTGACCGGTCTATAAATGTGTTGCTTATACAACGTAGTGGTAATCAAGTTATTGACAACGAGCCCACTGTAGCGTACACCTGTCTTTCGTGGAGTAGAACCACATTCATTCACCTGCATTCAGACCAATTCTTATTTTATCTGGAAGTTTGAATCATTGTGCGTCCAAAATGTCGAATATGAATTGCGATTTCCTGCTATCCTCCTATTATGGCACCTTTTTAGGCACAATGTCAGTAGAAAAACGGACAAGAAGAAGAAGAAGAAGTTCCTCACCATGGAAAACTTTGTATTGTTTAATGGATTTTAAAAAATAAATTAAAATTAATAAACAATTTTTAAAAATAAAAAAAAAATTTAAAAAAAACCTAAAAAATTCTACGATTTTTTTCTGAGCAGCGAAATAAAACTGACTGAAAACATCTGTTTTCGTTTTCAAGTTATTGATTAAATGCCGCTAGCGAAGCCCAATCGCCCACTGTGCGAAACAATCTTACCGCCTTCCACCCATTTTTTGACTGACTGTCACGCCCACTTTCAAGGCCGCTGGCATTACGGTAATTGCAAGCATTTGTCCAACAACAACTAAAAGGGAAAGAAAAAGGAAAGAATAAAAAAAAACAACAGCTCAGATACATTTTGGCCTCTGGCTGCGCTGTATGTGGCTCAATGGCAAATGTTTGTTTAATCAATTCTAGATGCATGTATGCATGTGTCATACACACACACACACACACACAGAGACACACACACACACACAGACACAGACACACACACACACAGACACGAGGCATGTTTGGTTGAATGCCTGCGGCCAATTTGCATTTGGATTGGGAATGCGATTCTGATTGGGTTTTTGGGCTTGAGATTGATGCAACCCAGAGCGCGAGAGAGAGGGAGAGAGAGAGCGAGAGAGAGCAGCTGGTGATGAAGGTGGTGCAGTGGGTGGTGGGTGGTTGATAAGGCGGTGCAGCTCCATTGCGAAATGGCAGCAAATTGGATTTGCCAAAAAATATATCAAAGAAAATAAAAGGAAAAAAAAAAGATAGAAAAAAACAAGCGGAACACCCGAGTGCACTCGACTGTAATATACCCTGGACCCATGCCTCGGCACGCCGAAGATTTGATGCCATTACTAATCCTTAATAATCGTCCTATCGTTTCAGAGGCAGCTACAAACATTTACGATTTTAGTGAGTGAATTGAGACAATTTGCACGATACCTTTAAGGGGGTTTTCTACTCCAGATTCATGCATTTAGGTAATTTTTGAAGTGTCATAAAAAAAGGCAATCAATATTTTTAGCATCCATTTTTTTAATAGTTATTTATTAACCTTACAAGAATACAGAAAAAAGTAAAAAAAAAGTTAGAAATTTCAAAAATTAGAAGTTGATGAAGTGAGGGTCTCAAAATTTACACGCGACCAATGATTTTAGCTAGAGGTGGAGAACTATCGATAGCACTATCGATGGTTGGGCGCTATCGAGCTACCATCGATAGCAGCCAACCACTTTCGATAGTTCCCGAAGTACTATCGAAAGTTCAAAAATTGCTAGAAAGCTACCAATTTAACACATTTTTCCTCATTTTCATACAAAAAGTGGCTTGTTAGCAATTTTCCAAAATCATAAAAAATACTAGCGAAGAGATTTTTGAAAATTTCCTTTTACAGTCACTCTTAGAATTGTTTGAAGAATTTTTCTGCATCAAAAACAAAGTTGAAAAAGTAGATATTTACAAAAATTCTAAATTTTCAATGGGTACTTAATGGGTTAAGGAAAGTTTTGCAAATACACATAAAAAGCTATTATTTTCTTATGTGAAGTCAAAAAATTAAGTTTTTTTCAGAGTGTAAAGTGTTTCTTGACAAACTGTATAGTCGACTATCGTAGGCTATCGATGGTTTTGAAAATACTATCGTCGGCTATCGATGGCGCCCACTATCGATAGTTCTCCACCTCTAATTTTAACCCTTGTGGCAATCTGAAAACAAAAAAAAAAAAAGATTAATCTTTAAAAACAGTAAAAATTGAAATTTGCGTATGAGAATAGTTCCAGGTATAGACAAGTCTATAAAGAAGACTCAAAAAATTTCAGGTAAATCGGTCCAGTAGAACTTGAGAAATCGTGAGTATCGTTTTGAAATGACAGTTTCGAGAAAAACGCGTTTAAAGTTTTGAGACAAGGAAGACCGGAAGCGATGCCACGTCACTAAAACGTCTATAACTCATGAAATAATAGGAATTTTGAAAAATCCTTTTAATGGCATACTCTTGAATGTCTAAACTTTGGAAATTTACAAAAAAATAATTTAGATTTTTTCAAAACTCTACACGACTACACTACAAGGCCTGCGTAGTTCGAGAAGCCGAGATACAAACACAAGGCACAAGATCTATTGAATTCTAAAAGGTGACGTTGTTCGATCAAAATTGTCTATTTACATTTCAAGCAAGTATATCACCTTACATAATACATCTGCATCTATCATTAAACAGACAATATTGCATCTGCCGACCGGGGACTCGAACTCGGATCTCCCGTTTCGCCAGCCGATGCTTTTTATGGCTGTTTCTATACATTTCTATATCGACTCGGCAGTTGATGCTGATCAAGAATATATATACTTTATGGGGTCGGAGATTCTTCCTTCTGCCTGTTACATACTCTCGAACAAACTTAATATACCCCAAGGGTATAAAAAATAGAGAAAATTTATAACCAAGAAGCTGCCGTTTTTATACCCGTTACTTAAAAAGTAAGTAAAAGGGTATATTGAATTATTTGCAATGTATGTGACAGGCAGAAGGAAGCATCTCCGACCCTACAAAGGATATATATTTCTGATCTTAGACGAGCCGATATATCCGTCTGTCCGTCTGCGTGAACTACTATTATTAGCTGTTATCCTACTAAATATCAACAAGATCGTGCAAAAAGAAAGGTAGTAATGGCAGATTTAAGTTTCAAGCAAAGTAAGTGCCTAAAAGTATGCAATAAAAACATTTTGTGTACATTTATATATGTAACGGGTATCCCATAGTCGGGTATTCTCGACCTTAGCCTTTGCCGCACACATGCTATAGGCACATGCATATTTAATTTGAATTTTCAATCAGCGTACGAGAAAAAGCAAAAAATAAAAATAATCAAATAATTTCCGCACTAATTCACCGTGTGGTGCAAACAGCTGCAGTTGAAGAAGACCGAAGACTGGCAGCGATATAAGCAAGGCTATAACCACAGCAGTACAACAACAACAACTTATACACTGGATATGAAACCGAAACGAATATCGATTTCAGTGCCTAGAAAAAATAGTCCGGCATTCCTGGGTTAAATCAATTCCAAAGAAAATAACAAAATCATTTTCAAAAATTCGGAAATTTTAGAGCTTTGACTTTATTCAAGGATTTTTGATTTTTCATCATGTTTTAATTATGTAGTCCGCTAATAATTTGACTATCGGAATTCAACAGGATTTTGCTTTATTTACACACATTCTGTTAATTAAAAAGTAATAACATTAGGAGCACGAATCGTTTGTCAGCTGCGCCGAAAAACCACAGATTTCGTCCTTTTCTCGTTTTCTCGACGACGATGAAGATGGCGACATTGTGTCACCAATTTAAATTCGATTGTTATTCACATTTCATTTGATTCATTTCATCCGAAAATAAATATTTGCTAACATTTATTTATTACATTGTTTGTCTATTACATTAAACATTGCATATACTTAATTGAAAATGCACAACACTTTTACAATTCGCAACTAGTTTAAGACCAACTTTTTCTTAGCTTTTAAAGATGAATCTCTATGAATGTTTTTGATTTTTTTATTGTTGTGCTTTTGTTGCCTTGTGGCTATTGTCAAACAACAAAATTTGATTGGCTTCAATTTGAGAGACTGAGAGACTAAACTAAACTAAGCTTAGCTTTATTCCGTCATCAATCAGGACGACGATGGAGTCGATCAAAAAGTGTGTGTTTCATGCAACACACGACTGTGTGTGTGTGTGTGTGTCAGTGTGTGTGTGGCAAGTCATTTAATGCATGCTTCAATAGGTTTGCTGCAGGTTTACTTAATAGACATATCCATATAATCCGCACTCACACAGATAGATAGGAAGTGAGAGAGAGAGAGAGAGGTAGACTGCACTATGGGGAAGCTGATAACATTTTTCAACCATTAATTAATATTTCACAAGTATGCAAATTTATGAATTTTTAATGCCAACACATTATATGTATAGTACATCAAACTGTTATTCTACATACCAGACATGTTACAATAACAGCCCAATGTTAAGACAACAGACAGTCAGTTGATGCAACCGCAGACAGCGTGCTTTAATCAAGTGCACAGTTGCAGTGCAGCAGGCGTCGCAGCCGACACACGTACAGAGAGAGAGAGAGAGAGAGCGGGAACACGCGTGTTCTATAAATAGCACGTTCTTTGGCTTGTGCTCTCACGAAGCATATGGTCGGTCGATGCTCTCTAATGTCAGTCACTGAGCTGCTTTCAATGAGAGAGTATACACTGCAACTGATGCTTTGCTCTCTTTACGTCGCCAACTGTATCGATGCGACAGTTCGCATACGCACTCATTTCATTTTTTCAGTGTAACGCAGAGAAGCGTTTCGTTAACTTTGTGTTTCGCTGCTAAGCAAAGAAGCGCAATGTTCAATTGTGTGCGTTAGTCTCAGGATGCCAACATTTCATAATGCCGACCAAAAAGTTGGTATCTTAAGTGGTTTTCGTGTTGTCAATAAATGGCACGAAAACTGGTCAAATACCCCATGGTGCACAGTTACAGCGGCATCAATATCAATGAGCCACATCAAGCCACATCGAGCCATTATGGTTGGCACTCGCTTTGAATCTAAACATTGCATAACCTTCGACACGAACTAACGATGCATCTCTATCCACAACAACAACAAGAACAACAAGCTGACTGCCTCCCCACCCCTCCCCCTTCACACTCTTTCTCTCTGCCGCTTTTTTCTAGCTGTCTCATCTCTCGCTTATTCTGAACTCTTAACCATTCCATCACGCACCAACAATTCCCAGCATATGCGCTTGCTTTATGGCAATCATCCGAGAGAGAGAGAGAGAGACAAAAACACACACACGCACACACACACACGCACACGCACACGCTGCATAAGCTGAATTATGCGACAACAACAACAAGACGAAGAAGATCGAAAACAAGAGCAACAAATCGCAATTTCAGCGCTCGATAAGCAAAACACAGCAACAACAACAACAACATTGCGAATATCGTAGGTGTCAATGCCATCAAATCCCAAACTCCCCCTCCCCCGTTCCGCGACACCTCAGCTACCAGTAGCACCACTACCACCCCCACCCCCACCCCCCTTAACCCCAGGCATGCCACACACTGCAAACCGCAAGCTGCATACAAATGTATGCAAAGTTAGTCGACGGCATCTACACTGAGCGACAAAATCAAGAAACCAACGGTTTCGGTTTGAACCTTGGCTGGATTTATCACTTGAAAAATTTGTTGTATTATTTTAATTTTCAATTAAATTTTTTAAGATTGCAAAAATTTATGCGATCTCAAAGTAAGGAAATAAAGCAAACAATTTTAAGAACTTTTTTTGTATAATAAACCGAAGCGTTCTGTATTTTTCTGAGTGTACAATTCTCGATTCTGCCCTGTATTCGTACGTTGGACTTGCCCATCATACAATAAAGTCATCTCCTCCTGTCTATCCAACTTCCTCCCTCTCCCTCGTTCTCCTCCTCTCCCTCCTCTCGCTCCTCTTGATTCCAGAGGGTCTCTCCCGTGTGCTGTTGAATAAATGTCAGCTTCCGCGAATTTCGCAATTTGAAAGCCACACAAATCACAAGAGCAATAGAAACAACAACAACAGCAACTAGAGCAACAACAACAACAACAACAACATCTGCTCTACTAACAACAACAACGACAACAACAACAATGCATCCAGCCAGCCTAGAAATAGAACTGAAAGTCAACAAAACATGAGGTGCCCAGTTTACCAGTTTGCATACAAATGTTGCCATTTCCCTCCCCGTCTCTCCCTCTCGCTCGTTCCCTTTGTCTGCCTTTACAGTCAGCAGCCAATTGAGTGTTATAACTCAGTGACAGTCTATGTAACAGACAGAGTTCTCTCCGTTCTTTCCGAAGATTTAAATGGCACACAAAAAAATTCAGATTAACAAATTATTAATTAACTAACAAACGGTCAAACAACGTGCGTCGATCGAACTTTCGCTAAACATCCGTTGACGAGCCAGAAAATTGTCCGAAAACGGATCGTCATCGGATCGAAAGAGAATTTCATTTTTATATTTTTTAGATTAACTCTTTTTAACTAAAAAACAAATATTGTAAAATTAAATTATCAGAAAAAATATCATTTCTTATTTATTTTAAATGTTAGTAAGGAATCGTTTGTAATATCATACAAGGTAAGTGAAAAAATATGCCAAGCAGTCCATCAAACAAAATCTCTCGACTTTCGACTGCCCTGCAGTTATGTAGCGTTAAAAATATATTAAAGAAATTAATAAATTAGTAAAATAAATAAATAAAATACATATGTAAATAAAAACAAATCAAATAAGTTGAATAAATATAATAAATAAAACTAAATAAAATAAGTAAAAAATATGATATTAGCCCTTTACCATAATACGAGCATCGAGTACCGAGTGCTGAGCATTCCACAGTCGAGTGTACTCGATTACAGCGTTTTTATTCATTTCTTAATTTTCAAAACAACAACAGGAAAATTGTTGAGCTGGACAACACACGGATGCCTCTCTCTCTCTCTCTCTCTCTCCTTCTCTCACGGCTCGCTCCGTCCCAGGCTCGGACTATCGTGTTGTTCAACACGACGCCACCTGCCACAATCCCCTTTCCCTTCCCCTCTCCGCTGTCCCCCTTCTGATCTGTCAGGCTGTTTAACTGGCATGAAACCCGAGTCTGTGCACGGCAAAAAAAAATACAAACGAAAATCATTTTTGGATTCAAGTTCTAAATTCTTGATTTTATCACTTACTTATTTATTATGTTATATTCAGGATAATTAACACAATCCAGGGACTACAAAGGACTACAGTAAGGACATAACTCGAACTTCTATAACTCGAATTTCCCTCTAACTCGAGCTAACTGAGTGGCAGTAAAATTAATAAACTTAATAACTCGAACCTTTTCCTTGGAAAATGGTGATTCGAGTTAGGGAAGTTCGACTTTATCGTATTTGAATCAAGCCTAGTCGATCTTCCATAACTCGAACTTTTATAACTCTAATTTTCTCTAACTCGAACTTGAACGTGAGGCAACAAACTATTATAAATAAAATTAAAGTATGACTGGCGCCTTAATTTATAAGACTCGTCTTTTAGCGCTGGAAATCAAATAAAACAAAAATTATAATAATACTAATAAAAAATTAACTTAAAAAAAAGCATTCCACTTGTTTTTGTATTTTGATATTTTGAAGAAGTGCGACTGTATTTCGTACTCGATTCAAGAAATTGTATTTTTTATCCCGGAATTCCGTACATGATTTTTTTCTGTGCACCTTCTTGGTCTGTCCTGCTGTCTGCCTATTTTGTCTTGGCTTGGCAGCTGTCTACCGTCTTTCTCTGCTTATCCCTGTTTCTCTATCTCTCTCTCTCTCTCTCTCTCTTTTGAGTCATGCAACATTGTCTACTTGCCACACTGTTGCTCGCTATTCGCCACGACACGCGTCTCAATTAGGCGGCGACACTTTCTCTCTTTCCCTCACTCTCCCTTTCCCTTTCCCTCGCGTATGTGCAGTTTCTAGTTAACCCTTTCGACCCCAACTTTTTCCTCATAGTGTGTAAAATCGCAATTGGATCAAGTGCATATGTATATCCTCCGACATCGGTAATAAAGAATCATCTGTTACAATAAGTTGCCCTTAGGTAACTTAACGTTGGCCTTTCAAGGGTTAAACAGTCCAAGTTAGAGGTGGACAACTATCGATAGCACTATCGATGGTTGGGCGCTATCGAGCTACCATCGATAGCAGCCACCCACTTCGATAGTTCCCGAAGTACTATCGATAGTTTAAAAATTGCTAAAACTTAGTATTTTAACCCCTTTTTCCTCATTTTCGTACAAAAAGTGGCTTGTTAGCATTTTCCAAAATCATAAGAAAAACAAGCGAAGAGATTATTGAAAATTTCTTTTTACATTCACTCTTAGAATTGCTTGAAGAATTTTTTTGCATCAAAACATTTTTTGTTTGAAACAGAGGAAAAGAGTTGAAAAGTAGATGTTTACAAAAATTCGAAATGTTCAATGCGTACTTAATGGGTTAAGGAATGATGCAAATCATTCAAAGGGAATTTAAATAACCTTTTCAAATATATTTAAAAAGCTATTATTTTCTTATGTAAAGTCAAAAATTAGGGTTTTTTCAGTGTGTAAAGTGTTTCTTGAAAAACTGTATGTATTTTTTGTGTGCGGGACTATCGTCGACTATCGATAGCACTATCGGCGACTAGTCCAAGTTACACCTCGAAACAGTTGAAGAGCATGGAGCATGGGTTAACATTTGTATGAGATGTTGAACTTACCTGGCAAACAAGCCCATTGAGAAGCATCCCGTTAAGATATTAGATACGATACTGACATATACATTTTGATATGTGGATTGTTGTCCCATCGATCCTTGAGGAAACTCGTCAAATGCAACCTGTTGCTTTTTATTTGCTTTCATTTCCATTTCTCATTGTGTTGCCAATTTTGAATAACACTTTTCATTGTGCTGCAGCTTTTCCTTCTTTGACTTTCACAAAGCAGAAGCCGATTTTCTATTTTCCACTTGGAATTTTATGAAGCGAAAAAAGCCAAGCTGAATAAGTAAATATAAGACTCATCAGCGCATATTTTAAACAATTTTTAGCTGTACTTGTAGCCATAAATATCTTGCATTTAAGTTAAGCACAGTACATGAAAAGCTTCATCTCAGTCCTTAGTCCTTTGGCTAACTAAGATCCCCGACTCGCTCTGACTGCCAATTAATCATAATGAGCAACTCATTAGGTGGCATCATTGCAATCTGCTTCACTCGCAACTTGCAGCACAACCCCAACAATGGAATTATTCTCCCTCTCCCCCTCTCTCTCACACTCCCCACTTACTTTTTTTTGACCCAAGCCAAGATTTTATTTGCTGTCTTGTGACTTTTGCTTTGTTTTCCTGCTTGCTTTAATATAAAAATGCATTTTCCGTTCTTTTATTTCATATTTTGTTGTGTTTTCCGGTGCTTTGCTTTGCTCTCTGCTCATTAGGGGACTCCCCGAGCAAACCGCAGCGCTTCACCTCTTCCCGTTGCTGTCCCTGGAATAAAGTATACCCTTTCCTACTATTATTAGCTGTCTTCCAACTAAATCCTAACAAGAGCGCACTGATAGAATGCTAGTAATGCCTGATTTAAGTTCTTGGCCAATGTGAGTGCCTAAAAGTATGCAATACAATTTTTTGCATATACATTTGACCAAGTAACGGGTATCCCGTAGTCGGGACTACTCGCCCAAAGGCTGTCTTGTTTTATTTGTTCGCTTAACATTTGTTGCTGTCCTCACCACTTTTCTGCTTTATTCTCTTTTTGCTCGCTATTTTGTTGCTTGCCACAGTTTGCAATTTGATTAATTTATGTTGCACGTTGTTGGCCTGGCTGGGGTTAAATGTTAACCCTGCAGTGCCAATTAAAGCGAGGCAGCGGCAACAAGCATTTATCACGCCCTGGAGAAGGGGCACTTTCCGCTTTCCCTTTCCCCTTTCAGTGCTTCGCTCGTTGTGCAGTCAGCTTGAAGTCCTGAATTCCCCTCCAGCTGGTAATCGATAACTCGGCTTGGGATTGAGTATCGAATCGATTCCTTCTCGTCTTCCTCTCTTTCCTTCTCCTTCTCGCTACTTGAGCTGTCATCAAAAGCTGCTCAGTTTTTGATTTTGATTTTGATTTCGGTTATTGTCAGCTTGCCTTTCACCCCGCTCCCTCTTTCCCCTCACTGCTCAGTTCCCTAACTACGCCTCTGATTGCGCGTTCTAGGAACAACAACAACAACGACAACAACAACAACAAACAACATTTCCCTTTGGCGCGTTTATCAATTTCCGTCATCAACAGCGACGATGACGATGACGATGATGTCGATGTTGTTGCTATCGTTGCTGTTGTTGTTGTTGTTGTTATCGTTGTTGTTGTTATGCTCGGCAATTGGAGTGCTTCACTTCTAGGCTGAAACTTGCGCCTCTCTTTGGTTGTCGTTGTCGCTGTCGTCGCTGTTTTCTTGTCTTGCTTCCCTTGGGCTTCCCTTTTTTTCCTCCTCCTCCTCTTCCGTCTTCTATTGGGCGTCTTTTCGGGTCCTTCGTCCTTCTAATGTTATCCTTTTGCCATCCATTGCCGCTGGCGTGCGTCGAGTGTCGAGTGTCGTTGTATCGACGCATATCCTGCCACGCGTCCTGTTGAGCCTCCTCTCTCGCCTCTCTCGCCTCTCTCCCCTGTTCTCCTCCCTCCTCAACATCGCATCTTGAATACCCTCGAACAACAACTACTTCACACAGGAACTACTGTACTTACCAACACAGCTGATCAAGTGAAAAGATCAATACACACAACATATTGAAACCTTGCTCTAATTTAATCAACAAAATAACACTTTTTTCTACTTACTTTACTTACTACTTTAAGAAATTTCAAATTTCCATGATTAAACTTAAATGCAAGAGCTACATGCACTTAATTTACCGCTACAGTCTACAAGCCAATCTATGACTTTATCTGTAAGCCAATTTAAGCTCCATTCCATAGTCTAATAAATACTCGAATCTATAATCCAATCTTTAATCCAAGCACATTCTAAATTTCAAATATTAAAATGTAGACGCACTCTTTCGCTGCAGGGTATAACAAAGTCCAGCACACTCAACTCTTGAATTTGGTCTTGTGTTTTTTGTCAGCACAACTTCAATGGCCTTTAAGGCCGCATGGAGCAGCTGGCCACTATTAGCCTCCTTAGACCCTGGCCCAGATCGATCCTGGGGGAGCTCTCAAAAGGAAAAAAGCTCCAGCACATGCAGATGCCCCTGCCCGCGGGAAGGGGGACTTTCCGCACCTTGTGGTGGCCCTTTGTGCATAACGCTTTATGCTTTATCCACTTGAACTCTTTCAGTTTTTTATCTATTAAATCATGATTGGCTACAATTTAGACAAGTGGGCGTCGGAGGAGTGGGCAAAGTGGGAGTGGCAGTGGCAGTGGCAGTGACAGCACGAGTATTCCAAAGGACAAACGTCTTACGAACGAGTGAAATGGGGGAAATGTGCTTCAAATTGTCCTGGGGATGGATCAACATCATGGCAGCAACAACAACAACAACAACAACGACAAGCACTTCAGCTCAATGTTATTGCTGGGCAGGGAGAGGGAGAGGGAGGAAGGTTGCCCTGGTTTTACCGTCCATATCGCGACCACGTCTTTGCTTTCTCCGCATTTTTATACCCTGTGCCCATTGAAAATGGTCAAAAGGGGTATATTGTATTCGTTGCAATGTTTGCAAGTCAACATCATTTATTTGACTAAGCGTTGAATTGTTACATTTGAGACAAGTGTTTAAGATATTACTTTCGTGCTTTGAACAAAGTTAACTACTATTATTAGCTATCTATCCACATAATCGCAACAAGATCGGACAAATAGAATGGCAGTAATGGCTAATTTAAGTTTGGGCAAAGTGAACTCAGTTTTTAAGCAATGCAAGTGCCTAAGAGTATGCAACAAAAAAATATTTTATATTTATTTAAATAAGTAACGGGTATCCCATAGTCGGGACTACTCGACTATGGCCTTTTTCGCTTTTTTTATTAGCCATAGAAGAAAAGAAGACAGAGAGGCAACCACATTCAGTCATGAGTCGCCTTGCGTTATTCATTTTTGGCTTCAACTTCAACTTCAGCTAGAGATTCAGCTTCAGCTTCAGCTGGAGCTTTATTGAAATGCCAATGTAAGGCTTCCATTCGGTTGCTTTGATTGCCAGATTCGCAATTCGCAATTCTCAATCCCCAACTCTCAACTCAACTCAACTCCACTGCAATGCCAATGCCAACTCGTCATTTGAGCTCGCAAATGTCGAGGACACTTCCCACCTCTCTTTGCTCTCCTTCCTCTTTTCCCTCTCCTTCCTCCCCATAAACTGCAGCTGTTTGCCACTTCCTGTCAGCTGTCACTCCACCAAAAATTGCTGCTCTATAAGACATGTATATTCACATGTCTACACAGTGATTGACAAAATAATAGAAACGATAATTGTTTTTTTTGCATTTGTATTTTTTAAATTGCTTTAGAATAAACAATTTTATTAGTTTCATAATTTTCACTGTCTTTGGCTAAGCCAGATTGAATTTTTCAAATTTAGTTCTAATTTTAGCTAAGATTTATTGCACATTTCAAGCTTTTCTATTTAAAGTTTATGCCAAACTCCAAATAAATGCTCTTTTAGATATTATCTACAAGCGGAAAGTTCTAATGTCGAGTAGTCCCGACTATAAGATATCCGTTTCTTATTTAAATAAATATAAAAAAATTTACTGCTTACTTTTAGGCGCTTACATTGCTTGAAAACTTAATTAAGCCATTACTTGCATTCTATTTGTACCCTATTTGTCAGATCAAGAAAATATATACCTTAAAGGGTTAGAGATGCTTCCTTCCCACTGTTACATACATTTCAACGAATGCAGTATACCCTTTAACTTATGTCTTAAGTAACGGGCATGAAAATAGTTGCTTCCAAATTACTTGAATGCTTAATTAATAAAATGGCCCAGGAACTTGACCTCAAATTAATTGAAATGTTCTGTTTTCCGTTCGCATTTCTTAAAGTGGCAATGCTCTCAACTTGAGACAAGTTCCCGGAGGTATTTGAGATGCAATCATAATATTTGATGGTCTTAGACGGAGCAGAGAGTTCAGAGTTCAGTTCACTAGCCAAATATTTGCTCAATTTCAGCTAGACACATGTATATATGTATATTATTTTATAGTAGTCACTGTGTGTCCCTCTCTCAATTTCCGACTTCGTCTCTCAACTGGAAAAGTTTTTGGTTAAATTCATGATGATTGAGTAGCAATTTCTCTGTGTGTGTGTATGTTTTTGCATATGTAATTGTGTGTGCACACTTTAATTGAAACGAATGACCACAAAACACACACACACACACACACACACACACACATTAATACAGACATGTATATGTACATATATATTTATAATGTCAGCCACAATTTTATGTTTTACGTTTCATTCCATGCCATTTCATTTTATTGTTCATTTCTCTTGTGTAAACTTCCCCCCTCCCCCCCCCCCCCTAAATGTTATCGATAACACCTCCCCCCGGGTGTCATTGTCATTTCAATTGGCATTATAATATTACGGATTTAACATGCGAGAGTCTGGGATCAAAAAAACCACTAAATATTAAATATTGATGCAACGACATTTAGCTCGATAGTTAGTCCTTCAGTCAATCAGTCAGTCAGTCAATCAGTCAGTCAGTTGGTCAATCGTTCGCTTGGCTCAACGGTCTTAATTTCAATGCAAGCGCAATGCCAATTTTTAGACCCTGTATGACAAAAGCGCAAAGGGTCCTTTAGGTTTGTCGCTAAATTCGTGAAACAGACGCCGTAAAACTAAAATTTTTCAATACTAAGCAGTTCTACTTTGAATCTAGAATATTTTGTTGATTTTTACAGGGTCTCTCACGGTCGGTCTCACTTGAATCTCTCTACAGGTTATTAATTGAAAACGCCACAGGCTCATGCTGTCACTGGCAAACTGCACTAGCATCAGCAACAGGATACAGGATACAGGATGTCTCGTCAAAGACAAACAGCAAACGATGCGAGGAGTGCAACCCACAAATACCCTGTAATTCAGCCCTCACAATCGACAAAGGAACAATCAGTTTTAGGTTGTTGACAAAAATATGGCCAAAAGACTCTAACTAATATAATTTTTTTCAACCATTGAACTAAACATACCCTGTAATTAGGCTTGGTCGACCAAAGATACAGATAACTTTAAGTTTTTAACGTGTTTTAAATAAAAGGTCGCGAATTCTTTAACAAAGACTTTGACAAGTTGTGTATATCCGCAGTACACAGTTTATAGGGTATGCCCGACTACTTGACTTCACTATATAAAGTCACAGGCGCTTCCGTTTCCTGCTCCTCTTTGTGGTTGTAATTTTCACATTTTCAGACGCAAGGCTTTACAGGGTATACCGGGTAGTTTTTCATGGACTTTGTATACGAGAAAAATACTTGATTTAAGATTCAAGATTAGCACTTAATAATAATAATAGTTATACTTATAACTATAATAATTTAAACAAACCTTTTCAATTTTACGAATTTACCCAATTGACCTCATGCCGCTAATTACAGGGTGTATCAGAAAGTTATACCGGCCACTGGGCAAAGGTTGGCTAATTGTAAATGTCAGACACACACACACACACACAGTATACATACAAAAGAATAATGTGTAATGTAAAATTATGAGCTTGGCGCTTGTCACACGTGTCGTATGAGTAATGTTTTAATCGTCTTCGGTCTTCTGCACTTGATTTCATAGCAGTGCTGTCCAAACTCACACAGTCAAACATTGCGCTTCTTTGCGTAGCAGCGAACCACGAATTGAACGATACGTTTTACTGCTTTACACTGAAAAAAATGAAGTGAAATCAATTTCGCACTGTCGCATCGTTTCAGCTGGCGACGTAAATAGAGCAAAGCATCTGTTGCAGTGCAGGATAAAAGTCCAGCGCTCTCTCATTGAACGCAGCTCAGCGACTGACGTCAGAGAGCATCAGCCGATCAGACGCTTCGTGAGAGCACAAGCCGCCGAACGTGCTATAAATAGAACTCACGCATTCCCTCTCTCACTCTCCGTACGTGTGTCGGCTGCGACGCCGGCAGAACTATTAGCCAATGGGATAGGCTTGTGGTATCTGGGACAGCACTGCTGCAAATCGTCGTCTTCTGCACTTGATGCACTTGATTTTATTGCACATCAAATTTGTTAGCAACAAAGACACTTGGCAATCATGAAGCTCAGTCGATCGTGCAATGAATAATTTCCGCTTTAATAAATTTAAATTTACAACACAAAATGCGATTTGCAATATGATTTTAGCAGCAGCAGCAGGAAAAGAAAAATACAACCACACAGACACACACATATAGTACATATATTTATGTATATGTATAAGTATATATTTATTCACATTAATATATTGTATAAAATTGAATAAAAAGTTGCACAAATATTGTAATTTAAAAGGTTGCATTCATTATGCGGTTCATTGCTTGGGTTGACAGGGCTGTCAGGGTTGTCAGCGTGTCATATGAAATGAAATGAAATGAAATGATTTGTTCCCTCAGCTGGAACTGGTTCTTTTGGTTCTTACTCGGGCTTTAAAACGGAACAAATATTTGAGCAACGAGAAGCAAACACTTTAATTGCACTACGACATGTCTGGCATTATCTGGCAACTCTAAGAATCATTTTCACTCGCTTCTGTGGAAGAAAACTCTTTAAGAGTTTAAAATATAGTTGAATGAAATTTGTATTGAAATGAGTAAAAATTTAGTGAAATTGAATTAAGTTGCTTTAGTTAGGAGAAATCAGGACTGAAATACTGAAAACATACAGTTAGCTACGTAATAGCTTTGACAAAGAACCAAATTTCAAGTAGAACGTGAATCCTTCACCTGACGGTAAATAATATCTTGACCATTTTTATTGCGTTTCCTTAAAAAAAAAAGCAGCCCAAAAAAAAACAGAAAAGAATGTGACATCGAAAATAGTTGGGCGCCATAATTTTTATGGTCTCCCTCGACTCGAAGTCAAGTTCAGTGCAACTACAAGTGGAAACTGAAACACACACACACATATAACATGCATTAACTATGAACTTTGAAGGAGAGTGGACCAAAGGACCAAAGGAGCAAAAGGAGCCAAGGAAAAAGCACTCGGCGCTTTGGCACTTGGCCGGAGTTTGGAGAGAGTTGTAAGCAGGCGACGCGTTGCCAAATGCAAAACAGAAACAGAAACCAAGACCGAAGAACAAACCCAAGCTAGGAGGTGTAACAGAAACAGAGATAGAGATGGGAACAGAGAAAGAAACAGAAAAAAAAAGAAACAAAGTCCCGTAACCGAAACCGAACCTTATGGCCATTATATATTCTGGGCAAGCATTGCGACACCTTGACACAGGAACGGACACAGGAGACCTGGCAACAAAATAGCATATCACATATTAGGGGTATTCCTGCAGCCAATATAATCTACATATAGAAAACTCTTTGTCCTGACTGCCGTATCAACGTATAGGCCAAACGGTTAAGGCTAGAAAGCTGAAATTTTCACACAACATAGCTGCTTAGTATGGAACACTTTTTTGGTTCTTAAGATATCGCAAGCAAACTCACAGATTGTGTATTTGGTACTGCCTGGACTAGAGATGGGCATGGGCCGTGCCGTGCCCGTGTTGTCCCGTGCCTATTTAAAAAAAATTCCGTGTTGGGCCCCTTATAAAAAATTGCCGTGTTTACCGTGCCAAAGTTGGGAGGCACGGTAGGCACCGCAATTTTTTATAAGGGGTCCAACACGGCCCAACACGGAATTTTTTTTAAATAATTTAAATAATTTTAATTATTGAAATTACCGTAAATATCCCAGACCGAAATTAGGTTCAACAAGCCCGAAATCAACAAAAAAAAATTAAATAACAAAACAATAAATAAATAGTAACATTTTAAATTAACTACTCTGCAAGGATACTACTATTTAAAGTTTTTGAAAAATAGTTTTCAGCCTGCTATTATTTTTGTTTATTTGTATTTTAATTTAAGTCAAAGCTTAGTCTGTTTCAGGAATACCTCTAATATTTCAGTGGCAACTCCAAGATAAACACACTTTACACACAAAGAATCCCTTTTCCCATTTTTCCTCATTTTTAACTCACTTCCAGTTTATTGTCTTTCTCTCTCTCTCTCTGTCTCTGTCTCCTGTGACTTTTGCTTCCCATATAAGGGAATATTTGTGACATTACTTTTGGCATTTGCACTTTAATTAAATTGTAAATATTTTCGTAGTGTCGTTGATGACCATCGACAATCGACAATGCTGGGAAATTGAAATTGAAATGGAAATCAAAAAATTTTTGTACATGAATTTATGTACATTTCATGGCCGGCTGCAAATTCAATTTTCCATTGAGACATCTCCTCTTTCTGTCGCTCTCTCTTTCAGTATCTATCTATCGGCCAGTCTCTCTTCATTTAATGTCCATTTTAAATACAGTTCACAGCACACAAGGTAAAATAACAAAACACAACAACAATTCTCAATTTTAAATGCATTCACGAGTACAAATTCAAAATATTCGAATAGTTAAATGAATTACGTTATCTTAATTAAAACTATACATAGTGCAATTCAAGCAGTGCAAGTGAGAGAAAGATAGAGAGAGAAAGAGAGAGTAATTTATATTTAAAGCCAGTAAACCATAAATTTATTTGCAGCACTACTCCTTGAAATTTAAATTTGAACTATGTTTTATGTTACATTTGAAAAAATATTCCATTACCTGTCTTACAGTCTCTCAATAATTATTCTTATTTTCATAAAATTTTTGTAATATTTTAATTTTCATATTTTTGTCATTTATGAAATTAAATTTTCCCTAAACATATGGGCTAATCCAGTGTTGCGCACGTTACATTTGCCCGCATATTTTCATGCTAAAACTGGTACAGCTCCGTTCAGTTCGGTAAATTTTAAAGAAATTTTCTGGAAAATTCAGATCTTTGGACAACAGTCTTATAATTTTTGAAAATAGGTCAAACTTGCTAAAATTTTTATCGCGAACGTTACAAAAAATGAAAGTCGATTTGAAGTTAACGGGCACTTTCCCATTTTTAGCGAATTTTGCATATTAAACACAAAATATCAAAATAAAAAATTATGTGGAGTAAATGATCAGTTTAGTCTTGTTTGACAAAAATTCTTATTTTTGTCTGTTGCGCACGTTACACTTTGTATGCACATTTTTACTTTCAATTGTTAATATATATTTAATATCCTTTGAATATGGTTTTTATCATAAATAACAGAAAACGAAACAAGTTTTTTTTTACGAGAATTAAAACATTAAAATTCATTTGCATTAAATCCACTTTCCATGGATAATTTTAAAACGAGCACGAATTCCCCAAAAATCTTTTCGCCTCCTCAAGCTGTTGAGTAATTGGTGAATCCTATCAACAGATTTTAAAAGTCCCAGTCGTAATCTTAAGTCTGTCAGCTCAACGGGCTTATTTTTTACAGCTCAAATAAATTTACGCCGCAAATAAAAAAAAACCGATAACATAAGAGAAATTTAAGATACATACTTTGAGTCTCTAATAAAATGTAGAGCCAACATATAATTAATTTTATTTCTTTGTTTCCTTTATGTACAACATGTTTGTTTAATTATTTGTACATTTGGTTTGCTTGAATTTCCAGGATTATTTCAAAATTTGTAAGCCCCAGCAGTCAACAACAACAACAACAACAAAAACAAAACTCTGCCTAATTTATAAGATTTATACGCAAAGATCCCAAAAGTCTGTCATCATTTTTGTCACCCGACAACCGACAATTTTCCCCCTTCATTCCATTCCTTTCTTTTTTTTAGTGCTGTCCCATAAAGCACGAATATGTTGAATCTTTCCTTCTCTTTCGCTTTCGCTTTTGTCCTTTGCTGTCCCACTCTATGCTTTGTGTGTGTCTTTGAGCATCTCATTCAGAGTCATTATCTCTGTGTTATATTTTTGCTGCTGTCCTCGAAAATTGGAAAACTGCGTCTAAGAGAGCGTCTCAGAGAAGGCACAAGTTTTCCATTTCCATTTCCATTTTCATTTCATCCCCGCAGCGCATAAATTAATAAAGTGTGTAATTACAAAGTTCATAAACTTCAGATACGCTCATCTGCAATACATGGCCAAGACAACACCAAATAAAACACCAACAACAACAACTTTAACTTGATTTTCAGTTTTCTTGCCCCTTCAATTGGCGAAAAATCCAAGCATTAATTATCCATAGGGCGTATTCAATTTGTCATGCACTTGGTCGTGGACCTCTGTGGCCTGACTGACAATCGACGTGTAGACCAAACGGCTAAAGCTAGAAAGCCGTAATTTTTCACCGGGGATCGTAACTTTTATAAGTTTTTAAATAAAAATTGCAAATTAACAATTATTATCAAATTTTTATTTTAAAGTTACGAAATAACAATTAATCTTAAATTTCATTTAAAAAGTCAAAAATAATCGTTAACATTAATTTTTTTAGTAAAAGTTGAGAAATAACACTGATTTCTGATTTTCAATAAAAATAAAAAACAAGAATTATTTATGATTTGTATTTTAAAAGTTACAAATAAGAGTTATTCCGTAACTTTTATTTATTTATTTATCGGTAAAATTCATTTTTTTACTAAAAGAATTTTGTAACTTTTGAATTATTTTTTATTTTTATTGAAAAAATCAGAAATCAGTGTTATTTCTCAACTTTTATTAAAAAATTAATTTTACCGATTATTTTTGACTTTTAAAATAAGAATTAAAAATAAGAATTAAATTTGATTTACATATTATAAATTGAAAATAGAAGTTGTTGGCTAATATCGATAGTCCCGACTGAAATAGGAATTTTGATGTTTACCATTTTACTGTAGCATAGCTGAGATAATTTATCGCTCAATAAGACGGCGTTCTGCGAAATTCGATCCGTCAGTGGGTCAAATTCAGGGTCAAAGTCCAGGTAACTGCTTAGTATGGAAAACTTTTTTGTTTCTTGAGGAATCCAAACCAAACTCACCGACTGCATAGAGTATTTCAACTTCAACTGGCTTAAGGCAATTTTAAGGCCATGTCTTTTTTATATTTTCTTGTTTGTTGCTGTTGTTGTTGTGCTCCTTCTATTATAACTTCTCCCACTCTTGCTGCTTTGGCACTCAATTAATTCACCTTGTTGTTGTCGTTGCTGTGGCCCAAGGTGCGAATTTGCGTTGCCATTGTGCATATTTTACAAGCTAATTAACTGGCGCATTTTGGGCCAACGGCAACTAACTGTTTTAGCTGTTTTAGCCGCATCTTCAACTGGCTCTAAAAACGGCACTGTGACTGAAACTCTAATTTGAAACCGAAACTGAAACTCAGCTCAAAATAAGTGAAAAGTTTTTGTTTTGGAATGAATTTAGCATTTACCATTGTTTGTTATCAAATTTAACTGTGTTGTTGTTTTTGTTGCTGCCACAAAGTGGGCAGCATAGAGGCACATTTAGCAACATTTTATTTCATTTTATATGAACTTTAAATATTTAAAATTGCACACACGTGTGTCACGCTCTCTCTCTCTTTCTCTCTCTCTCTTTATCTTTCTATACCCGTCTGTGTTTGTGTGTGAATAATCACTAATTAAGGAGAGAGAGATGGAGAGTGGCGGTAAAGACTTTAAGTAAAATTATCCAACACTGACATGAATTTGCTGTGTGTTCCCCCCACCACCAATAGATACTCCCAAAATTCTCTCTTCTTCCCTCTCTTCTCTCCCTTTCTGTCATCGCTGCGTGCATGTAAAACATTTCCGTTTTCCGCTACAAAAGTTTCAGCTTTGGCTTTTGTATTTTTATGCAACCTACTACGCATCAAATGCCAACCTTAACAAAGTCTCTCAGTTTCCACAGACAACATGCAACAATTTGGCAAAATTCTGTATTTAAAAATTAGATCGTCCTAAGGGACAATCATTAATCGGCGACTCTAACCATAGAGCTTTGATGTCCAAAATGCCAAAAGCCTATCCAGGCCATGGGATAGAAGCTCATAATTCTGCCGGCTCCGCAGCCGACACACTTTCGGATAAAGAGAGAAGGAATACGTGAGTTCTATTTATAGCACGTTCGGCGGCTTGTGCTCTCACGAAGCATCTGATCGGCTGATGCTCTCTGAAGTCAGTCGCTGAGCTGCGTTCAATGAGAGAGCGCTAGACTTTTATCATACACTGTAACAGATGCTTCGCTCTCTTTACATCGCCAACTGAAGCGATGAGACAGTTTGCATTTGCACTCATTTCATTTGTTCAGTGTAAAGCAGTAAAACGTTTCGTTCACTTTGCGCTTCTCTGGTGCGCAAACAGATGAAGAGTCACCGGACTACCATGAGAATCAAAATAAGTCCCTCAAATGATCAAATTTATGATATTTAATTTTGTTTGCTCAAAATTAATCAAAATCATGGAAGAAAATCCTTAAAAATCGTTAAATATCATTGCTGTGCAGTTTTTTGATATAAAGTGTATCAAATCTTCCGCGTGCTGAAGATAATTTTTCTTTCATGTTTTTATTTTGTTTTTGACTTTGTTGTCGTTGTTGGCCTTGATTTTTGTTGTTGCTGCTTTTTGGCTTTTGGGCTGAGCCGCTCAGCGAAACATCGTAAATTTGTATAATTTGAGGTTTTTTTGGCCAAACAACAACAACAATAAGAACAACGCACAACCGGAAGGAAGAAGAAGAAGAACAAGATGGAAGGAGACGGGGATGGGGGTGGGGAGGGAATAATGTTCCGCCTTCTGCAACACACACACACACACACTGCTTACCCCCACTCTTCCCCTCCCCCTCTCTTCACTCCTCACTCTTCCCGCCTTCAGTTCACATTGTTTTGTGCAAATATGTAATTTAAATTAATTTTTGTTTTTTAAGCTTTCGCATAGACGACGCCTGTTAATAAAATGTTGCTGCCACACCACATGCCACTGCACCCCCTCCCTTTCTCCTTCCCCTGCCCCTCCCCCTCTCCCTCTCCCTCTCCCTCTCCCTCTCCCTCTCCCTACCACCGTTAACTCCTCCCCACGCCCCCAGTCGACGGCTCTGCCAAACTTTCTTCATATAAAGTTTTTGGCAAAGTAAGCAGAGCAGGCGAAGAGAGGGGAAAAGAAGGGCAGAGAAATAACAAAGAGTGAACAAGGGGGGAGGGGGTAAGTCTATGATTTCTTTGCTGCAGCTGGGCGTGGCCAGAAAGAGACAGACAGCCAGAAAGAGGGAGACAGAGAGAGAGAGAGGGAATGGCAGTCAGAGCAATTGTATAATTTTCATAAATTACGCGCCATTAATTTCTGACGCCTGTCCCTTCGCCTCACCCCTCTCCCACACACACACACACACACACACACACTGCCACGCCCACTGTCAAGCTAATGCAAACACTTGAGCGCTGACTAAGCACAGATATTAAGCATAGTTAGCAGCGGGGAAGGGGGATTGACAAAAGGGAAAAGGGGAAAAGGCAATTCACTGGAGAGAGAGAGAGAGAGAGAGAGAGAGAGAGCAACTGCAGTCAGCGACCGCATTATAATTAATAAGCAGATACATTTATCTGCTCGGCTTAACTGCAGCGACGCCAGCAACAGCGTCAGCGTCGACTGAGGCAGCGACGGCGACGTTGACGTTGACCTGGACAGGAGGGATGGGAATCGATATTTTTGAGGGACTGTAATAAGTGCATTAATTTATAGGAATATCTAAAATAACATAAACAAATAAATAATTAAATAAACATATAAATAAATATTAAAATAAATGATTGAATAAATACAGTCGAACTTCCCTAACTCGAATCACCATTATCCAAAGAAAAGTTTCGAGCTATGGAGATATTCGACTTATAGAGTTCTTTTTCTTAAGTTTATTCATTTTACTGCCACTCATTTAGAGAGAAATTCGAGTTATAGAAGTTCGAGTTATGGAAGTTCAACTGTATTTAAAAAAAAAAATAATAAATAAACATTTAAATTAATATGTAAATAAATTAATAAATAATTAAATAAAAAATAAGCACTATAAGTTTTAAGATAAAAATTAATTAAAAAATGAAATGGTCGATAAATCCTCTAAGAAAGTTGTCGATAAATCGTCTAAAAAAGAGCTGAAGTACTAGAAAATCGCTTCTGCGAAACTGTTTTTCTATGTTTTTTGTTTTATTCTTAATTGTAAAACTTACTTTTGATTTTTATTGATTAAAAAAAAGTAATTAATTATATGGTATATTTGAAGAATGGGGACTTTAACTATTTATTATTTTGCCAGAAGATCGATATTAATCGTAAATTTGCTAGAATTTGTAAAAACTCAAAGATTATTCTTAGAATGAATATTGGTGTATTTATCGATCTGTGAATTAAAAAGTTTAAATTATCATTATTTACAGTCTCTTTGATTTTTATTAAATGTGAATTGCTTGATCTCAATAATATTTGAAACAGTTATGTTCATAATAGTGACGATTGCCTCAAAAAATAAGCACTCGGAATCGAGAAAAAATTAATGATTTAAATTGTTAATTCAAAATCTTGTCTTCTGAGTTGCTTTTAAGTTTTAAGTTGGCTTCAAATAAATAAATCGATATTTTTTATTTGATATTTTGTTTATTTACGAATTGCCATCTCTAGTTGGCAGTGCAATCAACATTATAAATGACGTATTAAGCAGCCAGGCACGAGGACAACAACAAGGACACGCAGCTGGCATCTGGCAGTCAGACTGTCCCCTTCTCTCTCCTCTCCCCCCTTCTCCCCCCTTCTCTGTATGTATTTCTACCCCCTCTCTTCATCGTTTTGGCCATTATCAACGTCATTTGCAACACTTAAACTTTTGCATTAATGCAGCTCCAGCTCGGAGTTGCTCCCAGTGACCACTGAGTCAACTGGGCAACTGGGCAACCACGACCCCAACCCCCCTCCTACCCCCACCCCCACACTCCCCTCCCCTAAGCATCCAGTCGCTTAATTTCGCTCATTCATTTTGGGCTTTTTATGTTGGCCAAGGACATGATGAGCGGAATTATGGCCAGAACGAGAGCTGGATGCGTTGTCTGCACTTCAGGCCAAAACGGGTGGACAGGGGATGGATAGGGGATGGAGAGGGGCATGGTCAAGGGGTCAAAAGGGGGAGGGAGCACAGCAGCTGCTCTTGAGATTACTTCAGCGTTCGGTTCAAGTATTTGCAATGTAAATTGCAGCGCAAAATAAAGCAAAAAAAAACAAGAGAACACAATTATTTAATCGGGCATGAATCGGTTCGGTTGTGTACTCATGCTGATGAAAACGGTTATGAACCAGTTCATTCATTGCACTTACATTTTAAGTTTCCAAATAACCAGCTCATTTTATAGAGTTCTCTGCTATAAATCTATAAAAGTATAATGCAAATTAAACTATTTTTTTCCGCTCTTTTTTTAACCGATTCCTGTGCTTCAAATGTGATCTTTGTGCTCAACAATTCAATAGGCTTTAAAATATTAAAAAAAAAATTTGAAAACAATGGAAAAACAATATACAATTAAAAATTTATAATTTAAAACTGAAAATAAAAATTGGAGTCTCAAAAAAATTAATCAGAATCAGCTTGAACCATCAATTGAAAGCTTCTCAAAAGTGTTTGAGATTTTGTTTGGTTCTTGTGATATTGGTAATTGGCTTAATCTTTGCCAATTATGTGAATGAATGAATGAATATACTCACATTCACAAACATTCCAAACTATTCACTAAACATTCGCCAAACATTCGCTAAAGATTCGCTAAATGTTCGCTAAAGACTCGCTAAAGATTCGCCAAACATTCATTGCTGCAACAGTTGTGAAAAAGTTGAAGTGATATCCAAATTGGCAACTAAAGATGTGTGTGTGTGTGTGTGTGTGAGTTCGTGTCGAGGTCAACTCAATTACGTTGACAGTTCAAAAGAAGAAGCAGCAGCAGAAGAAGAAGACAACGCTGCTTTCGATGCAAACAGAAACAGAAATTTAAATGCGTCAGCAAATGGAATACAAAGGCCAACATTAAGTTGGGGGGAGGGGGAGAACTTGGAGGTCCGGGCTCACTGGTCACCGGTCAGAGGTCAGTGGGGTGAGAGGTCGGTGCAGCTTCAGTTTCATAGAAGTGTGTAATAAGTCAATGGTCACCATGGTTAAGTTCACAAACGTAGCTGGCAAAAACCAAATCAAATCAATTTTCGAGTTGTTCCGCTGAAATTACCCAAAATTTTGATATGGCTCGACTAAGAATTGCTTCAAGTCAATTATGAAGAAGTTATCATATATTTCGCAGTGTAAAGCTCGTCAAAGAATGCTGAAAGAATGCCGAAAAATACGTTTTGTGAGGTCATCTTTTAATCTGAATCTTTAAATCAAGTTTGGGCTTAGTATAAAACTTGAGTATTTATGTTATTATATTAATTTGCGAAACTAATTACAGAAAAAAAAAGAGAATGCAACAAAAATTATTTTGAATTTTTGTCGCGAACGTTACAAAAACTGGAAGTCGTTGTGAGGCTCATGTGCATTTGCACATTTTCTTGGCGAATTTTGCATAATAAGCAAAGATATCCAAAAACAAAAAATTAAGTGAAGTATATGACCATATCAATCCAGCTTAAAAAATAATGATAAGTAGTTTCATTTAAAATAAATCTTAATTTTTGTCTGTTGCGAACGTTACACTTTGTGTACACATTTATGCTAAAAATATATTTTAAATATCCTTTCAATTGAGTTTCATCTTATAGTAAATATAAGAAAACGAAACAAAGTTTAAGATTTGCCCTTGGTTTTAAAATGTTCGGATTAGCCTATAAGTAGTTAGAATTTCAGAAGAATATCTTAGCTGGAATAGAAGTCGCAGTTACAGGCCTTGGCCATCTCTTTTCTCACAACTTAGCCATGGTGCAAAGGGACAAATACAAATTCACAAGTGGCGATGTGACTGATGACAACAACAACAAAATTGCCAAACAACAAAAATGACAAAATAAATTAAATTTACTTGGCTTTGTTGTGCGTGTGTGTGTGTGCGTGTGTGTGTGTGTGTGTGTGCGTGTTTCTGCTGCGCTTTCCACACAGTTTTCCTGCTGCACGCACAAAACATGTGGCAGCAATGAAATGAGACAATTGAGGCACGCACCAAAGCAAAAGTGGAACGTCAACTGTCAGAGATGCGAGAGAAGTGAGTGAGAAGTAAGAGAGAGAAGTGAGACTGACTGACTGACTGAAGCCTCAGCGGGTCACGTACTGCCAACTGTCGACTGTCGACCGTCGACTTGTCAGTGGCAGAAGGAACTCGACTCGACTCGACTCGACTCGACTAAACTTAACCCCAACTTTAGCTTCAGCTTCAGCTTCAACTCATTGGAGGCTCGACTAACTGTCTGACTAACTAAAAGCCAAGCCAAACTAAATTAAAAAAGGCAGCAGCAGCAACAACAAAAGAAAAGAAACGAGAATAAAATAAAAAAGGAAAGAACGCGCCAAATGAATAGTGAGTGAGTGAATAGTGAATACTGTGAATAGCTGGCACAACGAACAGCGAACAGCTTCTCAGCCAGCAAACGAAGTTAACCAAAGTCGAATGCCGAAACCGTTCTTCTTCTTCCAGTGCCCCAGCCCAGCTCAACCCACACGAACTCGTGCTGCTGCCACACATTATGGCAATCTCCTTTCTCTTTCCCCTTTCTTCTGTCTTCATCTCGCACAGGCAACAAACGCATCAAATTTGCATATTTAAACATATTTTTGTTGTTGATTTTTGCATCGATTTCAAACAAGTTTTGTCTCAAGTCAAAGTTAAAATTTAAAATTTTTTTTAATATAAAAAAAAATCATAGAAAAATTGTATATATTTTAAATTAAATTCAAGTCAGATAAACCCTTCCCTGCAAGCATTTGATTTTTACAATGATTGAAATGATTAGAAAATAATTCCTTTTATGCGCGAATCGAAAAAGTTTGGAAAATAAGTCGTAAATTACTGATAAATGCTCTCAAAATATGATTTATTCGATTCGATTGAAATATTACTCGAAAAAGAGTCGTTTATTGTTAGAAAATCGAGCTACAAAGGACTCTTCTACAACTGTCGCGGTTAACCTACCGATTTCTCCCGACAACAGTAACATTTATGATCAGAAAAAGAGCGCAATTATGCTTATTTTGATCAGAAAGGGGACTCGAAAAAGACTCAAATTTGTTTATAAAGTTCAGGGTTTATCTCAGTGGTGTCCAAACTTACACAATCAAACACAGCGCTTGTGTGCGTAGCAGCGAAACGTTTTACTGCTTTACACTGAGAAAATAAAATGAAAGCATATTCCAACTGTCGCATCGTTACAGCTGGCGACGTAAAGAGAGCCAAGCATCAGTTGCAGTGCATGGTAAAAGTCCAGCGCTCTCTCATTGAACGCAGCTCAGCGACTGACATCGGCAAGCATCAGCCGATCAGATGCTTCGTGAGAGCACAAGCCGCCGAACGTGCTATAAATAGAACACGCGTATTCTCTCTCTCTCGGCTGCGACGCCGGCAGAATTATCAGCTCCTATCCAATGGCTTTTGGCATTTTGGACACCACTGTTTATACCGTTAATGACACACGTGTCGCCTGCACCTTGAAACTTGGTTTTGTTATTTTTTTTGGTGTCCGAATGAATAGTCACCATGTGTTTGAGATGAAGTGTGTGTGTGTGTTATGTGTGTGTGTGTGCGTTTGAGTATTTGCGGTTGCCTTTCCGTTACTTCACATTGACTTCCGCAGCAGTTGGCGCCGAGTGCCGCAACTCGTCTCTCTTTGCAGACGAATGTTCTAGCTACCATTCAACCAACCCCCCCCCCTTTTCATGCAGCCCCTTGTAAGCACCACCCCCCGCCGCCACTGTTGCTCATAAGCAACCCCCTTTCAACTACAGTACTACCTGCTTGGAAAGTATTCAAGCTCTATCTGTTGTTGCGTACAGCCTCATGTGTTGTAGTTGTTGTTGTTGTTGTTCTTGCTATTGTCACAGCATGTACTGCTGAGTAAAAGAGACATAGACAGAGAGAGAGGGAGATAGCTTTATTCATCGGTTCCATTCAAGTTGCTTCTTATTTTTGCCAGCTCACAACTGACATCGAGTAGCTTCATGTGTTTGTTGTTGTTGTCGTTGTTGTTGTTGTTCTTTGTTGTCTTGCTTTGTTGTTGTTGTTCTTGCTGTACTTATTGTCACATGACAAAAGCTGACGTGTCATCATTATCTATTGTCTTCCACCGTCCTGTTGTTGTTGCTGCCACGTCAGCAACAAAGTTGCTGCAACATTTTGCAAGCAATTGAATACAATTGTTGTTGTTGTTGTTGTTGTTGTTTCTGTCACTGTTTTTGCCTTTGGCCTTTGAAAGTCTGCCAACAAATCAAACAAAAAAATATCGTGGGCGGCACAATGCTGCGTATACGTAATCTAGTCGTACATACATCTGTACACATGTATGTAAGTTGTTATTTCTTAAGCAGTCGAACTAAAACATAATTAAGTCCAGCTAAATTAAAGAAAAATAAAAAAAAAAAACAAAAAAATTGACACAGAAAGAAAAAACATAAATAAATAATAATAAAAATAAAATAATAAATAAACCAAAAATCTCAAAATTTCAAGTTAAATTTATATATTATATAATTGATATATTAATTAAATATAATTTAGCATACAAAATCTGTGAGTTTGGTTGACATATTTTAAGAATCAAAAAGTGTTCTCTACTATTTATTATTAAGTAATTTAGTAAATTGAAAGTAATTAAAAAAATTAAGTAATTGAAAATTAAGAAATTATTAAGCAAACAGGCAATTTATTGAGTCTATAGTGTGCGTATACTATTGTCTCACAGTGTTCATCAAGCTCTTTCCGTTACTTATAGCTAATTGGCGTAAGAATGTCGGCTTCTTCGACGAGCTAAATGTTGTGATTCTGTTGGCCCAACTTGCAGTCAGCCAAATTAAATGCTGTCGACGGATAATTTTTGTACCCAACATTTTCTATTGTAAATTGTAAATAAAAAACAGTCTGTGGCAGAAGTTTCCAAAATGATTCGCCAAGTTAAAAAGCGAAAATCTAATTTACTACTTGAAATATGCAAATACAGAGCAAGTTTTCAATTTTGTTGTTGTTGTTGTTGTTGCTGTTGAAAGTTGTTGTCAATTGTTGGCAGCAAAAAGTTGGTCACTCGATTTTTAAGCGCTTGGTTTCTTCATTTTAATTTCATAATGCCAAATTTATGATTGCACCATCAAACACATACACAACACACAGACACACAACACACTCAAAAAAAAACACAAGATGTCTCGACTTAAAGAGAGTGTATTCAAGTAAAAACGATGTCAAGAACCAACTGTGCTCGGAATTTCCAAAAACTGGATACAAAAATCTTATTTGAAGTTCACCTTTCGAAGTCCCCAAAACCATAGCATAAGATTATTCTAAAATACTTTAAGTTTTTTTTAGATTAATCAAAGTCTGTAGAAATTCCTTTCATAAACAAAAATTTTGAACTTATCCCAAATGAACTAGTTTCAAGTACAATTTAACATTCATTTTGTATATTTTTCGAATGGAATATTTTTAAAATTGAAAAATCTTACAATTTTCAAAACAATTTTTCTTAAAATGTATATTAATTTTGTTTAATTTTAGGATGAGGATATAAGTATATACATTTTTTTTGTTTTTTGGATCGGATATTTTAAATATTCAAAAAAATGTTAAAATATTTTTACTTTAAATATTAATTTTATTTATTGTTAATTTACAGATGTTAAAATTTTCAAAAGAATATTAATATAGGATTGGATATTTAAAATATTTTCATTTTTAACATTTTACGAACAATATGGTTAAAATTTAATATTAATACAGTTGAACTTCCATAACTCGAACTTCTATAACTCGAATTTCTCTCTAACTCGAGCTAAATGAGTGACAGCAAAATGAATAAACTAAGGAAGAAGAACTCTCTAAGTCGAATATCTCCATAACTTGAACCTTTTCTTTGGATAATGGTGATTCGAGTTAGGGAAGTTCGAGTTTCAGGATTGGATATTTAAAATAATTAAAATTTTAAAATTTTAAAATTTTACTAACAATATGGTTTAAATATAATATTAAGCTCTCAAAAATTGACAACAAACTTCATCCTATTTTTTTGTTTATTTTTAGGAGCGCATACGTTTTTCTCAGTGTACACACACACACACAACTAATTTCAAGGGTGAATTTGGTCAGTGGCAAAGTGCAAAGTGCCAAAAGCAGCCAGCAAAAATCATTTCCGCTTGTTTGTGGCAGCGTCTGTCATTTTCTATGTGTGTGTGTGTGTGTGTGTGTGTGTGTGTGTGTGTATGTGTGTGAGTGGCCTTTACTTTACTATACTTTACAATTCGGAATGCTTTCATTCAATTTGATGCAAGTCACTTGCAGTTGGTGGCAAGTAAACCGACTAAGCGATATTACCTGCAGCCAGCAGCAGCGACAACAACAACAACATGCAACAACAAACACTTGACTGACAACAACAGCAACAACAACAATAATAGTGCAAGCTACTTGGCCAACAATAACAACAACAAAACGTTGACAACTTTTCAGTTGACGCATCAATTTTGCAACTTCATTTTCAGCTTTCAGTTTTCAGCTAATGCGGCAGCTGTTGCAGTTGCCAGTTGCAACAATTGTTGCTGTTGCTGCTGTTGTTGTTGTTGTTGCTGTTGTTGTTGCAATTGTTGCTGCTGTTGTTGCTGTTGCCTGATGAGCTTTATTATAATTTAAAGACATGCCCCAGTGGCAAACTTGACTCTTTTCCGCACACTGAAAGAAAAGTGACAGAGCTTCAATTTCGTTGCCATAACCGTAACCGTTAACCGCTATTAATCTATTGAAATTGGCAATTGCAAGTGAAGCCGTAACCAACACAAACCTTTCTTCAACTTACCGAAACTCAAAACCGATTCATGCACAACGGTTAATATCGGTTCGGGCAAGCTTAAAATTTAATTATGTTGCTAAGTTTAACTTCACAGTTTATTTTTACTTCTGCCCCAATTAAATTTTTATTTCTATCTCGATACAAAGATCTTGGCTTTTTAATATGGGCTCAGTTTTTTTATCCGGATTAAACTTTGTCCTTTCTAAACTCCTTGTCCTGACTTACTGACTGACTGACTGGGAATCAACGTGTAGGCCAAACGGTCAAGGCTGGAATGCTGAAATTTTCACACAACTGTAATTGGGTCAAACTCGGGGTCAAAGTTCAGGAAATTACATAGTATGAACAACTTTTTTGTTTCTTAGGATTTCTCAACCAAACTCACAGATTGTGTATTTGGGACTGTCTCTTAAATCCTAACCAAATTTGGATTACTATACCATATAGCTGTCATAGGAGCAATCGGATGTAAATTAACCTTTAGTATGGCTCTGCCTCTTTTTTCCCAGTGTATTTTTGCCCATCTTCTTGTCGCTGCTGTTTCAAGCTTCAAGTTGAACGCCTCGTTGTCATTGTCATTGTTTCTCCCTCTCTCTCTCTCTCTCTCTCACTCAGTGTCTTTCTCTACAGCTGACAGCGACAGCAACAAAACAACAACTACAACTAAGACTAGACAACAAATTTCACTGCGCATTTATTTGTTTTATGTCAGTTTCGGTTACGTAAGTAAATTAATTAATTTTCAATTGCTTTAAATAAACAAACAGCTTGCCAAATACAACTACTGCAACAACAGCAATTACAACAACAATTTGCATAACAAACAAGCTAAAGTTGGAATCGGAATCGCAATTGGAATTGGAATTCTCGTTGCTTGATTTAATTCTGGCAAATATCGCGTATCTTGTATCTGGTATCTTGTATCTTGTATCTTGTATCTCGTCATGTGGTTGAAACCAAGCCAAGTGCAATGTGAAAGCCACAGACAGACAAAACTACCACGTATCGCGATAATTTCACCGAAATGCGCTAATTAAGTGTTATTAACTGAACTGTAAACAACAAGATGTAAATAAACTAAGAATGAAGCTGGAAGTAAATTCAATTAAAACTCAAAATTAAATTGAGATTTTCCAAAAAAGCAAGAAGAGTTGAACTTCCACAACTCGAACTTCTATAACTCGAATTTATCTCTAGCTCGAGCTAAATGAGTGACAGTAAAATTAATAAACTTAAGAAATATAACTCTATAAGTCGAATGCCTCCATAACTCGAACCTTTTCTATGCATAATGGTGATTCGACTTAGCGAACTTCGACTGTTTGTATAAAAACAAATTCGAATGAAAAGTTTCTTTAATAACCTTTTTTGAAGAACCTTGTAAATCAGTTAAATGTATCACAAAAAAAAAAACAATTAAAAGTTATCTTCAAATTAAATTCAAAATTAAATAAAAAATAGTCGGGAAAGGTCATAGTCGAGTAGTCCCGACTTCAGGATGCCCGTTGCATATTTAAATAATTATAAAATATTTTTTATTGCATACTTTTAGGTACTTACACAGCTTGAAACTTAAAACAGCCATTACTACCTTTCTTTTTGACCGATCTTGTTGCGATTAAGTAGGATGATAGCTTATTATCAAATACTACGTTAATTGCCAAAAAAAAATACGCAAAAATACGTGGCTCCACTCTTCACCGTGACCTCAAGCTTCACACAGTGGAAGAGCAGATAGGAAGACACACCAGCAGATATAGCAGATACAGTGATCGACTGACAAGACACCAAAGTTTACTCGCCAGACGACTTCTCCCAGCCAGGAATTTGAGGCGTTTAAAAAGATTGGGTTTCGCCAAAACAATTGGCCATATTTGCGTTACGCAAGAGGTTTGGTCCTTATTTTATTTATACTAAATCTGTGTTGGTTATGTTGCTAATTTGAATGCACGGATTCCACACTTACCAAATAAAAGAAATTTCGTTATTGTTAAAAAGCCATTACTACCTTTCTTTTTGACCGATCTTATTGCTATTTAGTAGGAAGATAGCTGAAAATAATAGATAATCAAGGGTGCCACAGAAATCGCTTTCGCTTGAATTTCACTTCAATTTGTATGAAATTTAAGTGAAATTCAAGCGAAAGCGATTCCTGTGGCACCCCCGAATGTTAAAAGCAAGAAAATACGTATCTGGGTGTATACGACCATAAAACATATTAATCTACACAACGGAAAAGTTTTCCTATGGCAGCTATTTGATAATATAGTTCGATTTGGGCCAAATTTGAGTGGGACATACAGAAAAATACTAAATACCAGATATTAAAGGGATTCCGGAAAACAGTTTAAGCTTTGGTTTAGATTTCATACTAAAAAATACTAGCGAAGAGATTTTTTAAGACATTTTTTTGCAGTCAAAGAAAAAGTTGAAAAATAGACTTTTTTTAAAATTCTAAATTTTTCATGGTTACTTAATGGGTTAAAGAAATTTTGTCATTCATTCAAGAGGAATTTAAGTGAATAGAAGATTAATTTAAGAAACCTGCATTCAAACTTTATTGTTATACTAAAATTTGACAAAGTTAGGGTGCATACAAGCTTTATTGACTGACTGTAAGTATATTAGGCTTTTATTAAAGTAAACTAAGAAGCTTTAACTAATATTTATGATTTTATGAAATGTATATTTATGAAAATTTGCTTTTTTTCTGTTACCTTGGGGCTCGATAAAGGTTGCAACAATTTTTTTAACATTTATTTTTATGTTCTTATCAGGTTCGAATAAGAATAAGAATAATCAAACTTTGCTCTTACACCATAAAAAGAAAAATAAACATATATTTATTTAGGAGTATATTATGCCATATAAAAAGAAATAGGTATGATTACTCTAAGAAATCTGTCTTTGAGATTTTGGGATTAATAATTACAATAGTTGCAATGCTGGAAACTAACTTTATTCAAACAAATTTTCAAAAGGTTAATTTTCCTAAAAATACTTTTCATTTTATAAAAATTACGTGCAGAAAAGAACATGCTCAAAATATTTTACAAAAACCAAAACGAATCCAAAAACTCGAATGCTTAAAAAATAAAATATACAACAGAATAGCTTAATATCAATTAATTTAGATAGCAGAACTGAAACTGAAAATAGACCAAAATAAAAAACAAAAAAATAATTATTTAACATCGACAAAGGATGAAGACGTTTTTCGAAGCAAACTTCTGACAGGAAACAGAAAGCAGAAAACAGGAATTCGTCACAAATAAAGATGTGAATGGAAAATGTTTCTATTCCATTTGCACTGTCAGCCTTTTGAGTATTTGACGCCTTCGACACATTTCATTTATGGCTTCGTTTGAGAGACCGTTGACAAAAAGTGCTGGCCATGAATTCAGACAAGACAGACAGACAGATTTTAAAGGTCGCCTTCTTGTCTTAGTTTGTCAAATACGAGACTGGCAAAAGTGTTTGTGCTGTGTGTTTAATTACCTGGCTGACAAAGCTCTCTTAGCTGGTTTTAAAGTTGGCCCAAACTCTCTTCAGTGCGAACAGCTTTTGACGCTCTTCTTTGACCAAATTCACCACGAAATTGAGCCAAAGTTTTGAAACTGCGCAAGTTCAAAGAAATTGCCGAGAACTCTCTCCAACTCTCTCTCTCTCTCTCTCTGAGAGTTCTCTCTGTCTTTTGCCTCCTTCGGCTGCATAAATGTGTGCCCATCAGTGTCTGCTTAGTTTCCTTTGACTTTGCCCCCAAAAACGAAACTGTTTTGCATTTAAATGGCAACTGTGGCGACAAAGACAAAGACACAGACACAGACAAAGCAGACGCAACTTTGTTGCAATTGCTGCGACTGCTGCCACGAGCAGCGGCGACTTCAGCAGTCACCACTGAAATCAGCACTCTCCCGCGGAGCAAGTGGGTCACTGGGGCAGCAATCAACAAACTACAAACTACAAACAACAAACAGTCAGCAGGCAGCAGGCAGCGATTTCGCTAGCTACTTGCAACCTGCGACCTGCAACAAAACTTCCGCTGACGTCACAATGCCACAATATTACATGTCTTTGTTCTTTTTTTATACCCGTTACTCATTAAAAACAAGTTGAAGGGTATACTGCACTCGTTGAAATGTGTGCACCAGGCAGAAGCTGGCATCTCCGACCCTATAAAGTATATATATTCTTGATCAGCAACGTCCTTGTCCGTAACGTTATCTATTTTTATAAGCTGTCACCCAACTAAATCGCAACAAGATCGGACAAATAGAACGGCAGTAAAGGCTGTTTTAAGTTTTTAAGCAATGCGAGTTCCTAAAAGTATGCAATGAAAATATTTTAAATTTATTTAAATATGCAACGGGTATCCTATAGTCGGGAATACTCGACTATAGCCTTTCCAGCTTGTTACACGTATACAGTCGAACTTCCCTAACTCGAATCACCGTTATCCAAAGATAAGGTTCGAGTTATGGAGATGTTCGACTTTTAGAGTTATTTTTCTTAAGTTAATTAATTTTACTGCCACTCATTTAGCTCGAGTTAGAGAGAAATTCGAGCTACAGAAGTTCGACTGTATTTATATAATTTTTTTTTTAATGTTTTCCTCAACTTGCAATTAGCCACAGACTTAATTTAAGTTGATATCACTATTAATATTCATCTTGTTTTAAATTAAAATTATTTAAAATAAATTTTTGTCAATGGTTTTCAGTTATACTCGATTAAATTATTATTATTTTTTTTTTTAATATTTTAAGTCAATCAATGTTTTGATTGAATTTTTCCTTTTAAATTTGATGTTTTCTTTTTTTTTACCTTTCTGCTTAAATTTAAACTTATTTGTAACTCATATTTATTAAAAATCTTTCAATGATAACAAAGTAAGTTTAAAAATATGTTCAATTTTGAAAATGTTCAGTTGATGAAACCTCTGACTTTATTAAATAAGTCATTATGACTCTATTATAATTACTATTTATTAAGTATCAGCATAACTGGCAACGGGTCTTCACGACGAGTTAACACTGTACTCTGGCAATGGCTTTACTGTTGTGGGCGGGTAAAGGCGATTTGCCACGCCCCCTGAGAGCAGACCAGCGAAAAAGTTTATCGCGGCGTCTCCAAATGTTTTTCTTGTTATAATACCCTGTATTCAAGTACACGCGATGGGTGTATCTATGCGTTTATAAATATTGCCAGCCAAAAACAATCGCAAATTTGATTTAGTTTTTATTGCATTGTGAAAATATTCCCTCTGAAATTATAAAATAATTCGTATCTTGGTATAATATCGATAGTCGGCGCCATTGATAGCCGACGATAGTAATTTCAAAACCATCGACAGTCGCCGACAGTTCTATCGATAGTCGACGATAGTCCCGGACACAAAAAATGCATACAGTTTGTCAAGAAACACTTTACACACTGAAAAAAACATAATTTTTGACTTTAAATAAGAAAGTAATAGCTTTTTATATATATTTGAAAAGGTCATTTAAATTCCGTTTGAATGGTTTGCATCATTCCTTAACCCATTAAGTACGCATTGAAAATTTCGAATTTTTGTAAAAATCTACTTTTCAACTCTTTTCCTCGGTCTCAAACAAAAAATGTTTTCAAACAATTCTAAGAGTGAGTGTAAATAGAAATTTTCAAAAATCTCTTCGCTTGTATTTTTTATGATTTTGGAAAATTGCTAACAAGCCACTTTTTGTATGAAAATGAAGAAAAAGGGGTTAAAATAGTCAGTATTAGCTATTTTTAGACTATCGATAGTACTTCGGGAACTATCGAAAGTCGGTGGCTGCTATCGATGGTAGCTCGACAACGCCCAACCATCGATAGTGTCGATAGTGCTATCGATAGTTCTCCACCTCTAATTTGAAGTACCCCAGAGTATCTACAGGATTCAATAAGTCCGATAGTTGCCCGATAATATCGATCGATAACTTAATTTTACTTCCATATCAATAAAGATTTTTCAGGAAAGTTAATTTGAATTTATGACTATATTTTGGAATTTTCTGGTCAACAAAAATTAGTGTCAATATATTTACCCAGTTAACTGATTTTAAATGAACTTAAAATTCAACTAATCAAGGTATAAACACATAAGCACAAATGTTAATAAAAATGTTGATAAAAATTAAAAACAGCAACTAAACTCAATATTAGGACATGTAAAATTCATATTATTGTTTTTTATTTAAGAAATATTTAATAATAATTTAAAATTAAATAAAGAGCTATTAAATGAAGCTTAAAAACCAAATAAGGATTAAGTATTATAAGTTTTCTTTGTTAGAAATAATTAATAATTTTAAATTTAATATTTGCAACAATTTTAGTCTGTTATAAGAGTTATTGAATAAACTTGGATTTCTACATGGTTTTCTCTATTTATATTTTCTATTCTCCATTGCGTGTTTTACAGGGTATCTGCCAGTGTATTTGCCGCATCTTGCTTATTTTATTTTTCCTTTTATGATTTAGTTGCCGTTGTTGCTGTTGTTGCACAAAATGCGGTGCAAACTTTTTTTGTAGCGACAAACAGTTTGTTGTTGTTGTTATTGTTATTGTTGTTGTTGCCGATGTCAGCGTTGTTTTTATTGTTGATGGCATAATAAGAGTGCCGTTTTTTTTGTTGTACGTTTATTTTTTATATTTTATTATTATTAAATTGAAGTTGCGAGCAGTTTTAAGCGCCGCCAGCCGCAACAACAACAACAGCAACAACAACAGCAGCAACAACAACAACAACAGCAACAACTAAACAAATGCAAAAATGAAATGGCGTCGCAGCTATAAAAGCAGAAGAAAGAACGAAAGATGGAGCAAAGAAAAAAGCAGAAATAAAAGAATGAACGAAAAGTGGAAGCAGCAGGCAGAGGAACTTGTAGCGAACAGTAACAGGATGTGGCGATGACAGCAACAACAACAACAACAACAACAACAGCAACAACAACAACCAAAAGAGATGCATGCAAATTAACAGAGGCAGAGGCTCAGATTAGGCGTAACAAATGAGGCAACAAAAGAAGTGAAGAGAGAAGGAAGGAGACAGAGAATAGAGAATAGCGAAGAAAGAGAGAGGGAAATAAAGTGAGAAGCCACAGATGAGACTTCAACTTAAACAAAAAGAAATTTAACTTTATGGGGCGCACGCGGCGTATGAGCAATATGGATGAACAACCAGTTGCAGCAAAATACAAAAAGGACAATAACAATAAAAAGAAAATATAAGAGAGACAACAAATCACTAGAGAATTCAGTGGACAACTAAACACGAGTATTCGTACTACACTGATGGACAAAATATTAGAAACGATATTTTTTTTTTGCTATTTTTAAAATAGTTTCGAAAAAAATGTTTCTATTCTTTTATGGTTAAATTATTTTTACTAAATGACTATTTAGCCATGTTCCAAAATTTAACAAAACAACGGAGCTCTTAATTTAAAAGTATTGCAAAATTTAAAGTGAAATAAAAAAAAAAAAAAAATAGTAAGCATAAATATATTGAGCAAGAAAGTGGGACAAAAAATAACAACAATAGTTGCTTGAGTGGAAAAAAATGAACTGAACATTTGTAAGTTGCTTAAACATTATACGTTTATTTTTGTTTATTTGTATTTATATGAATTCCTTATATTTATTTAATATTTATTCAACTTATTTTATTGTATTTCATTTCATATATTAATTTATTATTTCATTTATATATTATTTACATATCTTATTTTTATTTTATTTCTTTTCATTTATTTCGGAATAAGAAGCTGAAAATATACTTTGCCATGTAAAAAACATCACAAGTTATTAATTAATAACTTGAAATTTTCTGTTTTTGATTATATTGTGTTTTTGTTGTTTAATTCAGATAAAATTTACATAAAAAAAAAATTAAATAAAAATGTCTTCTTTAAATTAATCATTAATTAGCAAATGTGCGCATGAATTTTATTTTTTTATTTCATTTCATTTCAGTGGATTGAAAAAGTTGTATTCGCACAAAATGCGTATTAATATTTTAGAGTTATCGCTGTTTCTAGTTTGTACCTTTAATTTAATATATATTTTAATTCGCACAAAAATCACAGCTGAATTTAATTTCATTGAATTTATATACCTTTTTTTTGACAGCAAATCTGTCACACTCTTCATTTACTCACTTAACTTATTGCAAAAAATGAACATGAATAAAAAACACAAAAAAAAAGACGAAAATCAAAGTAAAGAGCTGCGTGGAGAGTTCTCGGCTCTCGGCTTGATTTGATTTAAATTTTGATTTTAGCTTGAAAAGCAGTCGTCAACATTGAAGCGGGGAAAAGGAAGAGGAAGGGGAGGAGGAGAAGATGGAGGAGGAGGAGGGGAAGGAGGAGGAGGAGGAGGAGGGTTTCGACGGGGGGTGAAAACGACGCGACGCTGGAGCTGCCAAAAAGGGCAAATCAAATTGTCGCCTATTAGCGCAATTAAGTGAGATACCAGCTCAGAGGCAAGTCACATGGAATCGCTGGGAAAATTCAAGTGTTTCCCCCACCCCCCACCACCCCACTAACATTTCTGCCCCCAACAAGCTTCCCCATTTTTTGGGGTGCGACCAAAGAAGCCACAGCCAACGGGGCGTATGAATTAAAAGCAAAGCTTTTGCCAGACACTTGTATGTGTGTGTGAGTGTGTGTGTGTGTGTGTGTCTATATGTATGCGTGTGTGTGTGTGTGTATGTGTGTGTTCAGCTGGCAAATTGGCAAACGCAAAACACAAGCAACAACATTGTTTAAGTTTGATGTGCATTATTAAAAATTAATCAAAAATTTGCATTTATTTATATAAAATACACTCAAAAAAATATATGTATGTGACAGAGAAGGATAAAACAGGCGATAGAATAAGGTATCGGTCAGTGGTGGCAGGTCGATAGGCATAGGCGATAGCTTTCGGTATCAGCAGTCGACACTGTCGTTCAGCAATCTGTGAGTTTGGTTGAGATATCGTAAGAAAAACAAAAATTGTTTCTACACTAAGCAATTCCCTGAACTTTGACCCACTTACAGATCGAATTTCGCTAAGCGCCGTCTTATTGCACGATAAAACTGTCTCAGCTATGTCGTGTGAAAATTTCAGCATTCTAGCTTTAACCGTTTGGCCTATCCTCCAATACTCAAATTTGTTTGTTCCACACAAGAAACTAATATTTTTTACTTTAAGAATTTGTATAAGGCTATGAATATAAATATATTTATAAATATTTTAGTATAAATAAAATACCCCAGAAAAACAGGGCCTTTTTTATTTGTTTTAAACATTTGTGCTTAACATTTAAGTTTATTTGTTTTACTTATTTGTTTGATTTATTAACTATTTCCTTGCTTCTGTTTACTTGGTCTAGAATGCATCAAGATCAAGAATATTTTGGAGAATTGAGAACTTGGGTATAAAATCAAGATAGACTTTAGTTGGTATAATTCGGTTTTTTACAGCCGTTGCTGAATTCAAAAAGCAAAATCTGATTAAAGATTTCTGGTATTGCGAAAAGCCAACTTAAAATCATATGTTCATTCTCAGCTTCGGAAATTTAAAGCTATTGAGATGCTTTGTACTTGAATATTCCAACTTTTGAATTTTTTTTTAATTTTTCTGAGTGTATTCGTACTAAAAACCTTCACACACATGATCTCTCTCTCTCTCTCTCTCTCACACACACTTACTTTATTTGAAGCTATCTCTCTCTTGAGGCAACCGCACTTCAAACCTGATGAAACTGAAACTGATGTAGACATTTGCTGAAAATTACGTAAATTAAATTTGTTTTTATGGCGGACAGACGCTTAAAATGTGTGCACAACACACACACACATGCACACACACACACACACACACAGCAGGAAAAGAGCTGAAATGGGCAGCTTAATAGGCACTGGCCACATACGCAACCCAAAACAAAAACAAACCAAACAAAATGAAATGAAAATGAAATGAACAAAACTCTCAAAAGCAGTCGTCGACCCACGGGGCAACTCGATGCCACCACCAGACCCCTCACCACTTCCCCCACCACCGCCGCCATCAGTTGTTGCCGTGCTGGGGCAACAAAGTAATAATAAGCCCCTCAACGGGAGGCGCCAGACCTTGGGAGCTCCCTTCATGCCCAAGCGCCCTGCTAATAATGTGGTAAACTGGGCAAGTGCTGCCCCTGCCACCTGACGCCCACCAGCAACAACAATACCCCACCAGAGCCCTACCAGAGCCCTACCAGCACCACCAAAACGACAGCAGGCTGACAAAAGCAGCCACACTGAGAAAAACCAGCGTGAGAGGCTATAGTCGAGTTAACGACTTGCTAAATAAATTTTACATATTTTTTACTGCATACCTTTAGGCACTTACAGTCCTTTAAGCTTAAAATAGCCATTACCAGCTTTCTATTTGTCCGATCTTGTTGCAATTTAGTAGAATAATAGCTTATAATAGTAGTAAACTGCAGTTAAAAAACAAAAGTTATATCCCAAAAACTGTGCGTGTGGTAAAAATATTAGCAAAAAAAAAAGTACAAAACTTCTCAATTTAAGTTCGGCACTCAGTTTCGCCTCATGGGTCAAGTCAGCATTCACTGACTTTACACTAATTGAAAGTTTTCCAACACTCACGCAGATGATTTTGATAATTCTTTTAGGTGTAGTGATACTTTTTCAATTACTTAATTAATTTTAATAATTAATTTATTTATTTTATACATACAAATAAAGTTTAAACGATTTTAATTGAAGTCCGTAGTATGCTTATGTCAAGTACCATGCTCATATTTTAATGTGTACTCAGTTCCAGAACTAAAAGTACTTGAATCTAGGATGAATTGTACTTAAATCAAGAACGAAAATACCTAAATTTGTGTGCCTAAAATAACGTACTTAAAATTAGATCGAACTACTTGACTATAGTCATTTTAATCTAAGTGAGAAATCAAGTTAATGTTGGAAATGCTTGATTTTTTCTCTCTGTGCAACATTCAGTTTATACAACATAAATATACAGCATAAATATGTGAGTGTGTGTTAACAAATAAGCGTGGCAAAAGACGCCTACAACAAGCTCAGATAATGTCAAGGGTTAAACTAGCCATTTATACGGTATAAATTTATATAAATAAAACACACACATTTCAGTGGACTGAAAAGTAGTAGAAGGTGAACCCAACAAACATTCGATTGCACAACAAAGTGGCAACAATTGATCAACATTTTTAAAGTGCCTATCAACTTCAGTACTCTCTTCTTTTTCAGCTGTCTTTGCTCAGGCAAGACACTTTTTCAATTTTTAATTTATTTTTTTTAAATACATGTTTTTGACGAACATCAGGGGTGCTACAGAAATCGCTTTCACTTGAATTTCACTTCGATTTCATTTCGCTTGCCACAGGTCAAATCGCAGAATAGTTTTACGCAATTTAAGCTAGCGCTAAAACCGCTGGCGCACAATGCTGCCACCTAGTCCGATTCAGATTTGCGAAGTCAGGGTCAGCGATGCCACATTTTTTAGTCAGAATTCGAAGTAAGGTACTTAAAAAAAAATGAATGGAACCACTTCAGTTATCTTTAAATTAAGCAATAGAAAATTAGATCTTTTAAGGTAAATCAAGTTTTAACTTTAACTTCTTGTGCAAATTGTGAAAACATTTTTCTCGCAGAGTTGCCAAACTAATGGCAGAAAATTGCTAGAGTTGTCGAGTAATTTTTATTTCAAATAAAATCAATTATTAAATAAATAAAAAAATTATATAAATTAAATAAGATAAAAATTAATAGCTTATTGCTCTGCAATGATTAACTTGAAAAAGTTGCTAATCAAACCCTTGGGTAATTTAATCTAAGAGAGTGTCAACCCTAAGCAGCCTAGTACAAAAAGGTTGGTGAAAATGCTAAAAAAAATTAAATCTCTCGAAGTTCTGTGGCACCTCTTAAATTTCCGTGCGGAAATGCTTTCTGCGGAATTCAATTTCGCTTGCGATTTCTGTGGCAGCCCTGTATATGAACTAAATTTGTTGTTTTAATTTACTTTATTTGCCACTTTTTTCCTTTAAAAGCATCTAGTAACAACTTGGACAGACAGTGGAAAAAGCCGAGAATGTAACAAACAAGTTGAATGGACACACATGCGACAACAAGGACATAAATCAAGTGACCATGGAGGTGCTATGATTAACTGATAAACTGATAAGCCTTGGAACTCAGACAACAATTTCGTTACTGTAATTAAGTAAATGCAAACAAACATCAATACGAAAAGCTACTTAAAGTGTTGAACAAAAAGTTAATCGTAGGCTTTAAATCTTGCAGAATGTCAAATGTTATTCGAGTCCTTTGAAGGTCACTTTGATGTCCTCTCTGTGGGCCAGATAATCTGCGAGAATGTCTGTGTGTATTTGAAACTCTTTCATCTGCTGCCAGCTTGCTTATTTTTATTGCCATAAATTATATAATTTGTTTGCCTTTTCGAGTCGCCTTTACAATTGAAAGCCCATTGAACTGGCCAGCATTTAAAGCAATTCTCAAACCTCTGGAAAACCAAGTTGAAATGTTGAAACTGAAGGGCTTGCCCCGTGACTTTCAATGTCGCTCAAAAAAGCCCAAAAAAGCAAAAAAGGAAGCAACAAAAAGTTTCATTTACAAGCAGCACAAATATCAATGATATGTTTGTTAAAAAACACAACAAGGCAAAAAGAATGCAGAAAAAACAAGGGGAACAGTCGAGTGCGCTCGACAGCAATATACCCAATCCTTAGTCATCGGCCTATTGTTTTTGTGGCAGCTACAGGATTTGAAGCAATTTGCACGATATCATTAATTTTAAAAATGTATTAAAAGTAAAAATAATTTAAAAAACGAAGAAAATTGGTTGACCAAACCAGGAATCGAACCCACGACTAGAGGTGGAGAACTATCGATTGTCGGCGCCATCGATAGCCGACGATAGTAATTTCAAAACCATCGATAGTCGACGATAGTCGACTATAGTGCTATCGATAGTCGACGATAGTCCCGGACACAAAAAATACATACAGTTTGTCAAGAAACACTTTACACTCTGAAAAAAACTTGATTTTTTGACTTTACGTAAGAAAATAATAGCTTTTTATATGTATTTGCAAAACTTTCCTTAACCCATTAGGTAGAATTTAAAATTTTTGTAAACATCTCATTTTTTAACTTTGTTTTGATGCAAAAAAAATTCTTCAAACAATTCTAAGAGTGACTGTAAAAATAAATTTTCAAAAATCTCTTCGTTGGTATTTTTATGATTTTGGAAAAATTCTAGCAAGCCACTTTTTGTATGAAAATGAGGAAAAAGGGGTAAAAATAGTCAGTTTAAGCAATTTTTAGACAATCGATAGTACTTCGGGAACTATCGAAAGTGGGTGGCTCCTATCAATGGTAGCTCGATAGCAGACGGACGTAGCTAAATCGACTCGGCTGCTGATGCTGTTCAAGAATGTATATACTTCATTGTTTGCCACTCCCCCTTCCGCCCGTTACACACTTTTCGCAAACTTCATATACCCGCCCAGGGTATAAAAAGAAAACGACAACGAGTCGCGTTTCATGTCCATTTCCATTTTCATTTCCATTTCCATAGCGTAGGCGTTGACTGTAACCTCGAACTGCGAGTTTTTGGATAGGTCATGTACTTTTTCAGCATTCCTCCCTGAATTCCCCACACCTATCCCCTTGCCCCCTTTTAGCCCAGCTGTGGCACAGTGGCAAAGTTTTTGGCCCAGTTGAGTCACGAATCCTTTGGGCCTAACATTCCTTTCCTTTCCGTTCTTTCCCTTCCTCTGTTTGCTATTTTTTACTTTATGCTGTGTGTTGTCCAGTATTCGCTCTTTAGCTGAAACTACGAAATACTTTCTCTCTCCTTGTCTGCTGCTTTAACCCAACTCAATTTCAGACCAGAAGAACCCAAACTTAGACCCAGCAAAACAAACAAGCTGCCAATAATTGTAAATTACAATTTAAATGAATGAGAGGAGCACGAAGAACCCAAGGTGGAAACTAAATTGGAGCGTGTGTCTTGATAAAAGACCATACACAAAAATACAGAATCATTCAAAAATGCAAATTTAAAATTGTTGATATTAGTATGTATTATTACTAGATTAACAGCAGTAAAATAGTCTCAAATTCCTGAAACATTTGATTGCCTTCAAAACAAATCCTTGGATTAGGAACTCTCTAAATTCAAAATATTTTTGAGGAGATGGATTGATTTTGGGATTGATTTTATCCCGGAATGTGTTGAGAGATTGCATAAAATCCATCCCCAGCTTTTTTTTTCCAAGTCTAGTATTTTTCCCTTTCTCTCTTTTTCATTCTCTCCTTTCCCCTTTCTTTTTCTCTGGCTAGCTCTCTCTGTCTTTGTCTCTCTTTCTCTTTCTCTCCCTCTCTCTCGCTCTCACGCTGATGAAAAGAAATTGAACTCGCCCCGGGGGCGTCGCATTGTGCCTCGGTTTGAACTGTTCGCATTATGAGCTGTGTTTCCATTTCCATTGCTCTTGTTGTTGTTGTTGTTATTATTGTTGTTATACTTCCCACTGCTAATGCCACTCCCACTCCCACTGCCACTCCTACTCCCACTGCCACTCCTACTTTTAGCCTGGCCTAATATCCATTGCCAGCATTTCTAAGTCTAATTCGCAGCTGGCATTTCAAAAGCTTTTGTTACATTTCACTAATGTATTTTGGCCTAGAACAGCGCATAATGCCGCCATATAGCAAACAGCGGGTTATCAAAGCCCCCGGCGAAAGCTTTACATGCACAGTGGTGCAAACATCATTGACAGCGCATCGAAATGTGGCTCAAAATGGGTTTTCTGTTCTGTCAAAATATTAACTTACAAAATGTTTTTAATTTTGTATATTTTTGGTATTATTCATTTTTGGATTAAGAGATTAAGAGATAAGAGATTAAGAGCTAGAAAAATTTAATTTAATTGTTAAATGAATTTACAAAGAAACATTTGGACATTTAAAAATGATAATTCACGATCTATGGCTTTCCACGAATTTTGACGATAAGGAAACAGAAAACAGAATTTAAGAGTTATGATTTAAGATTTAATAAATGTGATGAAAAGTAGTCTTAATTTTAAAGCTAATTTAAAGCAATTTTCAAACAAGTAAAATGTCAATAAAATAGAGTAACTTGTGTACGAATTCATTTGCAATAATGTCTATGCATGACCCACTGTACAGTGTACACACACACACACACACACACACACACACACACACACAACAGCCGCAATAAAAAGTAAACCGCGTTGCCGTTGAAACTGATGAAGAGTTCTGTTCTTTTCCGAGAGTGGAAAAAAGAGTTGAAATTCCAATTGATTTTCATGTGTTTTTTCGCTTCGTGTTGTGGACAATCTTAAAGTCCACTCAACTGCACCACTGCCTGCTGCAAGTATGCGCACACTGTTGCACAGTGGGTCAGCGTTGCGTGCTCTCAATGAGTTTATCAATTTAAAATTTGATTTCGTTGTGTGAAAATCGACACGCGATTCTGCTTCTTCTCGCCATTTTTCGGACGCTGCGTGACAAATTTCACAGTGGTTCGGGGTTGGTGGTTATGGGAGCTGTGGGGACTGTGGGTATTGTGGAGCCACCATGTGGTGCCGCCATAAATCAATTAGCATTAAGGCAAATGCAGAGCAGACGAAGGCAAAGAAAAAGAAAAATAAAAGGAAAACGCAGCCCCAAAAGGGCAAACACTTCACTTATTGTTAGCCCGGACATATAAATAAAGCGGCTAAAAAAAAACAGGCGAATTCGAATGCAAATAAACAAGCCCGAAAGGCACTTAATTGTATCAATTTAAGCAGTTAAAAGCAACACCACCAATGGCATCCAAATGGCAACAACAATTAACGGCCATGTGATGCCAACAACAACAATGATGATGTCGAGTAGTCCCGACCATGGAATACCCGTTACTTATTAAAATATTAAAAAAAAGTTTGTGTTGCCTACTTTTAGGCACTTGAAATTGCTTTAAAACTTTAATCAGCAATTAGCACCCTTATATTTGTCGGATCTTGTTGCGATTAAGAGGGATAAAAGCTTATAATAATAGATGAAGTTAACTACCAAGAAAACGCAATCAGGGGTGCCGCAGAAATCGCTTTCGCTTGAATTTCATTTAAATTTAATAGAAATTTATGTGAAATTCAAGCGAAAGCGATTTCTGTGGTACAAATTGCATACAAATTTGAGTGAAATTCAAGCGAAAGCGATTTCTATGGCACCCCTGAATATCTTATAAACAGTGGAAGCTTTTCGCGATTGCGGAGGCTCAAAGGGGCGCAACATAAATTTGAAACAACCTTGTTTGTGTGCCAAATTTGGTTGCTCTAGTTAAATCGACTCTTCTGTTGATGCTGATCAAGAATATATACACTTTATGGGGTCGGAGATGCTTCCTTCTCCCTGAGCAAAAGAGCAGTCTACGTACACTGTGTCGCCCCGATCTGGCTCTATGGCGTGCAGATTTGGGGAATAGCTGCCAAATCCAATTACAGGCGCATTCAGACCTTGCAGAACCGTGCAATGCGACAGATCACAAACTGCCCCTGGTGACCTCAAGCTTCACACAGTGGAGGAGCAGATCGGAAGGCACACCAGCAGATACAGTGATCGACTGACAAGACACCAAAGTTTACTCGCCAGACGAGTTCTCCCAGCCAGGCCTTTGAGGCGTTCAAAAGATTGGGTTTCGCCAAAACAATTGGCCAACTGCCTCAGGCGCCCTCATAACTATTTGAGTTCACTGCAAATCCTTTGCGTTTAGCAACAGGTTAGGTCTTGCTTTTAATTTTTTAATTGTGTTGGTTATGTTAGTAATTTGAATGTACGGATTCCGCACATGTCAAATAAACTTTGTTATTGTTATTGTTGAAAAAAAAAAAAATAATAATAATTAAATCAACTCTTCTGTTGATGCTGATCAAGAACATATATACTTTATGGGGTGGAAGATGCTTCCTTCTGCCTGTTACATGCATTGCAACGAATACAAAATACCCTTTTACTTTTTTTTATGTAACGGGTATAAAAAAAAACAAGCAAGCTTTTTTTCGCATACTTAGTGCAAACGATATACTGTGAGTTACCCTGTAAAATGTTTGCGACCCAAAACAGGCAAGACCCACAAATCCAAATAAAAAGCACAAATCAAGCCATAAAATAAATATTTACTAAAATGTATAATTCCTTTTTTTAAATTTAAACTAAAATTTATATTGATATTTTTGAAAATTTGTGACATTTTAAAATCAACTCTTGATTTGGTTGTAATTTAAAAGCAATTGCCATTAAAAGCTTTTAAAATTTAAGCCTTTTGGATTAGTTAAAGCAACCCTGTACACTTTCTTAAAGCCATAATTCTTAGCTATTAGCAAATTTTGTTGAAATTTGTAACATTTTAAAATAAGAATAACTAAAAAATTGTGAAAGATTTTAAACATTTTTCGAATCAAACTTGGTCTTGAGTGGAACTACCCTATGCGCTGCAATTGCGCAGTAAGGAAAGCCGCCCACATTTCAGAGCCTGTTTGCATTTGCTCTTCGCTCCCTTTTGTATTTCAGTCTCTTGATTTGCTTCTTGTTTTGTGTTTTTCTGTTCTTTTCGTTTTCTTTTTATTTGATGTTTCGTTTGCTGTAGCTGCATGTGAAAGGACATCAAGTGGCGAGCAAAGATCCTTATGCGAAAAGAGAGAGAGAGAGAGAGAGAGAGAGAAAAATCATTCAACTTGCCCTGTGCAGAGTGCAGAGTCCAGACATCAGACTAATGGCCCGAATGGTAATCACAGCTGAAAATACTTTTTATACCCATCGCACTTCTCACTTGTCACTGGTCCTTCTCCTTCCGCTTCTTTAACTGAGCTGATTGTGATTCTGGGTCTGAGCTGTTGGCAATGCCATCAATGCTTTCAGCCGAGTTGAGTTGAGCAGCTCAAGCTCAAAGCCTCCCAAAAGGCAGTTCAATTTCAATTTCAAGCATATTGATTGCTAAGTACTTATCTATTTTACAAGCCAAACAATTGCACTCGAAACTCACTCAACTTTCTATTTTTTCATAAGATATATGAAGTGCATCGATTCCAGAGGTGCTTAAATAAAAATGTTAAAGTTACTCCGTTAACATAATGACATTACAATTTATAGAACACTCTGTTAAAGTATCTATAAAGTGATTTGATGTTAAAATGACTCTGTTAAGCTCTGTTAAAATGCTAATATCCAAGAGCATGCACTGTTAATGTTAGCTAAAGATTTAACATTTAATGTTGACAGTGACGCTGTTAAAATAAAGAAAATATAAGTGTTTGCATATTGCAAGTCGCCTTTCGCACCCTTCATGCTGCTTTCGTCACTAGCGTGGACTGCCGTACGCAGTGACAACTTTTGATATAAATGTTCAACAGTTAGTTTTAAAGTGTAATAAATGCTTCCAAAACATTTCATTAAACTATGAATACTTACATTAAGCATTGCTGTTAAATTGGTGCTGTTAAAATGACGCTGTTAATGTTAAGAAAGAAATTTCGTATGTATTGAAGTTTTTCAAGTAAACAAAATCCAATCATCACAATAACAGCAACAAAAAAAATCAAAAAAATTTAATTTTTCATGATTTCTTTTCTTTCGTCCTTTTTTTAATTTATTGTGAGAGTAAAGCATTTGTTTTAAACAATGTGTAATCACAATAGGAAAAATTCGTATTGTTTCAGAATTTATTATTACTTGTATTCAATATTTCTATGGATGTTTATCATTGCCTATCCTATTTGATCTAATATTGTCTGGCTTGTGACTGTGCAAAATCGAGTTTGTTGATTGGAAATTAGAAAGGCCATACCAAAAGTGATTTGCATGGACAATAGCAGCAGCAGCAACAACTGACAGCAATGGCAACTTGCAACTTGCAATTGACAGCAACTGTTGCTGCTTGTCCATCGGTCCATGCAATTCGGCCTCGAATACATGGGGAAGTATACGCATTTCAAATTGCCTCGATTGGAGCAACATGCAAAGCTCATTCTGGGCAAAACAACAGCAAATCAGTTAGCAACGACAACAACAACAACAACAGCAGCAGCAACGCAAGACACCTCAAAGAAAACAAACTTTTGGTGAACGCACTAATAAAAACTCAAACAGGTCATGATGATGATGATGATGATGATGATGATGATGATGAAGATGATGATGACGGCATTGCCAGTGTGCTCTCAAAGCCTATTAACAGCGACAACAGCAGCAGCAGCAACATCAGTAACATCAGCAACAACAGCAGCAGCAACAAGAGAACTTGCCACGCACCATGGGCGATTTTACAATTGTATGCGGTAGAGGTGACAAACTATCGTTAGCACTATCGACACTATCGATGCTTGGGCGCTATCGAGCTACCATCGATAGCAGCCACCCACTTTCGATAGTTCCCGAAGTACTATCGATAGTTTAAAAATTGCTAAAACTTAGTATTTTAACCCATTTTTCCTCATTTTCATACAAAAAGTGGCTTGTTAGCAATTTGCAAAATCATACAAAATACAAGCGAAGAGACTTTGGAAAATTTCTGCTTACATTCACTCTTAGAATTGTTTGAAAACATTTTTTGTTTGAGACCGAGGAAAAAAGTTGAAAAGTAGATGTTTACAAAAATTCGAAATTTTCAATGCGTACTTAATGGGTTAAGGAATGATGCAAATCATTCAAACGGAACTTAAGTGACCTTTCCAAATACATATAAAAAGCTATTATTTTCTTATTTAAAGTCAAAAATTATGTTTTTTTCAGTGTGTAAAGTGTTTCTTGACAAACTGTATGCATTTTTTGAGTCCGGGACTATCATCGACTATCGATAGCACTATCGGCGACTATCGATGGTTTGAAATTACTATCGTCGGCTATCAATGGCGCCGACTATCGATAGTTCTCCACCTCTAGTATGCGGCATAAACTTCTCATGGAATGGAATTATAAATAGCAGTAATAATGGCTATAAGAATTACAAGAATTGATTTGTCATTTACATTGTTTAACCTAAGTTATTTTCTATTCCAAAACTTGAATGTAATCTTAAACTCAATTTATAAGATTTGTCTTGTAGCGCTGGGTATCAAATAAATAAACATATAAATAAAATAAATAAATAAGCTTGAAAACTCAAATCACCATCATCCAAAAAAAAGTTTCGAATTATGGAGACTTTGACAAATGAAAGTATTTCTTTAACTCGATTAGTTCGAGCTAGAGAGATTTCAAGTTAGAGAAGTTCCAGTTATGCTTTAAGATATAGAATTGAAACTACTTGAAAGGACTTTCTCATAAATTAAGGACATTTACTTTCAGATTAAGTGAATAAAACTTTTAAAGTATTAAAATATGTATAATTTGGTTTTTATGCCACAAAAAATGGGAATTCAGCCCAATGTGCAATACAAGGCTTATGCAGAGCGACTGAGACAGTTAGACTGATGTAGAGAGCGAGATAGCAAATAGAGTAACGCATTAACAAATGCTGTTGCTGTTGCTATCTCAGCTGCTGTGACCAGACAACTCCAACTCGAGCCTCAAAAAATGAAGACAGCTTTAGTTGAGTTTGCTCGACTACGATATACCCTGCGCCCAGGCATGAGTGGTGTCAGGGTACGAAATTAACAGGGAGTAAATCCTTAACCTTAACAGTCAACCGGTAATACCCGATTGAAATTGGTAACTGTAAATAAACTGTACTTAAACAGAAAAAGTGAAATTATTCAAATAAAAAAAGCTGTTAACGATATTGTGGATATTTATTTATTTTTTTTTATTTGAATACAAAATAAAAAAAAGCCCAAATTTGTATATCAAAGAATTTATGTTGATATATGTATGTATTAACATATATTATTGTAAAAATTATAAGAAAATTTTGTATTATGATGATATTCATACTGGTATTTTGAAACCGAAACAAACAAATAACCGGAAATCGTTACGAAACCGAAAACCATTCGAAATTTTATCTCTTGGCTTAAAGTTAATATACCCTTGGTCAGGGTATATGCAAAATATGCAACGTAACGCAACACAATGCTCATTCTGAAACGCTCTTCCCCATCCCCATCCCCATACTCACCCTCTATTCGGCCTTTTCTCTTTCTCACTCTGCTCATCCTGTTCCCTCTCTAGTGCTGCCTTTGGTCGGAAGCCAAACCAAACACACTTAGGCGCAAAGTAGCGGCATTTATGCGTATGTGCGTGGGTTACCGTTACCCGATACCCGTTACACAATTGCCCGAGGCGCACGGCTTTCGAATCTGTCGAATTTATTTATAGCGGTACAGTCCAACTTCCATAACTCGCACTTCACTAACTTGAATTCTCTCCAACTAACTAAATCGTATTTCTTACATGTTTTCTTTTTTGTAAACTTTGTAAATAAATGAATAAAAAATGCAAACAGGCGCCATCTCACACCGCAACAATTTAGTTAATGTTAGATAAAAAGAGAGTAAATTGGGGGATTACCGTTTGCTAAGGCTCCAGTTCCTTATTTATTTAATGGCAGTGCTGTCCACACTCTCGCAATCAAACATTGCGCTTCTTTGCGTAACAGCGAAACACGAAGTGAACGATACGTTTGACTGCTTTACACTGCACAAATGAAATGAGTGCAAATGCGAACTGTCGCATCATTACAGCTGGCGACGTAAAGAGAGCAAAGCAGCTGTTGCAGTGCATGATAAAAGTCCAGCGCTCTCTCATTGAACGCAGCTCAGCGACTGACGTCAGAGAGCATCAGCCGATCAGATGCTTCGTGAGTGCACAAGCCGCCGAACGTGCTATTTATAGAACCCACGCATTCCCTTTCTCTCTCTCTGTACGTTTGTCAGCTGCGACGCCGGCAGAATAATGAGATCCTATTCCTTGGAATAGGCTTTAAGCATTATGGACACCACTGTTTTATGACAACATCGCTTAGCTTATCTATAAATTAGTGCACAGACTGCTACAAATCAGCGGCCCCATCATCATCATCATCTTCATCATCGTCATCATCATCATCATGCTCATCCGTTAAATGGGAAATCTATGCGAATTTATGTAAATCAAAGTTTAAATAAATGTGGAAAGACCCGAGAGTCAGACCTAAGCCAGACCAGACCAGTTTTGGCCAGACTAAACTAGACGAGCCCAGGAACTTATTTGAACAGACTTTGCGGAAGTACAAGGGATGATAAAAGGGGAGCATGGGGGGGGACAAAGAGGAGGAAAGCGACAAGCAACTGTTTGCCAGGCGTATAATTCAATTGGCGTCGTCTACCACCAAAAAAAAGCAAGAGAGATATTTTATCTTCGGCACACCGAAAATCTGATACCCTTTCTTTGGCAGGGAACTAAGTTGGACTAATTAAGCGTTTAGAATTTTTGGACCTGGACCACGCCTTCACCTTCCCCTCCCCATCCGAACATGAGTTTAATTACAAAATATTTATAAAAAAATTTTTTGATTAATTTGATTTAAATAGAATTTTTCAGCTAAAAATTCAACAATTAAACTCTCAATCTGATTCAAAACTTCATCAAAAATGAGCCAATTTCCAATCAGAGTGACGTTTTACATTTAAATTTAATTCAGTTCGTTGTTACATTTTTTGTCACAAATTTAGTTAAATTTAAATTTTTTCTTTCCATGTCTCAAGCTAAAACATTCAGTAAACTCCTGCCATAATTAAGAGAACTTTATTCTGCAATTTATTTTTCATGAAAATCGATTTAATCAACACGATTGATAGCTCAAAAATAAATATTAAGTTAAAGTTTCAAGCAACTTTTAAATCGCTTGCGATAAAAGTTAAATTATTGATTTTTCAATGTATTTTTACATTCATAAATCATCTGTTTTTCAAATTAAATAATTTTGGCTTGTATATAAACAGAATTGATAAACAATTGATAGAAACGAAAGTCATTTTGACATTTTACACAAATTTTAATAATGCATTTGCAGCATTTTGAAACATTGCGAAATAGTTACTGAGTAAAAATTGTGAAAATTATTTATTTGTTCCGAAGAAATTTAAAAAAAAATAATAAAAATGATATAAATGGCAATCTTAATTTTGATTTGAGACCCATGGTTTCTTGGGCAAATCTTCTTGGAATTCGTTGCAGATTACAATTGTGATAGCAACCTACCCCTCGCAAGGGTATTGAAAACACAAATAATGGCGGAAAATGAAACGAAGATGGAGGCGGAGGTGGAGGCGGAGGCGAAAGGAAATAAAGTACCATGAGTACGAATCGGAGTTGGGCGCAGCATTTTCTTATGGGCTGTCACCTCAGTTACCGGCTATCGAATTTCCTTTTGGGCTGGATTTGGATGGAAATCAATGCAGTTGGCCAAACCAGTTGGCTGAAACATGCTCCAGTTGGCAGTTGCCGCTTCCACTCTCATTCCCTCTCCTGCTCTTGTTCTGCTTCTTGGCATCCAACTCACAGTCCATTTACAGTCATAAATTGTAAACGAAACCATTCAAAAACGTATACAACTATTATTATTTTTGGTTATTTTTATGTTATCTTGTGTTATATGAAAATTGTTTTAAATTTAATTTCAAAAGGGCTTCACTCAATAAGTAAATTTAAAATTTCTACAGTTTTCATTTTTAAAAAATAGTAAAAAAAAACTTTTCGTTTCTCATTGCGAAGCATAAGATTCTTAAATTTTATACAAGTAGATTTTAGAACGAAATGCAAATAAGAATTTTACAATATTTATTTTTATTTCTTGTCAAAACTAAATCTCTAATAAAAATAATTTTAAAATACATTCAAACGGAATTTAACCAGTCTCATTCAATATGTAAATATTTAATCAAAAATATTAAAGCTAGATTGAAGTCAGTAAAATTCTTCGTTTCTCATTGCAAAGAAAGAAATACAAACAAGTATTTCACAGCAGTAAATTTTATATTTTGTCATATTAAATTCTCTAATAAAAATTATTTAAAAAAAATAAATTCAAATTCAACTAGGTAAACTTTTTACTTTCTTATTGCGAAATATGAGAAGAAATACAAAAAAAATATTTATATATTAAAAAAATATGTTTGCCTTAAATATGTACATACTTACTGTAATGTAGGTGAATCTCACCTTCAAAACTGTAGTTAAATATGAAGTCAAAAACAGTTTAGTCGACCCAATTAAGTGGCGCCCTCTGTTGACAACGTGCAACGTGCGTTCAGCTGAAGCTTTTTTTATGGCAGCTTTTAAGCTGTTTCAGCGGTTTCAGCATAAGCTGAGAGCTTTTACAGCGTCTGCCAAAAGTCTCCACTTGTCAAACTGCCAAGTTAAGAAAAGTTATTAATTAAAATCGTTTAAAAACTGTTGGAATTACACAACTTAAACAATCAAAAATTATATATTGCTTCAGATTAGATATGAGAAATAAATATTGTAATTGTATGGCAACTTTGTTCTAAGCAACCCTGTAATAAAGTTTTTGTCACACTAGAATTATCGATAGCTTCCTTCTTCTAAAGAACTTAAATATATAATAATGAACCCAATTATTACAAATATATTTATGAGCTTAGCTCTTAATAACATTATAGATCAGTTCTCTCTCTCTCTCTCACTTTCCCTCTCTGTCTAAATTAAAAATCTACTTATTACTTTCAAATGCTTGAAGATTTATTGCACTCTAATCGCTAGACTCGTTTATTGTTTTTAAAATCATCCGCTTGTTTTTTGTGTCACGACCCCGAAAATTAAAATATGATAAAGACAATAACAATTCAATAATTATTCTTACACATTTATAAACAACATGGATGGATTTAAATATTTTGTGGGGTCGTTCACATCAATTAAATTCATTAAATAAGGCAATAAACAATCGATCCTCTCGATAAATACGTTTTTTTTAATCCAAGCTTACTTTACTCTAGGAAGTAAGTAAATTTTAACTTTGTTTTTGTTTATTTTGTCTTTTTTATTAATTTATTTGTATCTTTTTCCCATATTTTGGCTGTAATTATTGTAATTGTTGATTTCTTTTGACAGTTAACAAATTTCGATTATTAAACTTGGTAATAAATTAAATCAAAAAATGACGGATTCATTTGTGATGTTTATTCTTATCAGATAAATATTTATCTAAAATTTCCTTCTATATTCTTGAAGCTATTTTTATTTTTGAATATACAGTCTGCTGAATTCTTTTAACTTTTTTATCATTTTTTTTATAATACTAAATGGCAACAAGATCGGCCAAATAGATTGATAGTAATGGCTGATTTAAGTTTTCAAGCAATGTAAGTGCACAAAAGTATGCAATAAAAAATATCTTATGTTTATTTTAATAAGTAACGGGTATCTCATAGTCGGGATTACTCGACTATAGCCGATCCCGTATATTAAGAGTACTTTTGGTCAACTGGTCAACAAATAAGTAAATCGGGTAAATTGTTTTCAGTGTATTTGGGTAGCCAGTAAAGTTGTCAACGCGATGCACAACAATTTGCTAATTGAAATCAATACTGAGAGACAATACTGACCATAATTAATGAGTTCATAATTAATGAATGATATACCCATTAAAAGAATGACTATCCAATAATTGTGGAGTACTCGAACAGTTTGTTGATTAGCTCATCCAAAGTGAATCCTGTTCAAATTTTACGAGTAATTCCATTCAATTCCACTCAATCAAAAATGCAGTCGAGTGCCAAAAAAAAAACAACAAAAAAGGCAAAAGGTCAACAAAGATCACGGCGTATTACAGGTGTTCAACAAATAAATATAAATAAATAAATATAGGTATATAATATATCATTCACGCCCAATCGAAAGATGAATGCGCAAATCAAAACAATGCTCAAAATAAATATAAAAATATTAAAAAAATAACAACAACAATAACAGCACAAAGAAGCTAAACAAAACGTTTGCTTTATTGTGGTAAGAAAAGACAAGGCAAAAAATATACCTGAGATTGTGACAATAAACAGGTAGCAGAGGGTGGACAGGTAACTCAATGAAACACAAACAAAAACAAGCCAAAAATGCACCAGACCAACGAAATGCTGGACTAAAAAATACCCTGAAATTTGTGGAAATTTATTATATTTTATTATATATTTTAAAAAGATGAAAAACTGCTTGAAATTTAATTTAATTTAACAAATTTACAGGGTATTTGAACAGCTGCATGCAATATTGCAAAAAGCTCTTACACTTAAAATTCCCGAGATCAGATGTCACAATATAAAAATAATATTTTGAAGGGTAACAAAAAAATGCATTTATTAACTTATTAATTAAATTAATTAACTTATCTTTTTTTTAAATCTTAAAATAAAATAAAAAACTTAAAATATGAAACTAAATAATTATGAATTATAAATAAATTTGAATTAAAATTGAAGTTGAGACTAAAAACATAAATTAAAATATTAAAAAGTCGTCCTTTTATAAGCACTTTTATTTGTATGTTAAACAAAGCAAGCCCACTGTGACTCGCGCTTATTTACAGGGTATTTAAAAGCGATTAATTGATTAGTTGACACCTGGACAATTATCGAAATGACTTCGAAATGACCCCAAATAATGCCCGAAGTCTAGGGTTATTGCAATGCCCATTGGAATGTGGGCGTGGCACGTGGAGGCGCATAGTGAAGGGAGAGGAGGGCAAAGAAAGACAATTAGCTGTGGCAGCTGCCAAAAATATTTATAACAATAACAATAATAAGAAATTAAATTCAAATCAAATCCAACAAAAAGCGGCATTTATTTAAATTTTTTTATTGCCATCCATCGATGATTATGCAAAAAATAGCACACATTTTGATGAATATTTAATTAAATTTCATAGTCTTGGATTTTGTTCTTTTACGACATGATACTATTTAAATGTTTTGATCTGGTTTTCGAGCCAACTTTAGCTAAATCATAACGCCTATGACACTTTAATGCCCCTATTATTTTTTTATGATTGAAAGCAACTGATTTCTGATTTCTGGTTCGTTTCTTTAGCTTTTTGGTTTGTGTTTGTCTTTTGTTTTTATTATATATCTGGATCGGCGAATCAGTGCCAGTTGAGAAATCAACTTCGATAGATCATCAAACGAAATGTGAAAACGATTTGACCATTAAATCTAAATACATTCATTTGCATATTTATGTCACATTTGCACATTTGCATTATTCTTCTTCGTCATAGTTTTCTTTGCTTATTTTTACAATTTTCTGTTCCCAATCATATTTAATGGGACACCCTGCAAGGCATTTTACGAGTATCTGAATCTGTATCTGTATCTATGGCGTAGGCGAGGTGTATGAACTTAAGTTCTTAAATTTTTAGAACTGATATAATTAAAGTTTTAGCTACAATCAATTTCGTTTGAACCCTCAAATGCTAATGCGTTGCGCACGTTACATTTGCACGCATATTTCCATGTTAAAACAGATTCATGGTAAATTTTAATGAAATGCTCTGGAAAATGCAGATATTTGGGAGTACTTTTCAACCTATTCTAAGATAACAGCCTTACGATTTATGAAAATAAATTAAGCTTTCTAAATGTTCCGTTGCGAACGTTACAAAAAATTTAAGTCCATTTGAGGTGTATGTGCATTTTCCCACTTTTTTTTGCGAATTTTGCATAATAAACAAAAAAAATCTAAATGAGTCTCGTTAAATAAAAATTTTTATTTTTGTATTTTGTCATATTGAAAGGCTTTTATCTTAAATAAAAATAAATGAAATAAGAGTTTTTTAAAACCAGAAACTCAACCATAAATTTTAAAACGCAAATTTTATTTGTACTTTGGAAACTTAAACATAAATAACATTAACTAAATTAAATGAAAAATATTTAATAGTAGGAAATTTCAGATTTCAGTGATTCAATTAAAAATACACGAAAGTGGATTTTACATTTAAATAAAATCATAATTAATGAAAGAATACATATTACAACTAAAATCAATAAAACTTTTTCCTTTTTTTTTAAGACAACTTATTTGCAAATAATTTGAATTGCATAAATTTTCAACTGAAATTTTTTATCGATTTTTTTATTCTATTAAAGCAAATAAAACTATATTTATCGAAATTAAAAAAAAAAACTGAAATTGTCCATAAAACAAAAAAATAAATAGAACATTTGTTAAGTATTTTTCTGGGACTTTTAAGAAAGTTTTCAAATCAAAATGCATAAAAAATGCGTTGAACAAATTAAGGAAAATAAAGAAAAATGGAAAAACTTTTGGACTTTTTGTGTTTTTAAGCTCGATGATAATTTGAATAAAATTGTCTTATCGCAGTCATAAATGTCATCAGCATCCTAAGGGTGTGTGTGTGTGTGTGTGTGTGTGTGTTTGTCCTATTTAAGCTAAACTAAATGCCTTGCAATCTGTCTCAACTCTTAACACACGCAACACACACTTACACACACACACACACACACCCACACCCACACACATACACATAATGCAAAGATGGTGGCTCTTAGGGTTTTATATTTGACATTTTTATTTTAGCCAACATTTTGAATGTACACAGCAAAAAAAAATCATGGATTCCGCAATAAAAACAATCACATGTGTGTTAATTTAACAATAATATCCCAAATCCATACTAAAACAAGCGGGAAAGGCTATAGTCGAGTAGTCCCGACTATAGGATACCCGTTACTTATTTAAATAAATATAAAATATTTTTTATTGCATACTTTTAGGCACTTGCATTGCTTCAAAACTTAAATCAGCCATTACTATCAATCTATTTGGCCGATCTTGTTGCGCTTAGGTGGGATGATAGCTTGTAATTGTGGATAAAGTGCATTCGTAAAAAAAACGGAATATCTTAAAAACTGCTAAAATCAGGAATTTATAGAATAATTTTTTTGTTTTTTTCTGTGGATTTGTGTTTTTCTTTTCCATGTTGTTAGTTTTCAAGCTGCTCTTGTTGCTGTTGCTGTTGTTGTTGTCACCCACACACACACACACACACACACACATATATGAACATTGTGACAGTTAGACTGTTAGTTATGCATATGTATGCGTATTATTTAGTTGGAGATGCTTTTGCGCTTTTTTGCGGTTGCTTTGCTGTGTTAATGACACTTACAAAATCCACCTAAAAAACACACACACACACACACACTCACACACACGTCTAGAATTGTCCACTAGCCACAACTTGCATGTGTTTAAAACCAACTTTCCTCGCTTTCTCCCTCTCTCTCCCGACTGTCCACTTGGCTCCGTCCCGTTGGCAGCATTTACATTAGTCAGCGTAGGCGGCAATTTTAGCCACGGCCACGCCCAAAAATGGCGCATATTTGAAATTAAATTACTCGCAAAAAAAGCGTGTAAATTGCCAGTGAATATCACAATCCCCCTCCCTCTTCCCTACCTCCCTCCCTTGCACGTATCGCGCGTTCCCCTTCCCCCTTATGTTGAACCGCCTTTATCTAATTCCAAAACCACGCTCCTACATTTTCCTCCTTTTTTTTTAATTTTATTTTTGCCAGCCTGCCACATCCCTGCGGTACGGGTTACAAGCGATAACCTAGGTAATTGCCTAGGGAATTGGTGATGGGCACTAGAGGCGGAGAACTATCGTTAGCGCTATCGACACTATCGATGGTTGGGCGCTTTCGAGCTACCATCGATAGCAGCCACCCACTTTCGATAGTTCCCGAAGTACTATCGATAGTTAAAAAATTGCTAAAACTTAGTATTTTAACCCCTTTTTCCTCATTTTTATACAAAAAGTGGCTTGTTAGCAATTTGCAAAATCATAAAAAATACAAGCGAAGAGACTTTGGAAAATTTCTGCTTACATTCGCTCTTAGAATTGTTTAAAAAATTGTTTGCATCAAAACATTTTTTGTTTGAGACCGAGGAAAAAAGTTGAAAAAATAGATGTTTACAAAAATTAGAAATTTTCAATACGTACTTAATGGGTTAAGGAAAGTTTTGCATCATTCAAGCGGAATTTAAATGATCTTTCCAAATATATATAAAAAGCTATTATTTTCTTATTTAAATTCAAAAAATTAAGTTTTTTTCAGTGTGTAAAGTGTTTTTGAAACATAGTTAGGATGAGGTTCATAAAGTTAGTAAAATGGGCCGGCTTATAATTAATATATTTTTTTATTCTTTTAAATAACATAACTATACATATTTTATATATTTTCTGAATTAATTTAATCTTTTTTCCTTTATGTTTTAATCGCGTTACGCAGCATGGCCCCAACTTATATTTCGAAGCAGCGGTGGGCACGAAATCTGAATTCGGGAGCTTACAACAAAAACTACAACAACATCAACAACAACAACCCTATTAGAGTCTACCAACTTTGACGATCACCCAAATGTGCGAGCAACAAAAAAGGTCTACGGTCATAAATTTTAAGTGTCAAATGGCTCGACTCAAGCTGCTCACATGTTGTTGTTGTTATTTTGCTCGCGAGTCTTTTGTGCGACTTCACGACACCGAATAGGCAGAAATAAAGATGGGAGCAGCCGCTAGCTCCCGGAGCCCATGCGTGCACACACTTAGTTAGAAGTAGCGTCCTAGCGCCCTCTGCATTACCTAAAGCTAATTACTGTGCTAGCTACTAGTGATCACCTCTTGGTGATGCCTCAACACCAGCCGTACCGCAGGGCTGTTGGTCGGCTCTTCAGAGGCAACGCGTAATGTGCTTGGCGCTTAAGTGCGGCAATGAAGGTGAGTGTGCGTATGTGTATATGTGTGTGTGTATGTGTGAGTGTGTGTGTGTCAACTATTACATTAAACGTCGCTAATTACGAATTCGATTACTGTTGCATCTTTAATTTAAAAAAAAAACGGAAGACATTTGGGCAAAAGCTTTTATATTTTTATACCCCGCTTTTTCTAGAATTTTCATATCACTTGCATTCTTTTTTTTGGTCCTGTTTATTTTTTAATTTTCCAAAAAAAAAAAATTGTTTTATTTTTTTTTACCGTTTCCCTTTCAGCTTATCTTATTTGTTGATGGTTTTTCTTTTCCAATTTCCCAAAATTCGACAAATGCTTTAATTTTTTTTTTTCTAGAATTCCCATTTAACTTTCGCTCTCTTTTGGGGCATTTATTTTTTAATTTCTCAAATAATTCCCATCTCACTTTCGCTCATTTTAAGGTGTTTTGTATTTTCAAAAAAAAAAAAAAAAAAAAAAAAAAGACAATAAATGAAAGAGACAATTCGACAAATGCGGCTAACACGGCTAACACGCGTTTTAGCCAAGTCATGCATATTACGGCAGTTGGACACGGACACGCGGAGCACGGAGCGCACGGCAATCCATGGCACATGCCGCATGCCACACGCCGTGGCAAATGGCGTTAGTCATCAAAGGCATCAACTGCTCACGGGGGGAAATCGTATGAAATTCAACGAACAAAACACACTCGCTCTCTCTCTCTCTCTCCCCCCCCCCTTTCTCTCTGTCTCGCGCCCCTCTCTCTTTGTCAGTCGCGCTCTCTCCCTGACTAACTGCCGCTCTTCGTCACTGTTAAATTATTATGCTGAGCGGCTGTTATGCAATTCACACTCTCTCTCACTTTGTCTTTTTCTCTCCTTCTCTCTCTCTCTGTTGCTCAGTTGCATGTCCTGCGCTTTGGCAGCATTACGTTCTCACACAGCTGTTGACCAGTGCTGCCCATTAAATATGTGTATAACAAAACTGTTATACAGTTGCCGCGCCATTTAAATACCAAATTCAAATTTTAATTCCAAAATTAAAGCATGATTGATTTGAAAAAATATATATTTAATGAAAGATGATATAAAAAATGTTGCAAACTAAAATAAAAAAAATAAATAAATAAAAAACAATAAAATAAATAATCTATACATAATATAGTATTAAACTCTTTGTCCTGACTGACTAAGAATCAGCGTGTAGGCCAAACGGTCAAGGCAAGAAAGCTGAAATTTGCACACAGCATATGGGCATTTCCAAACTCGCGCACGGGACATTCGTACACATTCAAAGTAAAAAAACGGTAAAAAGGAAACGGTTTTTTTTCTGATGAAGGGCTTAACATATTGCATTTGATTAGCTCTTTCATTGGTGCAAAGATTGATTTTGGGTAATTTTTCATTTTTTAGATAATAGCAAAATTCAAGTGATTCGCACGGGACACAAAATGGAAGTGACTTGTGAGGTCAACCAATTCAATTTCAGCGAATCCAGAGGCAATATTTTAATGCAACTTATTTTTAACTCTTGTGCATTGCTGCCTCTTAAAAATGGTTATGATTTTTTTCAAAGATGACTTGCACTTTTTTTTTAATTCAATTTGAGGTAAATTCGCACGGGACATCGCGCACGGGACATTTTTTACCACCACTATTTTTATATTGTTTCTGTCTCTCTTTCTTAAATTATATATCGAAAACAGCTCGAAAAACTTGTTTTAAATCAAACTTTCAATATATTTCTATGCATTAAAATGGTTTATGTTAGAATCTGACTATCTTACTAAGTGTAATCGTTAAAATAGAAACGGTCCATTTTGCAAGTCAATTTTTAAGAAAATTGGCAAAAATATAGAAAAAGTGAATTTATTCCAATGTAGAATTTATTTGTTCATCCTATTGAATATTTTCTAGCGTATATTGCAAATGTAAGTTTTTGATAAATTTTACGTTTTTGGCCGCGGTGGACCTTTCTGTGGAAATGCCCATATGTAACTGAGAGAATTTTATCGTGCAAAAAAATGGAAAACTTTTGTATTTCTTAAGATATCCCAACCAAACTCACAACTTGCGTATTTGTGCATTGGCCTCCTGACCAAATTATGGTAAACATCGGACTACTACAACGTATAGCTGCCATAGGAACAATCGGATACAAATTAATCTTCAGTATTAAAACCATTTTTGTTTCTTGAGATATCTCAACCAAACTCACAGTTCATTGAACTCTCTTAAGATTGTTACTGGTTTTCTTCTAATTTGTGGTTTTGGTTTTGCCTGTGATTCTTTATTTTTAGGTTTTTTAGGTTCTTTTGAGAGCACGACGAATGTTGGAGTACCAATTACCAATTTCGTTTACAACCATAGCTGTTCTTATCTAAAGCTTCAAGTCACGATTTCAATTTGCAAATGACGACAGCCCAAATCGATCTATTGATTTCATATTCAGCACTCCGAGTGGACGACATAAATCAAAATCTGCTTTGACAAAATTGCGACATTTAAATAAGTAACACACACGCACCACAGTGGCGCACGCCAAAGGGGGAGCTATGGCATTGCAACCCCCCCCCCTCAAGGTTTTAAACTAAATAAAATTTGAACTTTAAGCGAAAAACACAAAAATTAAAAATATAAAGACAGTGATGGAGAAAATAATAGAAACGAGAGTTGGTTTGACAGCTGTACTAAAATAAAGTTCGAAGGAACTTGAATTAAGTTTTTTCGATGCTTAAAATGTATTTTTGAGGCAAGTACGAGTTACTGAAACTAAACTTAAAAATTCAATTCAAATCTTGATATCACAACGAATTTTCAATCAAGAAAAACTCTGAAATTACTAGAAATGAGTACCAATATTCTTAATAAAAGTTCGCGACTCAAGTTCGACTCATAGATGAAATATGTAAAAACTTAAGCTCAAGTACTTTAATTCTTAAAACTTTTTTACGTTCGCTGGCTTAGAATTCCCAAATAGTTCTGGCTTGTCTGCATATCAGTAAAAACTTTAATCCCCCCCTTGAGGACGCCGCTGTCGAGCTGTTGAGCTGTTGAGTTGTCGAGTTGTATCAATAGCTTTGGCTTTAAGTCTTGCAGCCGAGTTTGCGGAAATACTTGGCCAAGGCTGTCACTGAAATCTGAAATCTATGGCCCTTTTGGCATGTATGTAAGTGGCCTCCACTTGTTTGTTGCTCGATGATTAATCAGCCCAACTCGGCTCTTACAATTAGCCAAGCCCCAGATCTCAGTTTCAGTCGCCAGACCAAGACCCAGATCCAGATCCCGATCCAAAGACTGACTCAATGCGATCGTCACACCATCGTCACAACCCACACACGAACGTGGCAGCGCCTCAGGGCCTGACCAACAGCACCTCCTTCTCCTCATTCCATTCCGCCCAGGTTCGTCTAGTACACTCAGAGAATATACTTATGCCATCCTAAAATTAAGTATGTTCGTACCATTTTGGTTTTTTATTTAAGTTTGCTGTGTACTATTATTCTTCAATTAAGAATGAAACGATCGCCTTATAATTCTCAACTGGTTCTAGACATCAAATGAAGATATTAAATTGAGTGATTTCAAGATTGTAACTAACTTTAAGATAGGGTTGTTGATATTTTTAAAAAGATCAATATCGTTGATATTTCGACATGAAAAAAATATAATTTTTCTTGATATTTTTGACAAAAATTATATATATATTAAATTATTATATCCAAGTAAATTTTTGATTCGCCGTTTTCGTGAAGAAAAAAGTGGCGGCAAAAGATATAAAACTCTGGTGAATAGTAGAACACGATAATATCGTACAATTATATCGATATTGATAACACTTAAACACTTAAAAATATATCATTACCAAAAATTAAATATCGATATATCGATATATTTATATTATATCAGCAACCCTACTTTAAGATGAGAATTTCAAAACGTATTTAAAGACTTACAACAAAATTGTACTGCTCAGTTTTGGAAATTTCGAACTAAGTCAGCTTTTGAGAACGTTTGTACTTAAATTTTAATTTTTTCTATTTAAGTACGAAAATCTTGACTTTTTTTCTAAGTGTACGAGTGAGGAAACAAAATTAAAAAAAAAAAATAAAAAAACATCGATTGCAGTGCGCCAAGTGCAAATGCGAAGAATGCACAAAGCACACGAGACAACAACGGAGAGCGACTCAGAAAGAGAGAGAGAGACAGAGAGAGAGAGTGCGTGGACAACAATTCAACATGAAGATTCCTTTGCATACATAACCAGGGCTGAGCGTTGTTTGACTGTTACTTGTTACTTGCTACTTGTCACAGTCTTAAAACGAAGATCACAACTCTGCTTACAATTTTCACTTAAATAACATAAAATAATATTTATAGCAACAAAAAATGTTTTATTTAATTTATGAAACTACAAATAAGCGTTCTTCAAACGTTTCTATTATTTTTTCCATCAGCGTGAGTGTAACTGCAGCTGTAATCGCAGTTTTCGTTTGCGCATCTCCAATGCCAAAAGCAGCAACAACAACAGCGTTGACGGCAACGGCGACAGCGAAGCCAGCAGACCTCATGGCTAAGACGCGACGCAGCGCCAACGCCGACGCAGACGCAGACGCATTACGCATGCGTAGCGTGCAGAGGCAAAGCAATGTCAAAGCCGATAAAGCAGTGACAGAGACCGCAGCAGAGGCCGGAGCAGAGGCAGGGCCAGCGCTTCAGTCGCAGTCGCAGTCGCTACGACGAGGCGTCGTATCGATATTAAAAATAAGACGGGACTCGGAAGCGTATTTACTTAAATTTTGTTGTTGTTGTTGTTGTTATTGCTCTGGTTGTTGTTGTTGCTGTCGCTGTGGTTGTAGCTGTTGAAATTCGAGCGCAAAACGGCAAACGAACTCAGAACGCTGCGACTGCGCAAACGCAAAGCACGCGCCAACACCTCCAATTCCACTTCCAATTCCAATGCGAATTCCAATTCACAATTCAATACTAATTTCGAATCCCCGAAAAAAGCTCAGTTCGAATCGTAACTCAATTTTCAGCGCGTCGTTTTCCATTTACAGTGCGTGTTTTTTTCCAGTGTCGTTTTGAAATATACATTTTATGTATTTACTTTAAATATTTCACTTTTTTTCACAAATATTTTATTGAAAAACTTAAAAACAGTGAGTGCCAAAATTTAAAATTCAAAATCAGTGCAACAAAATTTTGCTGCTTTTCAAGGTAATTTTTTTTTAGTGCTTAAATTAAATTCCAAAAATAAATATTATAATTTTTTTAATATTTTTAAAATAATACTTGTTAAATTGTGTTGTGTGCTCAAAGACCTTGAACCTTTTCGAAATTTTAATCCAATCATAAAGCATATAAAAATCTTCATTCAATGTGCAAAAATATTTCAATTTAATTTTCTTTTTATTTATTTCTTGTGTTTATTGTTTATAATAATTGTGATTTGTTGACAATACAAATATTGTTCCCAAACAAAAATAGACATGTGTTAAAGTGAACAGTAAAAAATAATGTATGTATAATATAAGGATATTTCATATTCCAAATATATTGGCGAAATAAACTACAGTCTTACTTAGCTAACTTGAATTTGATAAATTGAACAAAATTTAAGACTATTTAAAGTATTTGTATTTGAAATATATGCGATTTATTTAAGTTTGAGATCCAAAAAAAAATTGTTTAAAAAGTTGTAATTTAATATCGAATATCAAAAGTTTTAACTTTTAATCCTCTCGTTATATCTTAAAATAACTGAACTCAATTCAAATGAAACTCCAGTGAATTGTCGATTTGTCGATAAAAAAAACAATTTATTTAACTCGATTGACTGATTGAGCAAAAAAAATCAAGCTAAAAAATTTGAAATCGCTTCCACGGAATTCGAGCTGTCAATTTTTTTTATTATTCATTATTTTTACATCACTATTTCAAAGATTCATGTTATAAAAAAAAACTCGCAAAAGATAATTTCTAGATACAGTCGAGCTTCCCCAACTCGAGTCACCATTCGAATTGAAAGAACAAGTTCGAATTATGGAGACTTCAACGAACTAACCTTCGAGTTATGGAAGACAGGCTGCAGTTTAGTTGAATCAAGAGATTAGAGCATATGGCATAAATAAGTTGAATTTAAAATTATTTATTTGGGATTACACAAAGAATCTTAGACCTATAACATACATTTTCAAAATCAATTTCTGTTTGATTTCTTGGTCCAATACTTTACTACGTACTATATAGGCATCTGATCTGCTATCGAATCGAACTGTTATTCAACTCTGAATTTTGAAATGCCTTTTGCCTTCTGTCCGTCTGTCGACTATCGACTGTCGACTGTCAAAAGCGTTCAAAGTCAACGCATTTTGGGATTCGGATTCGAATTCGGATTCTACTCGATCAGCATATTAAAGAGCTCTCTTACGACTCTGGCAATGCACAGTACAGTACACACAGTACTTACACTGATGGAACAAATAATAGAAACGTATGTCATTTTTACATTTCAAAAAGAAATATAAAATCTCGTTGTTTTCTTACATTTTAAAACATGGCAAAATAGGGGTAGGCAAAAATGCAAAAATTAAATTGATTTCTTTTTAATTTGGCATCAAATTTCAAATTATAAATAAAAATTACTAAATATAAAACACATTATCCAGACTTTGAGCTAGTGAACGGTGCTACAGTCGAGCATACTCGACTGTCGGAGACCCCGTACTTACTATGGAAATGCAAGCACTGCCTAAAATAAAATTATATAAATCGCTATTGGTTCAGATATCTTAAACAGCAAATGAGAATGGCAGCTATATGACATAGTGGTCCGATCCAAAATCTAAAGCAAACTCGATCTGCTTGCAATATCGACTCGGCTGTTGATGCTGATCAAGAATATATATACTTTATGGGGTCTACCACGCCTCCATCCTCCTATTACGCACTTTTTTCTGTGACAAAGTTAATAGACCCCTGAACTTTTTTAAATACGGGGTCTCACAAGTGTTGTTTCTATTATTTTGTCCATCATTGTATGTATGTACCTGTATACATTTGTATGTGCAATGTCAGCATGCAGTAAATAGAATCCGCTACCCACAAAATGTTTCGAGTGTTTTGGGTTTACGAATATTTAAAATAAAAAACCAAAAAGAAAAACAAAAAAATGCAAAGAAAGAAAGAAAGAAAGATTCGAGTTTTATGTGGCCCAAGTCACAGTCATGCGTCAATTTGTGCATTTCAATTAGCTTTTGTTTAATTGTGCAAAGCAACAACAACAAACTAATTAAACAAACCTTTTGTTTCTCTTTCCCTGTTCAATTCCAATGACTCTTCGCACTTTGGCACTGACTCAAAGCTCAAAACCAAACCATTTTAACCGGTAACCAAAATGGTCAACCGCATACAACAATTGATCAAATGCATTGTCCACTAAAAAACAAGGGGAGCAGTCGAGTGGCCTAGACAGTAATATACCCTGGGCCAAGGCACGTATGCGAGTTGCATAAAGATGTCTCTGGAAAGAGTAACATACTAACTTAATTATCCACCAATCGATTCTGTTGTAGCTACATACATATATGATATAAATGAGTGACTTGAACCAATTTGCACGTCATAATTAAATTTTAAAAATTTATTAAAAGTAAAAATAATTAAAAAACGAAAAGAATTGGTTGACCAAACCAGGAATCGAACCCACGACCCCTTGCGCACGGGCGCGTATCTCTAGCAGGCAGACAATCATCTGCACTAGAGGTGGAGAGCTATCGATAGCACTATCGTCACTATCGATGGTTGGGCGCTATCGAGCTACCATCAATAGCAGCCACCCACTTTCGATAGTTCCCGAAGTACTATCGATTGTCTAAAAATTGCTTAAACTGACTATTTTAACCCCTTTTTCCTCATTTTCATACAAAAAGTGGCTTATTAGCAATTTGCAAAATCATAAAAAATACTAGCGAAGAAATTTTTGAAAATTTCTTTTTACAGTCACTCTTCGAATTGTTTTTTGCATCAAAACAAAGTTAAAAAAGTAGATGTTAGAAAGTTTTGCAAATACATATAAAAAGCTATTATTTTCTTATGTAAAGTCAAAAAATTAAGTTTTTTTCAGAGTGTAAAGTGTTTCTTGACAAACTGTATGTATTTTTTGTGTCCGGGACTATCGTCGACTATCGATGGTTTTGAAAATACTATCGTCGGCTATCGATGGCGCCGACTATCGATAGATCTCCACCTCTAATCTGCACCGACCGGACCGGGCATTCGAACTCGGAACTCGATATACATACTCGATTGACACTCTGGCAGAATAAATATCAAATGAATACGGACCGACGGACAGGGACATGGGTATATTGACTTGACGGTTTATGCTGATCAAGAATATATACACTTTATAGTATCGGAGATGCTGCCTTCTGCCTGTTACATACATTTCACAAAACCATTACACCCCTTTTGACCATTTTCAACGGGCACACAATAATAAACACTAATCACACACTTGCAATGTGCAGCACGTCGCATGGGGTAGAGTTACTCGGAATCCGAATCCGAATCACCACGAATCATCCATTTTAGGGCGGAACATTTTTTGAAAGAAAGCAAAAGTAAATTTCATTTTCCATTTTTTTGTGTGTCCAATTTGGGAAATGCTTATGATATTGCGCAAGAATATGTTGTGCATTAAACACTCTTACTTTCTATCACATTTGATTAACAGTTTCTTCTTAAATATATTGAAATAATTTATTTTTTTTTAAAAAAATGGGGTCGTGGGTTCAATTTCTGGTTGATCAATTTATTTTTATGGTTTATTTAATTATTTTTACCTTTAATAAATTTGCAAAATTTAAAGATTTGCCAAAATTTCCAGTCTTGAGTACTATTAAAATGCCATAAAGTGACATTTTTAAAAGTAATCTCTGCTTTCGCGAAATGCCTTTGAATACCTGAAGATTTTTATTCAACAAGTTCAAATTAAAGTTTATATGTATATAATTCTTATGAATTTAATAACGTATTTAATTACTTAATTTGTATGTTAATTTTTAAAATCACTTCTGGTCAACTGCTCTCAGTTGACATTAAATAAATAATAAAAATACTTATATATATAAATAAATCTTGATCTGACCTAACTAATAATAAAATATTTAATAATTCTTTGAATACCTCAAGATTTTTATTCTTTTAGTTTAAATTAAAATTTATATGTATATAAGTCTTGTGAATTTAATAACGTATTTAGTAACTTAATTTGTTTTTCAATTTTTAAAATTACTTGTGGTCTAGGTTGGCTTAAAGTTGTTATTAAATAAATAATAAAAATATATATATAGTATAAATAAAATCAATAATCCCACTTATAGTAAATAACCAGAGTCTCTTTCACTAAGCCAAGTTGCCAATCTCATTTCTTGTTGTTGGCTCCGATTGTCGACCTTCAATTGTGCACTTACTTTTAATCGGAGTATTTAATCTGAGTTCCAGTTATATCTGTATCTGTATCTGCATCTGCATCTGCATCTCAATCTCATTTAAAAGTCGGCACACACTTTTGGTTTCGTTTTAAATATCAAAAGTGGCAAGGATGCCAACACAACACATTTTAGCCAAGGCTCATCAATTGTGGTCAGAAGCAACGACAGCAACAACAACAATAATGACAACAACTCATTTAACTGGTTGTCCGGTTGTTCCAGACTTTGGCACGCTTGTTCCCACGTTTGCCAAGCTATTCATCTTCAGATTGCAATTAATTTCATTTAATTTCACTTTTTATTATCAAAACAAATAAAACAAAGAAAACCCGAAACGGAAATTCTTTTGAATGAATCTAAAATTGAAGCTAAATTGATTAAATTAACTGTTAATTGTACATGAGCAGAGTCTTGGATTATTTTTCTAATTTCTTGCCATAGAAATAGAAATACATTTTAAACTGTGACCTCAACGAACTCAGCTAAAAATACTTATAATATTAAATTTGGTAAGCAGCCGCTTATTATCATATGAAATTCCAATTCAAATTTAGTTTTTTCATTTAATAATACTACATTGATTCCCGCTTAAATCTTTATCAGTCACATTTTTAGAGATAAACTCTGGATTTTTAGTAACACGCATAATTATATAAGTCTTCTTTATGCTCTGAATACTTAATGAGATACTAAGCTTCAGTTGACAAACTAAACTGTGGTAAAAATTCACAAATTTAAACAAAAACAAGCGGGAGAGGCTATAGTCGAGTAGTCCCGACTGAAGATTACCCGTAACTTATTTAAATAAATATAAAATATTTTTTATTGCATACTTTTAGGCACTCGCATTGCCTTGAAACTTAAATCGGCAATTACTGACGTTCTGTTTGGCCGATCTTGTTGCGATTTAGATGTGTTATTTTGTAAATTCACAAATTTTTTTGAATTTTTCGATAAAACCCATATCTAACCATTTTTAACAGGGTTTCTCTCAGTTGTCTGCTTCATTTTCTAAGCATTCTTATAATTAACTCGCTTCGCTCGCAAAATTTAAAAGAAGCTCTTTAGTTATCTGGTTTCACAAATTTATATAATACAGTCGAACCCCGATTTGACCCACTTAGATGTCGAATGCACGATGAAGTTGTCTCATCTATGTTGTGTGAAATTTTCAGCTTCCTATCTTTTACCATTAAGGCTACACGTTGATTCTGAGTTAATGAGTCATAGGAAAAATGTTATTTTATGTATGTACTATATTTCATTAAAATTTCTATCCATCTGCAGGGTATTTTTCAGTCTTCTTCAAAGCTTCATATTATTTCCATTTTTTTAAAATTCAATTCTTTGGCTAGCAAATTAATTGGCAATTGTTGCGCACTTTTATTTATTAGCGGTTTTTGGCAAACAAGAAAAATTCAATTGACACATTGACACATTTTTTTGCCTTGAGACGATCAACGATCAATTTGTATATAGCCGGGGAAGAGGGAAAGGAAGGTTGGATTAGGTTTTCTGATCGGTTTCTTAGTCTAATCATCGATCGGCAATCGATGTCAGTGGCTTTTTTTTTTTTTTTGAACGACCGTTCGATTCGATTATAAAATTTACGCATGTTTGATGAGTATTCCATTCCATGTAGCGCGATTTTACGTGATCTGCATATAGATAAAGGTACAGCTATAGTCATCAGTCCATCAGAGCACAGTTTTGGAACAGTTCAAACTCGGGCAAACTGCAAAATGACTACAACAAATTTTGCACGCGTTGAAAATCAATTCAGAAACAAAAAAAGGGTTAACATTTGCTTGTATCGGTTACAAAGTAGGTTAGGTATATCGGTGAGAAATCTTCTAATTGATATTAACCATTCCTTATCTCTGAAGTTCTGCAGAATGTTTTCTTATGGAAATTGAGAACTGGACTTTTCATTACCCATTGCGTAACTTAACATTTTTTTAAGAACTAATATGGAAATCGTGATGAGTTTTAAAACCGATTCATAACCGATTCATAACCGGTTCATAACCGATTCATTTAAATTTATATAAAGTATTTTCAATTTATAACCGATTCACAACCGATTCAGAAAAAATTTAAATAAAATATTTTTCAATGCATAAAAATCGATCAAAAGTGATCTTTTGATGAACATTCCTATGTAAATTCCATATGGTGACTCCATTGATTCATTTGTTCGTCAAAGAAAAGAAGTTGCCTGAAACGTGTTACATAAATTATGATGAGCTTAGCTCAATTCTGTCTATTTTGATAGACATTTGCGATGCGATTGCCTAATTTATATCAGATTTATTAATGAGCCACTGAGGTCCATTAGTGGCTCCAATAAAAATAGCACAAGAAATGCAAATGCGAAAGAGAAAGAATTTTTAGTTGTTTATCCGTTTGTTTATTTATTTATTTTGGTGTCGATTATATTCTTGATTTGTTTGTTGATTTGTGCCAATTTCCTAGGCCAGATGCGCGGGCGTCTTTCTCTTTTTTTTTTGATGCTGATGCTGATGATGGCCTAATAGCTAAGAGCCAATCCCACGGACCATAACCGACCAACGAACCGAACCGTTCCCAGCTTTAAGCCCAATTAGTGGGCCGCTTTAATTTGCCGCGTAATTAATTCGCTCGTGCCAAAAAGAAATTGATAAATAATTCGAGCCAAAGAAAAGAAAAACAAAAACAACGAGTCAAAAGAATCACAACAATTCCGAATTCTGTTTTAAAGTTTATTAATTTGTAAATCAGTTTTCGTTCGGGAATCTCGAATTCGAATCTCGACCTCGAAACAGAAACCAGAAAAAAAAACAGAACAACTTACAAACAATTTGTCAAGCGGCTTTTAAAGTCGTGATTTGCTCAAACCAAAGAACAATTTTATTAATTATTTATTATTATGCGTAACAGCTAAACGGCAAACATTATAATTATTTATAGTTTTCTTTCTTCGCTTTTTGTCGACCTTTTTATTTTTATTATTATTTTGCTTTTCGGAAACACGGAACATGTCTATCCATATATGTATTCATTTATTTAATGATATCGTTTTTTATTTTATTTTATTTTTTATTTGTATTTTAATGGTGGAAACATTATTGTTATTGTTATTATTATTAGTATCTATAAACATAAAACTCTTTGTCCAGACTGACTGATTCACTGAGAAGCAACGTGTAGGCCAAACGGTTAAGGCTAGAATGCTGAAATTTTCACACAACATAGCTGAGACAATTTTTTCATACGATGTAGTGTGAAACTCACAGATTAGATTGCTTTTTGCCAAATCTCGACTATTCCGCAAAATTTAGCTTGTACTGACTTTTAGCCAAAGTCCAATTGCAAGGAAATTAATAATTCAAACGGCAGAAGTTAAATTAAGAGTAACTTTATCGAAAACTCATATTTATTTTTCCATTTTTATCTTATTGTAGGTCATGGTAAAAATGATCTGCGTTGAATTCTTTACTTTTATTTTCACTTTCGCAATTGACACGCAAATTGATCGTTTAAAATATGATATATCTCAGTTTATGATAGGTGGGTGGTCTTTCTTCTTTTTTTGTTGCTTATGGTACGGTCAGCACTGGCAATGCGATGTCGATGTCCACGATGGCGATTGCGCAAGCGAGCAAAATAAATATATTTGGGCCAACATGTAAATCGGGACTTGTCAATTGCACAACATCAAAAAAGAAACAAAAAAAATAAATGTAAAGAAAAAAACGATGCAACGCGTGAAGTAAAAATAAATTTCAGTTGACCAAGTCAACAACAACAACAACAACAACAACAACTTTGGCAATTTGCTTAATTTACAACTTAATTCCAGCAATGATTTTCAATTTTTCGGCATTCAACCCAAAAAAAAAAACACAGTCAAAAAAGTATGCAAAAAATGTTGTGTATTTTAATTTGGCTGACAATTATGATAAACGGTTGTCGCAAGGACTTTAAGTGTTTACACGACGCTTATATACCCTGTAAATAAAACGAAGTTATGACTGGGTCATTGCACAAAATATAAATCAAGCTCTTTGAGATTTAATGGAACTACACTTACAGCTAACTAGCTTAAATTTGGCATAGAACGAGTTTTTTAGAGGACACTTTTGAGTTGAAAATAAGAATCTTAATGTCTTGAAAATCTCGAGATAACTAAGCATCGCAGCTATATCTCAGGATCTTTTTGAGCTAACCCGCTGAAATTTGGAATACTAAGAGTGCATTGTAAATTACTTAAGATTGACTTAACTGAAACATGCTCATATTTGAAATTCTCGAGTTAATATCAGTTTAAATTTTAGGACTTTAATGAGCTAGTTCTCTACGTGTTTATTTAATGTCTGCTTAAAACAGTTGGGATAAAATTAAGTAAATATGAATAATATATTTAAATTTATATTTTAGCTGACAAATCAAAAGTGTATAAATATTATAAGCCATTTCTAGGGTATATACAATTTATCTAGAAACTTGCTTAGTTTTTTGCTTTGCCACAACATTTTAAACAGCGCACTATGGTAAAAAAGTCCGATATTTTGGCATTAATTCACATTTTTTGTTGTTCAGTATCTTAAAAATTTTTGTATTTCCTAAATCGAACAAAAATAATTTTTTAGATTTTTCGGGACTACTCAAAGTCAGCTTATTGAGCGTTGCCATATGAACTTAAAAAAAGCGGGGAAAATAATTGCAACTTTCAGAACGAATTGTGTGTATTATGTAAGCACTATAAAAAATTATAAATATGGAAAAAGTTGATAAAGGTATTAAAAAAAAAGCTAGTAGCAGAGATTTTTAGTTTTTGTGGCTTATTGTGCAATTGTCCAATGTGTTGTTCATGTGTATTTTTAGCTAAAAACTTTAGTCTAACTAGCAAATATGCAAAAATTTAAAATAAATTGCTTCATATTTAAGCTGGAAAAAAATCTTTATTTTTTTTTCTTAGTTGTGTAGGAAGGGGGGATAAAGACAAGGTCCAATTAAAAAACAAAAAGTATATATATTTTTGAATATTATAACTAAGCTTCGTGTCAAATTTTAAGCCTCTAGCTATATATTTGAATTTTATATAAATTTTTTACCCTTTTTCGAAATTAGTTGAACTAAAGTTCATGCCAAATTTCAAGTCTCTATCTTTATATTTAGAGTTAATGCCAAAAAATCGGGTTTTTTACCATAGTGCAGTGCTAAATTTGGGGCACTTAATCGACCTCTTGGCTGCTTTAGCTTTTAATTTGCCAGCCGACTGCTGCCAGTTGCCTGCTGCCTGTTGCCTGTTGCCAAAAGCCGCTTTTGGCCCTTTTGTGTGGCTGCTGCACGCTCATTTAACACACTCCATTCTCGCAGCCGGAGTCGAAACTGGCTTGATTTTTGGCTGGCAGCTTATTGATTTCTGTGAAACGCCCAGTGCCAGCAATTAAAATTCAAGTACAAGTACGAGAGCATGAGTATGAGTATAAGTGTGATTACGATTACGATTACGACTACGTTTACAAGTATTCATGCCTAATTACATGCCAAAAGTAAATGCAAAAACAACACACAATAAGCCAGCTGTTAAGTCAAGCGAACCGCAGATTGTACAGCCAACAAAGCTCGAATTCGCCTTTGATTGATTTGCTTTTCAAACCTGATTGTGGGCTCCTGAATTCATTTACTGCCTTTGTTCCCTTGGCATGCCAAAATCATGTGTACCAAATGTCAACTTGACGCCTTAATTAAATTGATATTCAAATACAATTCAAACTAACAAGGACTTGGGTGACTTTGATCATAATCAACACTCCGCAGGGAACTTATCCAAATTGACCAAAAAGCCATTTCTGGACATAAAATGTTGTTATTTTGCAGTTTTTACATCGATTTCATTGAATTCTGCATATTTTGGTATGTTTAATATCAATTAATTATCAAATTAATTTGGTACAAAAAGGTGTTAAGAAAACATAATTATAATAAACCCTTATATTGTTTGAATAGTTCACATTTTAAGCTATGTATATCCTAAAAGAGTTCAAGTCCTGCGATGTCCTTATCTTTTATAATGTCAACTTTGTTGGGTTAAGCCGAAATTCAGGTGTTTGAAATAATAAGAACAAAGTGAGAAAATAACGGATTGTCGTTTTCTACATAAGTTTTAACAATTTACAAGTATACACTTAGTTGCCTACATTTAATATTTAGACACATCGGGACTTTATAGACGCTATGAGAACGAGGCATCTGGAGATTGGAGTATTCTTCCAAGCATTTTCTTCTTCTTGTCACAACTGTCCAAAAATTGTTTTCCATAGCTTCTCTCATTTCTATTGCTATATTATTCATTGATGATCCACTAGATTATTGCTCGGCTAAAGAGTCAATCCCTCCTTAAGTTCAATATTCTTATTATTTCGCACACGTTTGTATATAAATACTTGGTCAAAACAAAGGCTATAAAATTCTTTTAAGCTTACCAGAAATTTAAATTAAAAATAGCGTAAAAATTCATAATTTTAATTTTTGTCAGTTTAAATAAAAATGTATAGATAATTTATGTTTATCCAATATCATTTTAATTTTGCTAAATTTTATTAAAATTTTTAAAAGTACTTTTAGTCAACTGCTTTTAGCTGACATTCAAAAAATGAGTGGAAAACTATCCTAAAATTTATACTGATATTATTCCGAGAATTTCAGATACATGAGCACATTTCAGTTAGTTTTTTAGCTTTCTCAGCCAAAAAAGTATCCTGAAATATAGCCATATATTAAATTTCAGTTAAGTATTTCAACGAACAATCAAGTTTATTATGATAAAACGACCAAGAGAAATGATTGTAGCTCAAATTGAATTCAAGAAAATTCTAAGTATTCTGCTCTTATTACTTAGATCCTGAGATAAACAGTTATTGGTTAGTTCTTAAATTAAAATGGCATGAAAAAATAAAGTTAATTAACCCATCTAGGTTCCGACTAAAGCTGTTCTAATCATAACAGAATTCTCCTTGAAGAATTTTATGTAAATTAATGGCAACATTTTTACGGTGGATTCATTAAGAAACTATTTTGTACGATTGTTGCTTCTGTTTCGTTCCAAAGTCAATGTCCATTTAAAATAAATAACTATCAGCATCTTTTTGCTTCTCTTTTTCTTTATGCTCTGAAACTAAACTAATCAGTATGCATATTGAATGTTATACCGAATTTGCTTATAAATTGTAAATTGTAAATAGCGCTGATCATATGTGAATAACACCTGAGAACATAATGAGTGTCTGGCAAAGGAAACTAAGCACCATATATTTTTAGTCCCATCATCGAAACGATGCCACGCCCCGAAACACTTTACATTAAGGGGCCGGACTCACAAGTCGACAAAGTGTTGAATCGAGTAGAGGTCTAGAGAGAATCAGAGATACAGAGAGAGAGAGAGAGAGAGATAAACCAGTTTTAAGGTCGTTTACAACTGTGCGTAAACTAGATGATAGCAACCACAAGCAGCAAAAAAGCCAAAAAAGAAAACAAAATTTAAATTAAAATAAAAATGAAATTGTAAAAAAAAAAAATATATGTATAAACAGAAACATTGACAGCTCTTTTCGTCCTCCTGCCCTTTGACAAGCTGGCCAAACATGCTGACCATAAAAAAATGAAAAGCAACGACAAGACAAGTCTCCGACAGCCGACAGCCGCTAAAATCGTAAAAGCAGATCAGGTGGACGTCCTTGCAACTTGATATCGGGATGCTTTGCTTTGCCACAGTGGAGTCAAGGTGCCGAAAAGCGAGCAAACATTTTTGGAATTTAAAATGTAACACATAGGGTAATCTAGTGTTGCGAACGTTACATTTACGCGCAAATGGTATTTTCATGTTATAACTGATGCAGTTCGGTATATTTTAATGAAATGTTCTGGAAAATGCAGATCTTTGGAATTACTTTTAAACCTGTTTTTATATAAGAGCCTTACTTGTTTAGCAACATAAAATTATGCGTGCTGAAAGTTCTGTTGCGAACGTTACAAAAAATGAAAGTCGATTCGAGGTTAACGTGCATTTTCATAATTTTTAGCGAATTTCGCATAGTAAACAAAAAATATCCACATGCAATAAATTAAGTGGAATATATGAGCATATCAATCCAGCTTAAAAAATAATGACAAGTAGTCTCGTTAAATAAAAATCTTAATTTTTGTCAGTTGCGAACGTTACAATTATTATTCCAAACAGCAATTATTCCAAAAGCAATTACTCAAAAAGATTGTAATAATTTTTTTATTATTTTTTGTAATCGTAATTGCTAATGATTATGATTACTAATCATTATTTAACAGATATGGTTTACATATTATATACATAATTCAGCGAAAGTTTAAATATTATCACTGATCACTGATAATTTTGGTCAATTGATTTGCATCACACCCACTGTACTTGCCCCATTTGGAACTCGTTCGAGTAGCAAACACATTCAAATTTATGCCCACTGATTACTGATTACTGATAACTATTTACTGATGCCTTGTTGACGGCTCTTGCCCTTTTTTTGCAGATGCGCCGTCATTTGTCAGGTTCGTCGGAGATGGGGACTTTGTTGATCATTGGATTGGTGAGTAGACGTAGAAGATTCACTGGAAGATCCCCAGACTTGAAAGAAGTCTTTGTTTTCGACAGGCGGCATTGCTGTTGCCGTGTGCAGTGATGGGACATGGTCGGTTAATGGATCCTCCGGCCAGGAATGCCATGTGGCGCTTTGGCTATCCCAATCCCGTCAACTACAATGACAACGAGCTCTTCTGCGGCGGCTATGCGGTGCAGTGGGAACAGAACAGCGGACGATGCGGTGTCTGTGGCGATGCCTATCACGTCAAGTCACCGCGACCCCATGAGGCCGGTGGCGAGTACGCCAAGGGCATTATCTCCCGATATTATACGGCCGGCCAGGAGATCGATGTCGAGGTGGAGCTAACCGCCAATCACTATGGTCGCTTCGAGATGTATCTCTGTCCCAATAACAATCCGCGCCAGGAGGCCACCCAGGAATGCTTCGATCGTTATCCGTTGTTCATTTCGGGCAGTCGGGAGCATCGATTCCTCATTCCACGCGACACCAAGAAGAAGGACATTTTCCGCTATCGCGTCCGACTGCCCGCCTATGTGACCTGCACCCAATGCGTGCTCCAATGGACCTACTACACCGCCAACATGTGGGGCACCTGCTCCAATGGCACCGAAGCCGTCGGTTGTGGCAAGGCCGGTAAGGTTAACGCACGTCTTTCTTCTCTTTCCAGTTAATTGACATCACTACCTCTTTCCATTACCACCGGTTACTTGCAGAAACCTTCCGCAACTGTGCGGATATTGCCATCATTTCGAATACTGGAGGCGGAGTACCGCCCATTTTCGTCAACAATAGATCACCGTATTTGCTGTACTATCGCGATTATCGGGCGCCCGAGGACAACAATGTGTTCCCACTGATTGTGCGGTGAGTATAAAAATTTATATTGCTATAACCGGTTCATAACCGATTCATAACCGGTTCATAACCGATTTGATAAAGGTTAAAAAAACTCCAGTTCAATCAAATTTAAAATATCCAACTACCAAAGAGGTACCTGATTATAACCGATTCGCTTCTATTGGTAGGCTCAACGTTAAATTGCCGTTTCGTTACATAGTTTTTGTTAATTTTTAAGCTAAACTTATCTACCGCTATGCCCCTCTTGCTTTCTCTGCTATTTACTTTTTAACCAAAGAATCTAAATTTTCAGCTCTTTACCGATTTACAACAACTATAGTATATATTCTTCTCAATCTGCTCTTCTGACTTTCAGTTTGTTGCTCTTTTCTGTCTCACTTCCTATACTTTATTTCCTAACCGTTTTCTGTAATCGTTTCAAATTTCCGCTACCAAGTTCCCTTATTGCTTAATTCGAATATACATATGAAATTGCATAATTAACATTTGCTTCGCCTTCCCGCCCTCATTTAGCAATGCCACGCGGCATGCGCGCAAACGCAAGCGTCCAACCGCTTAACCGCTTACCCGCAAAAACAAACAAACAAGCAAACAAAAACCAACTCGCTTACCCGATACACACGCTTTTCCCAGATTTCATAGCTGACTTATCGAAATGGTAAAAGGTCAACTGTAAACTATAGTTAAGACAAACAACAACAACAACAAATCAGATGGAAACGGTTATGGTTTATACACACACATACACTTAGCTGTAAATAAAGAAAATGCTTTAAATAAAATTTATATTAAAAAAACATTGTTTTTTGTTGGTATATCACAAAATGTTTAACCGTTTCGGCAACACAATAACTGGTGCTGGCTGAGACAGGGAGAAGGGGTGAGTCGGGGAAATCATTGTTGTAAACTCTTATGGAAAACTAGCTCTTTTTTGTGGGTTGCAGGTCGAAATAAAACTAAATTTCCAGAATCTGAAAAAATGCTAAATAATCTTTCAACTTTATAAACATTTTCGATAATATCCAATAGCAGAAAATAAATCAAAAAACTTAAAAAATCTAGTCAGAATTCCAGCTGACCGCTGTTTAGCATTTAAAGCTAGATTTGACGGGAAAAAGCTGTACTGAGTGATTGAATTACACGTGAAAAAGACTCTTATATATTTGATAGTGTTCAAATAGCAAAAAGTAAATCAAAACTCATAAAAAACAAGCCAGAATTCCCGATGACAGCTGTTTAGCATTTAAAGCTAGATTTGACGGGAAAAAGCTGTACTGAGTGCTTCAATTACACATGAAATTTTATTAACATTCGTTATGTTCGGCGTTGATCCTTTTTGGAATAACAATTAAGAAAAATGTAACCAAAAAGCAAAAAGGAAAAGCAATCAAACAACAGAAACAAGGATTCATGGGACAAGGATTCCTTTGCCGCAAATGGAAACTGCTCGACAACTTTTGAACTCGGTCCGTCCGTCTTTCCGTCAGCAACGTATGTCGGGATAGGTGAAGGCCATGATGAGAATCAGAAAGACGGCCACCTGGACAATGCCCACGAGCACGGTCTTTAGCAACTGCGTCTGTACCTCTGGCTCCAGGTCCTCCGTGCGCGGCTTCAGTGGCGCCACCTGGCGCCGTGTTGGATTAACTGTAATCTTTGGACTTGGTTTCAACTTGGGACGCGGCCAGCGACACTTGAAAACGCCACGACGACAGGAGGAGGTGGGCATGGAAAATGTGGCTGACTCGGCAGGCGGAAATTCACATTGAACAGTGGCATTGACAGTGGAAATCAGCAGACGTTCCACATCCGCCGTGGTCCAGATGGGACACGTTTGCGGACGCCCAACGAGATGTGCGGAGAGTGGAAAATTGGAGTAATTGCAACCGCCCGATTCACGTGGCGGCAGCAACTGATCCAACGAAGCTGAAGGCGAATTGACTTCGCCATGACCTAGCATGCTATTAAAGAACATGGCGTCCTGTTCGAGCAGATTGAAAGGTCGGCTGGAAGTGGTCACCGGTTTCAGCTGCCTCAGCAGCACATTGGGATTCTCGCGCAGCTGGCGAAACGATGTACACTGCAGTCCACCATCCTCGGCCAGCGGCAAATAGAAGCACTGCGTCTCATCCGCCGTTTTCAGCTCCGTCAATGTCCTGGTCTCAATGCGAAATTCGCGTATGCAGCCAAAGGAACGCAGGGGGGCAACAATATAGGCACGCTGTGTCAAATGGCACATGATCTCCTCAAGACGCCAGCCCAGCTGGACAATGGCCAGCTGGGCTTCAGCAGCGAGATTCGCCTGGGAGCGTGGTGTATAGTAGAGAGAGTGGGCATCGTCATGCGGCGAGCTGCGCGGCGTTGTTGTCGGCGGACATGGAATGTTGGCCCGGAGTGTCGCCTCCAGTTTCTCGCCCAGTTGCTGCAGCAATTTAATCTCACGCTGCAATGTCGGAATATTTTGGCACACAAATTCCATTTCATCGACCGCCCGTTCCCCCATTGCTTCCTTGTCTCTTTCCCTATTCCGGTGCCTTTTCCGCACCTTTTGCTCCTCCGCCTGCTGCTGCCTGTCGGAGGATTGCTCCAAGTCTTGCACCTTGGCCGCCAGCTGCTGTCGCACATCCAGCAGCTGCTGCTGTGTCTCCAGCACGCCCAGCTCCAATTCCTGGCTGCAGCAGCTGCTGCACGAATCGCTTTCATCCACAAAATGATGGATTGTGCTTCGTTGTGGCTCATCATGCAAATTGTCGAGACTGTTGTTCAGGGACTGCACCTTGAGCAGCTCCTTGACCTTCTTGACCGGCTTGCACAGATAAACGAAGCTCTTGTTTTGCTCGTCGGGCAGGCGAAATGCTTTCGCCAATTTGATTTTACGCAAATCGTTGCTGCTGCTTGTAACGCTGCAACTGTTGCTGTTGCCCAACAGCGGCAACTGTTGCTGCATTTGCTGCTGCTGCGGCTGTGACATTTTCTGCAGCTGTACCGGAACGGTACGGCCATTGAGGCTGCTGCTGTCACAGACGCTGTTCAAATATGCGCTCGGTTTCGGCTGTTTCCATGCCGATGCTGCTGGCGATTTATCTCGCACTTTGACAGTGTTGTTATTAACACTACTATTGTTATTTGCCAATTTGGCCACACGCGGCAAGAAGTGAGTGCGTGTTGTTGTCGTCGTGTTGCGTCGATTGGCGGCGACTTCACTTCCGTTTCCGACTCCGACTCCGACTGGACGTGGCGAGAGATGTCCCTTGATATTGCCATGCAGTGTTGGTAAACGCTTCGTGCGAGTCGTAACCATCGCTAAAAACAGAGAATAGAGAGCATAGAACGAGTTTTAATTGAGAGATATATTCAAAAAACAACCAAAAACTATGTTAATAAATTCAATTTAATTCAATTTCAACCCATAATCAAGAGTTAAGAGTAGGAAAAATATCTAACACTCAATAAATGACAGGGACATTGAACAAATTGCACATTCGTTTTCGAAGGACTATTCACTTTTAAATTATTTTTGACTTTTATTAGACCCCGTACTTAAAAAAAAGTACAGGGGTTTATTAACTTTTTCACAAAAGTGCGTAACAGGCAGAAGGAGGCGTGGCAGACTCCATAAAGTATTCTCTTGTATTCATTCAAGTATTCTTGATCAGCATCAACAGCCGAGTCAATATAACCATGTTCGTCTGTCCGTCTGTAAGAACGCCTAAATCTCGGAGACTAAAAGAGCTAGAGACTCCAAACTTGGTATGTAGGTTCGTCTATATTGCAAGCAGATCGAGTTGGTTTTAGATTTTGGATCGGACCACTATATCATATAGCTGCCATAGTAACTGTCGAAAATCAAGTCAGTATGAACAACTTTTTTGTTGTTTGAGATATCTGAACCAATAGCGATTTATATAATTTTATTTTAAGCAGTGTTTGCTTTTCCATAGTAAGTACGGGGTCTCCGACAGTCGAGTATGCTCGATTGTAGCACCGTTCACTAGTTCATTTTTATAATATAAATTGAAAGTAAAACTTATTTTAATTACATTTTTGATTTTCAAATTTTTATAATTAAAATTAAAAAAATAAGTTTTATTTTATTATTAGTTATGGTATAACTTTAAATTTAAAAATAAGTGTTATTTACAAATAAAACTTATTTTAAAATTTTGTTTTAAAAATCAAATATAAAAGTTACTTTTCGAATTTCTTATAGATATCGATGGGGGACTAAGTTCCAGACATTAGAAATTTTCAGAACAAATTTCAAAACTAATAATTTAATTTCATAATTTTTTTTCATGAACTTATACAAATAAGGGGATAATTTAAGTTCGAAAAGCGAAGGGCAGGAAGAGAAAAAAATCCAGTGAGAACTTGAAAATTAAAATTTTAATGGGAGTCAGGCAAAAGATTTTTAGGTAAAGAAGGAATCTAAAATTGAAGTTGTAAAGGGTTAAAAATTATCGATTTATATAACTCACTGACTGACTGACTGAGAATCAACGTGTAGGCCAAACGGTTAAAGCTAGATGGCTGAAATTCTCTCAACATAGCTGAGACAATTTTATCGTGCGATAAGACGACGTTCAAATTCGGGGTCAAAGTTCAGGGAATTTCTTAGTGTGGACAACTTTTTTGTTTCTAAAGATATCATATAGCTGCCATAGAAACAATCTTATACAAATTAAACTTCAGTGTGGCAAACTTCATGTACATATAATACTCACGTGTCGTTCCACGTTGCATCGGTGCGAGCTCCGCTCGGGCGTAGTTCGCTTTCCGGAGCGGAGTCAGCGGAGTAACTGGGTGCTGTGGCATGTGAGAGGCCTGCGAGATTGCCTCCATCTCAGTAGTTCGCTCGGGCCTCGGTTGATTGTAGCGTGTTCGATGATGCATCTTCTCAACAAACAAAATTTTGTTCACTTCGTTAAAACGCTAATTATTGTTTGTGTGTGGGTGTGTGTGTGTGTGTGTGTGAGTGTGTGTGTGTTAGTGTGCGTAAGTGTGTGTGCTTTACACTTGGTAAATTCGACTCCGCCCAAAATACAAAACGTGTGACTTCGATGAAAAATGTTTTATAGCCCCGAAGTCGATTTGACGCCCATGCCGGATATGTTTCTCTCAGTCTGACAGCAAAAACTAATATGGTTTACAATATTTTGATTATAATCGAAAAGAAGAGTATGTTCTTCAGTTATTTTTCAGTTTTCAGATAGCTTTAAAAATTTGTATGAACAATTTTTGTATGAAAATTAGGAAAAAATTAATTTTTCGCCAATTTCAAAAAATAATGAAAAATACTAGCGAACAGATATTTGAAAAAAATTTCACTGTTTAAATTGTTTAAATAAACTTTCTGCATCAAAACATTTTTTTTTTTCAATCGATTTTAAGATATTAGGATTTTTAACGTTATTAACGTTAACTACTATTATTACCTATCATCCTACTAAATCGTAACAAGATCGGACAAATAGAAAGGTGGTAATGGCTGATTTAAGTTTTTAAGCAACACAGCTGCCTAAAAGTATGCAATAAAAATATTGTATGTATATTTAAATAAGTAACGGGTGTCCTATAGCCTCTCGAAGCAGCGCATTTGCTGTATACTGTTTTTTTGACAGTTTTTACTAAATCTAATCTAATTTTGGCTGATCGCACCGAATCATATACCGTACCTGATTGTATCTTCTATACAGAACCACTTTCTTCTTACATCAAAATATAACAGCTATAAAAAAAACTACATAAATTTGCTTCAGATTTTCTTAAAATAGGCATAAATATCAGAATTCGCATAAAAACCACCAAAATTGAAATTTTCTGACTATAAAATGTAATTGACTTAAAAAAATTAAGGGAATATACAAGTTATGAAACGATTTTTTGTGTTATATTGTAATAGTTGATAAAGCGTTGGTCAACCTGAAATTTTGGTAATTAATATTATAGTCACAATTCATATTCGACTCTATGGTATTTATTTAAGGACATCAAATTTAGCAAATTCGAAAATCGCAGTCTTTTTGTAAGAAGGTCCGATTTGCCGGATTTTTGCTTGACTGGCTTCAGATGTTGCATGAATGTCGCTCCTGTCGCTGCAGTGCCTCGTAGCAGTGCTGAAAACTTTTTTTTAAAAAAAAAACAGTTTTTGGCTGGAGAGAAGGAAAAAAATAGCGTAAAAAAGCTAAATGCATTTCTAAAAAAGCCAGAGCTCCCGCTTCCCGCAATTCCAAAATTTTTCCAGCAGTTTGTCTTCAAAAACAGCCAGATTTGACGGGAAAAAAGCTAAGTTGGCAGCACTGCCTCGTAGCGCCCAAGAATCGTTGGTTCTTCGTCAACGATGTTTATGCGGATGACTAGCGATAGGCAGATGCGAAGTGCTCGCAGCTGTCACCTTTTGCACCAGTTTGCCGGAACACGAATTCGATAGCTGCCAGCTATACGAGTTGGCCAACCTCCGAAAAGGTAGACAGCTGCCACTTGGCCCACATGATGTCACAGGTGTCACAGAAGTCACAGGTGTCACAGATCGACCCAGATTCGAATTGGACAGCGCGTTCCCATACGCAATACGCAACTCGGCCAAATTGCGTCGATGCTCCGCTCGGCGATTGTACGTTTCCACTGATTTCTTGAACGGCATTTTCCAAAAATCCAAAAAATATATTAACTATCTCAATGTAAATAAAACTAATGACTGAAAAATGATAACACTATGATAACTTCGAGATTCCGGAATAAAATCAATCCGATGCCGTGTCGGTAGTTCAGTAATCCCGAATTTTTTATCAAGCCAAATTCGAAAGTATTCTTATACCGAATTTTAGAATATATATTTTTTACCGTGTACGAGCTTTTGGATTCAGTTTTTTATCTATTTTTTACACACATTGCTTCTCTGCATTTTCTGGAATTATTTATAAGTGAGGTTATGGCTGAACTTAGGTTTTACAAAATTATTATTTAAAATTAAACATTTTCATGAAACATTTTCAGTTTTAATAGTTTTTATGGCTGTACCTGGGATTGAGAAAAATCATTTTACTCTTAAGAAAATAAAACTAAGTAAGGTTATGGCTGCACTTAATATTAAGAAAAATCCATTTAACTCTTAAAACAAAAAAAAAATAAAACATAGTGAGGATTTTACTGGAGTTACTCTTAAAATTTAGAAAATCCATTTTGAAAATTGAACAATTTCATTAAGCACTTTCAGCTTATCCGGACATTATATATATCAGGGATGCCACAGAAATCGCAAGCGAAATTGAATTCCGCAGAAAGCATTTCCGCACTAAAATTTCCGAGGTGCCACAGACCTCCGAGAGACTTAATTTTTTTTAGCATTTTCACCAACCTTTTCGAACTAGGCTGCTAAGGGTTGGCACCTTCTCAGATTAAATTACCCAAGGGTTTGATTAGCACAGCGAAATGAAATTGAAGTAAAATTCAAGTGAAAGCGATTTCTGTAGCACCCTTGTATATATTTTATTATATATTATTTCCTCTTAATTATGCCCCCCATTCCTATATTTCCCTTGGCTGTGACCGTGATCGTGTTTGCTGTTCGCAGGGATCAAAAGTGCATTGGAGCCCCGCCCTTCCGCGCCCTGCCCGGCATCGACAACTGGTGTGAGATCAACTGTCTGCGTTATCCTCCCAACTGTCCCGAACAAGCCTGTCATTGTCCGTGAGTATATCCCTCTATCTCCGTCTCTTTCCCACATACAGTTAATCCATGTCTTTCCTTCCAGTCAAGAGTGTGTGGCGATTGGAGAACTGGAGGGACGCGAGGGAGCTGATACGTATTGCATGGATCAATGCTTGAATTACAAATCCGAATGTCCACGCGACAGATGCCGTTGCTATTAGAGCGAGAGAGAGAGACAGCAAGAAGAGATGCGAGACAGAGACAGGATGAGAACCTGAAGTAAACTAGCTGTGCTGCCCCATTTGCCACGAACGAGAGAATGAGAAAGAAGATGCATATGAATATATTTTCTTTTTTTTTTGTTTTTAAGTATTGTAAATGAATACGAATATGAATATATGTGAATGTGAATGAAATTTGAATGCTGCCTCTCGTCTATAATATTTATGGTGTGCTACGAAAAGAAAAACAAAGAAGAAGGAAAAAAATGAAGGATATTTGGATTGTTTTTAGTTTCTTGCGCAAATATTCATAGGTGGGCCAATCCAGCGTTGCGCACGTTACATTTTCCCGCATATTTTCGTGTTAAAACTGAGACAGCTCCCGTTCAGTTCGGTAAATTTTAATGCAATTTTCTGGAAAATTCAGTTTTTTGGGAGTACTTTTAAACCTATTTTAAGAAACCAGTCTTACTATTTTTGAAAATAAATAAAGCTTGCTGAAAGCTCCGTCGCGAACGTTACAAAAAATGAAAGTCGATTTGAGGTTAACGTGCATTTTCCCATTTTTTGCGAATTTAGCATAAGAAACAAAAAAAAAATCAAATACAACAAATTAAATGAAGAATATAATCATATCAATTGAGCTTAAAAATTTTAATTTTTGTCTGTGGCGAACGTTGAAAAACAAACTTTGTATTTTCGATCTTGATTTAAAAAATTTCGGATTAGCCCTTATGCAAAAGTGAAATATATTTGAATATGTTTCACTTCTCCTTTGGTAAGGTTAAGTTTTTTAAAAGGGAAATCCAATTTTTTTAAATAATTTCATTTTATTTAAAAATTATAAATTAAGGTCTGATATTTTTTCAAAGTCTAAAATAGTTGCGCGACATTAGAAAAGCATGAAATTTATGCAATTTGTTTGCGAGCCGAGTTTATTATTTAAGAAAATAGTTCGGTTTATGATCCAGTTCGTGCAGCCCAAAAACTGGAGCCAAACCGGCTCAAAAATAGGAGAAAGTTAAGAATATTTATATGGAAATCTCTTTTTTTTATTAATTTTTAAAAGGAATAGTCGCAAATGAACTTCGACTAGATGTGAATGCGATTAAGATTTGGAATTTGATTGGTTTGAAAAATGCTCGTTATTTTTGTGGTATTTTTTGTGGGAATGGTCAGGTCCCAGCGATCGATAACGTTGATCACCTATTTGGTATGCGCTCCATCCTCAAAGAGGAAGGGACGTGTGAATGCCTCGAGCAGATCCCGTTGCTCCCGCAGGCGTCGCAGCTCGGACAAGGGATTCGCCTGGGAGATGCGACGGACGCGGAAGAGGGCGGACACCGTGCAGGCGATTTGACCCCAGCGCTCGCTGGCACGCGATTGAATCGCATCCGAGCAGTCAAAATGATGCCTACTGTTGGTTCCGGTTCCGGTTCCAGTTCCCGCCTTAGTTCCAGTTCCAGCTACCGCTCCAGTTTCAGTTCCCGCGACACTTGGCGATCTATCAATCAGCGCACCAACTGCATACGCCTTGGATGCAGTTGCTCCACGATAATTTGCCACTTTTGACGCTGCAAAGGGCTCGCTGCGTATGAGAACTTCGGCGAACTCCTCTCGGACATCATCCTCGGAATCCTCGTGCGGCAGGGCGGCATTGGAGCCGCAATTGACATCGCTAACCTGGGCAAAACTCGATGCAATCCTGCGCAACGATGATCCGGTGTCCGATCCGGTCAAAGTCATTGCCGATCTCGATGTGGAGGCACTTGATCTGTCGCGTCCAGATCGTCCCAGATTCTTGTTGGACAACTTGTTGCCATAGCTGGTGCGGAGTTCGGCGCGTTGACGTCGCGCCTCCTCGGAGCCAATGGCCAAACTCTTGCCCAGAGGCATCTTGTGGATCCTCCTCTGCCGGCAACAGTTCACGACACCGTAGCCCCAACAAAAAAAACCAAAAAAACTATTGTCGAAACGTTCGCTACGAATTTTGTTCAATGACTGACAACGGGCGTAAATTCCAATTTAAATCACATGACATGACGTGGCAATATCCAAAGCCTGCCAAGCCCCCGAAATAATACGTAATTCACCAGGCATTAAAACCGTTACCGTTAACCGGTGTTAACAGATTGAAATTGGTAAGCGTAACCATGAAGCAATAACATAAGGAGGTTTCGTCGGCAAAAAGCTGTCCGTTGACTATATTAACAATAAGTGCGAGTGAAAAGGCTCATCGTTGTGAGTGTGAGTGAGACGACAATAGGGTGCGTTGATTAAGCCTTAGATGGTGCATGGGGTTTAAAGTTGCCTATGTAAGAAAAAGAATTTAATTTTTTTTTATAAACCAATTTTTAATAATTTTGAGCTTGAAAGTAAAGCCCACAGTTGGCTCCCACAATGTTCTCCTCTATAAGCATTTCGGTACATTCATAAATTTAACGCCTTGTACGTGCTTGCGGCAAAAATTGCAGTAAGTAATTTTTGATTAACACAAGGGTTAAAGTTTGGGAAAAAATTCGTCCGCACACAACCTTTCACGTCAACAAGCAAGCACGCACTGAAGCATTAGAGGACAAAAACCGAACGATTTGACAGCCGACGAGACCTCCTTATGTTATTGCTTCATGAGCGTAACCAAGATGAATTTATATAAAGGTGGTATATTCGTTTGACGTTCCCTCTTTTTTCGGGGCCACATCTGTCAGTACGAAAGCAAACTATCTCTGTAGCAGTGTTGCCAATGCCTCTACACAAAAAAAGGCCGGTTAGGCCAAAAAACAAGACAGAAAACGGACAGATTTTTTTGTAAAAGACAAAAAATCTGGACAGACTATGTTTTCTTATTAATACATACACTGCCGAACATATTTATTGGCACAGCAAACATTTTGAGATTTGGGGGCTTAATTGTTCCCTGATCGTTAACATGTTGGTATCAATGGAAAGGTCATATAAATTCCTTTTGAATGATATAAAACATTTCTTAACCCATTAAGTACCCTTCGAAAATTTCGAGTTTATGTAAAAGTCATTTTTCGAAACTTTTTTCCTCGATTTTTTACAAAAAATATTTTGATGCAAAAAAATTATTCAAACAATTTAAGGAGTAACTGCAAAAAAAAAATTTCAAAAATATTTTTGCTAGTATTTTTTATAATTTTTTGAAAATTGCTAAAAAGGCACTTTTTGTGTAAAAAGTAGGAAAAAGGGGTTAAAATGGTCATTTTTAGGATTTTCAAAAAATTATAAAAAATACTAGCAAAAATATTTTTGAAATTTTTTTTTTGCAGTTACTCCTTAAATTGTTTGAATAATTTTTTTGCATCAAAATATTTTTTGTAAAAAATCGAGGAAAAAAGTTTCGAAAAATGACTTTTACATAAACTCGAAATTTTCGAAGGGTACTTAATGGGTTAAGAAATGTTTTATATCATTCAAAAGGAATTTATATGACCTTTCCATTGATACCAACATGTTAACGATCAGGGAACAATTAAGCCCCCAAATCTCAAAATGTTTGCTGTGCCAATAAATATGTTCGGCAGTGTATAAAAATAATTGAAAAAATAATATCATCGCTCAAGTAAGTAAAAGGGTATTTTGTATCCGTTGCAATGCATGTAACAGGCAGAAGGATGCATCTCCGACCCCATAAAGAGTATATATTCTTGATCAGCATCAACAGCCGAGTCGATATAGCCATGTCCGTCTGTCCGTCTTTCCGAGAGCTAGAGCAACCAAATTTGGCACACAGATTTCTATAAACTCCACGCAGGTCAAGTTTGTTTCAAAATTTCGCCACGCCCCTTTCCGCCTCCGTAAATCGCGAAAAGCCACCACACGCACAGTTTTCAAGATATTAGGATTTTTTTACTAATTACCGTTAGCTACTGCTATTACCTATCATCCTACTAAATCGTAATAAGTTCGGACAAATAGAAAGGTATTAATGGCTGATTAAAGCTTTTAAGCAGCGGTGGGCACAGATGGGCTCCGAGAGCTAGCGGCTGCTCCCAACTTTTTGCTCGCACATTTGTGTGATCGACAAAGTTGGTAGACTCTAATAGGGTTGTTGTTGATTGTGTTGTAGTTTTTGTTGTAGTGCTCCCGAATTCAGATTTAGTGCCCACCGCTGCTTTAAAGCAATGGCCGCGTTCACCAGAACTAATCAATCAGTAATCATGTATTTTGTTTGTTCGATAACAAAGCATCACAATCACAGAATTTCAGCGTACTATTTTGGTGATGAATTTTCAGTCATCATACATCACAAAATTTGAAATCATGATTGCTAATCACTGCATTTCACCAGAATAATCATGCAAATTTAATCGATTTTCTGTTGTCGATTTGATCTGGTGAACACGGCCAATGTAAGTGCCAAAAAGTATGCATAAAAAATATTTTAAGTTTATTAAAGTAAGTAACGGGTATCCTACAGTCAGGAACTCGACTATAGCCTTTCTCACTTGTTTTTTCTTAAACTTCGAGTTGTAGAAGCTCGAGTTATGGAGATTTGACTGTAAATATGTATCTCTCGGAATATATGTATGTATGTATGTATGTAACTTGCCTTATCTCTCATTTATTATATGTAGTTAACAGCTGTGTTGCAGATTACAAACTAGATAAATTAACCCTGAATGCAAATATTGTTAAATGTGTGTTGCGGTCGGACTGTCTGTCTGTCGCCTTTAGAACATGAGCTTCTTCTTTTGCGGCAAGACATTGCCACGCACCGTGGTCTCCACCAGTTTGCGCTTGAGTGCGGGCTTCTCATCGCCTGGCGCGGCATTTGCGCCCTCCTTGGCAGCCAGTATGGCCGATGGCATTGGCAATTTGGGGCCAACTGTGGGCGCTGGCTTGTTCCGGAAATAAGGCATGCTGAGGGCTTCACGGCAGGAGCAACGCTTCAAGGGATTCATGGCAAAGAGACGGCGCATCAGAAGGATCATATCATTGCCGGCAGCTGTGAATATGTTTTGCAGAGGCGTGCCCGTAAAATGACGAAATTGTAGATAATCATGAAGTTTACTAATGTGCGGCCATTCCGACTCCGTCGGTGTGCCCAAGACGCTAAAGATGCGCGTCAGCTGATCCAGATCCGAGTCGCCGGGCAGAAAGGGCACGCGCAACATGAGCTCGGCCAGAATGCAGCCAACGGCCCACATATCGACACCAATGCCATATTGACGGGCGCCAAACAGTAGCTCAGGGGAGCGATACCAGCGCGTCACCACATGATGCGTGTAGATGCGATTGGGTGAGCCAAAGCTTTTGGCCAAACCGAAGTCACCAATTTTGAGAATGCCATCGCTGTTGACCAACAAATTGTTGGGCTTCAAATCGCGATGCAGAATCCAATTAACATGGAGATATTCGAGACCGCGCAGTGTCATTATCGCATACGACTTGATGTTCGCCTGCGTGAGTATGATTTTGGTGTCCTTGATTATCACCTCCAGATCCGTGTCCATAAAGTCAAAGACGAGCGAGACATTTGACAATTGGCCAAAGACATCGACCAGGCCAATAATATTCTCATGCTGCAATTCCTGCAAGATTTTGATTTCGCGCAATGCGGTGCGATTGATGCCATCGCGCGCCTCGTCCCGACTGCCCTTCTTGATCTTCTTCACCGCCACAATTTGACTGGTCACAATATCACGGGCCTTGTACACAATGGCAAACTGTCCAACAACAAAAAATCACAATTGGGGCTCTATTGCACAAATAAACACGATACGCACCTGACCCTCACCGAGAAATGATAGCTTGGCATAGCGATCCTTTTTGTCATCTGCCAGGGGCAACATGTGAGCGGCTTTGCATAAAATAAACAATTGCCAAATTAGTCGCAACAATTGAAAATGAACCAAACGACGCGACACAAGCGATGATACCGGCAAAAGCGATACAAATAAATTAGGTGCATAAAATCCTATACCGATATATCGATAAGAAAAATATATTTTGTCTGACAATAGCAATAACTAAATTATTAATGGGATTCCGGAAACAGTTTTAGATTTGGCTTAGATTAGTTTTAGATTTCGCAGTCAGCTGTTCACAGCTGCTCCATACAAAATTTTCAATTTGCCCTGAGCAAGTCAGGGAAATTTAGTCTTACTAATTGACTTTGTGAAATCTGCTCTGAGGATTTCGTTTTGATTTCGATTTGGTTTCAAATATTGGAATAAAAACATATTCAATAAAAACATTAAAATTTCGTTCAAGGCCTGTCTCCAGCACTGCGGAATTTTTATGTCAGAAATTTGCTAGTTATTTCGTGTGTGTGCTGTGTATCAGCTGTTGTCTCAGTCCACAAACGCTGTCGATAGGCCATTTATCGATATTTATTTGTGGATTTCGTTCAAGTTGCTGGATACTCAAAAAACGAAAACGTAAACGAAAAGTTTCCGGCACAGTTTTTTTTATATGAAGTTTGACAGAAATTTTTATTATCGGCGGTGCTGGATACCCGGCTTTAATATGCTTATAAATTTCCTTTTCTGGCTTTCTTTCGGCATTTTGTGCAAGTATGACCTTTTTTGTATACCTTTTCGTTGTCAATCAGCCCAGGCTGTCAGCTTTTCAGCTGAAGGCCTGTCTCCAGCACAGCGGAATTTTTATGATAGGAATTTGCCAATTATTTCGTGTGTGTGGAATATAACTAAAACAGTGTGCCCATGTACGTAAAACGTGTGACGATGTACCTAAAACATGTATGGTCACTCTGTGTTTTGCAAACAGCGCCAAATTTAAAAGTTCAACTAATTTAAAAAAAATTAATAAAATGAGCTCTGACGATGAAGTAATTGTGTTGGTGGCTGCATATATTGTTTCAAAAACAGATTCATCTGACTTTTTTGTTTTGTGCACATTTTTTTTTTCATTTTTTCAATCGACACTAGCGAAATAATTGTCGGCAATATATTCCTGAGCTGTGTATCAGCTGTTCTCTCAGTCCACACACGCTGTCGATAGGCCATTTATCGATATTTATTTGTGGATTTCGTTCAAGTTACTGGATACTCAAGCAACGAAATCGAAAACGAAAAGTTTCTGCCTCAGTTTTTTTTATATGAAGTTTGACAGAAATTTTTATTTTCCGCGGTGGTGGATACCATGCTTGAAGCTTCAATCTAAAACTAATCTGGAATAACATTAATATTGCAATCACGCACCAAATCACTGTGACTACATCGATACTATATCACGCCTATCGTTATATCGATATTCCATCGCAAACATGGCGACTGCCAAAAAGAGACAACGTTTGCTTTGCTCACATCTCTAATCGTCAGCGACAAAACGAGCATTTTTTTCTGTTGAAATAAAATTTGTTTTGCTTTTGAAATAAATTTAATTGTATTTTGCAAAATGGATGTGCGTCCAAATCAAACGATTTACATTAACAACCTCAATGAAAAGATCAAAAAGGAGGAGCTAAAGAAGTCGCTTTACGCGATTTTCTCTCAGTTCGGCCAAATTCTTGATATTGTGGCGCTGACAACATTAAAAATGCGTGGACAGGCATTTGTTATATTCAAGGAAATTGGCAGCGCCTCGAATGCGCTGCGCACCATGCAGGGCTTTCCCTTCTATGACAAGCCCATGCGAATCGGTTATTCCAAAACTGATTCTGATATTGTGGCCAAACTAAAGGGCACGTACAAGGAGAGACCCAAAAAGGTGAAGCCGCCAAAACCGGCACCGGGTGTCGATGACAAAAAGTATGTATTAATTATATTCAATAAATATACAATAGTAGAAATTACATTAATATGTCTCTTAGTAGCAGGGACAAGAAAAAGAAGCCAACGAGTGCCGAGAATTCGAATCCAAATACACAAACGGAGCAGCCGCCAAATCAAATTTTATTCCTTACCAATTTGCCCGAGGAGACAAACGAAATGATGCTGTCGATGCTATTCAATCAATTTCCGGGCTTCAAGGAGGTGCGTCTGGTGCCCAATCGTCACGATATCGCCTTTGTCGAGTTCACCACCGAGCTGCAGAGCAATGCCGCCAAAGAAGCGCTCCAGGGATTCAAAATAACCCCAACGCATGCTATGAAAATTACTTTTGCCAAAAAGTAAATTTAATTTCAATTCAGTATCTATAATCTATATATACTTAATATATATGTATGTAAACCAGAAATGTCATGTGTTTGCTGTGCGTATCAAAGGTTTTATATTGAATGTGCACAACAATCGCATTTCTTTTTTTTTTTTTGTAAACAAATCCTAATTTACACAATACTAGAATAAATAAATACAAACTGAATCTGATGTACAGAAGATTCATGAATTTCTAAAAAGATCCATTCCCAAACAAGCTATTTAAAAGTTGAAAAAACTAGATTAGGCGAGAAAAAGGCTGTTGTGGCAGCACTGTCTGTTCATCTTACTTGCTGTAAACGTAAAGTTTCATTAAAATATCGTAAATAGTTGTAAGTTGGCAACAATTAAAGTTTAATGGTAATTTTAGGCATTGTGATTATTGTTTCGATTTTGGGTTTGTTTATGTTTTTGTTATTATATGGGTACTGGCTTTTGGTGTAATTGTGACTAGATTTGCGGTGATTCCTCTTTCATTTTAAATTAATTCTCAAGGACGCCGTCATCGTTGATGTTCCTTGGCATATCGCGTGGCACATCGTGAACTATATTATCGGGCTCCTCGTCGATCTCGCCCATTGTGCTGCCACTAACGGCACTTTCCGATGCCGAACTCATTTGTTGTTGCAATTCGTCAGGTTCATCGGCATCGCCCACATATTTCTCCATCGATTTGGCCAATTTATCGGAATTGCCACCGACAAATATCTCAAGCACCTCGCCGTTTTTAATGAACACAAATGTCGGCATACTGGTTATATTATACTCAAGCGTTATCTCCTCATTATCATCCACATTCACCTTGAGTACAACGGCACGTTCAGTATATTGGGCAGCCAATTCCTCCAGTTTGGGCGCAATTATTTTACACGGTCCGCACCAGTTGGCACAAAAATCGATAACGATCAGTTTATCGCCAGCATTCGACAATTGCTGCTCGAAGTCCTCTTTGCTCTGTACCACATGAACCATTTTCGGTGATTTTTGCTGCAAATTTCGCTGTAAGCTTTATACTTAATAATTACTGAAAATTTCGAATATTTCTTGTTATTATTTACGTACAAAAATTGTTGTTCGGGAAATTTGCTTTGTTCAGCTTCACCAGAGAGGCTGAAACGAAATGGGAATATTTGACAACAAAATAAAAACACAGTTTTTCAATGACAATCAAGTTTTGATATTGTATGTGGTTTTTCGACAGTTTGAAAAACCGGTGTTCAGTTTCAGTTCAGTATGTGTTCATTTGAGCTTCTCGTTTATTATACCACTAAAATACTGTATGGCTAATAACGAGGTGGCAACGCTAACAAGCAGGAATTTTACCGTTTTTTGGAATGAGTGTGTGTGCTTTGGTGTTGAGCTTTGTGCGTATGTGTAGTCGCCATTTTGTGGTGAGAAAAAAGCGCGCGAAAAACGTGAATAGAAGTTGCTATAAATAAGAGCAGTGCAAGCGTTGCGCGTTGCAGTATTCATATATATTTGTACAAGGACTGAAAGAGAAATCGACGTTAGTTCAAGTAAATCTATATTCATCGAGTCAAGTGAATCGTCGCCAATAAAACTGTTTCATCATGAGCACCCTGACCACAATTCGCAGCGTCAACGATTTCAACAAGCGCATCGATGGAGCCGAAAATAAAATCGTTGTGCTTGATTTCTATGCAACATGGTGCGGGCCATGCAAAGAGATCGAGAAGCTGGTTAAATCACTTTCACGCCAGTATGCGGAAAAGGCGCTCTTTTTGAAGATCAATGTGGACAAGTACGATGAACTGGTCACAAAGTACAAAGTTCGCAGCATGCCGACATTTGTATTCATCAAGGGCAATCGACGATTGGGCAGCATTGTTGGTGCCGATGAACACAAGCTGACTCACATGATGGCCAAACTGGCCAAGTAAACCGTTCATTTGGTTGACTGGGCGAAGAACTCTCGAGCGGCATTGGCGCAGGCGTCGATGCTGATGATGATGCTGTTTTTCAAATTAACAAATTAAACCAACTACATTTGTATCCATTTAGCTTTTTAATGTGTCGTAACGCAATGTCTCTTGTCTTAATTTTTGTCTTTGTATCGAAATCATATTGTGAACTAATTGTAAGGTATTCGAAATTTTGACCAAATTTAATTAAGAATAAATTATAGTATTAAAATTTGACAAACTATAACGCAGCTTTCTTACTTAACAGTAGGCTTTTCCTTACAGTCACATACAGATTCAGTAAACAAAAAATCATTTTCGTTACAGCAACATTTCAAGAAAAACTATTTCTCTCTTTTTCATTCTCATTTAGGAAGCGTACAAAATTTTCAAGTGCAATACAAAAGCGAAAAGCGTGAAAAAATTAAAACACTAGTTTCTCTCGTTAATTGCTGTTCTTCTTTGGTAAACCAAATTCGTTGTTAATTATCGGATTTTCGATATAATTTTCTGTACTCTATCTGATCTGCCGCCATAATGTCGTATCAAATTAAGCGGACGCCATATTTTCGGCGCATATTCAACAATAGCCGTCGGAATGGACAGCTGCAGCGTTTGCGGGAGGAATACGAGCGCATCCAGGAGTTCAATGATCGCACCATCGAAATGAAGATGCGTCAGGTGCGACTCAAGCGGCTGTTTCGCGAAATCGAGGATATTAACGAGTCAACGCCAAGCACATCGAATCATCATCATCATTCGCATTCGACGGCGGCGGCAATGCTGCCAATGACGCCGGAGGCCCAACAGGAGCAGCAGCGTCGATTGCGCCTCGAGGCACTCGAGCGTGCCCGCGAACTGGGCCAGGAGATGTCGCGGCGCAACGCTGAGCTCGCTGAGAATGGCACCGGTTTCTATTTGCGCAGCGAGCTGCGATCCACGGCGAAAATGCGCGCCGCGGATGCGGCACGACGCGAGGCGCAGGAGCGACGTCAACGCGCAGCCAGACGCATCAGTTACGGCAATGCCCAGTCCCGTTCGAATATCAAACGTATCGCACAGCGTCGACAGCGCCAGGAGGTTATCGATTCATTGCTGTATGCCAGCGATAATAATCGACACACATCGATACAATTGCAGGCGCAGGCAGAGAATCAACCGCATCCGGATATCGTTAAGCGTTCGATGCTCCAGCAGCGACTGCAATATGGCAATTCACGTTCTACCAACAATATGATGCGCAGTCAGATGGCCGCCGCGCACCGTGTGATGAACTGCATCTCTTTGCCGGGCGGAGAGGAGCATGAGCATGAAAATCTGCAGCAGCAGCTGATGAATCGGGGCATGCAATTGGAGATGGAATACCGCCAGCATTCGTCCAACAACGACAACAACCGCATAATAATCGATAATAGCATCAATGATCATATTAATCGGGATATGGAGCAGCAACACATAATCGATAATAATCGGGTCGTGCAATCGGAGATGGAATACCAGAGTTTGCCTACGTCCAGCAAAAATCAAATAAGAAGCAATAACAACGATAACGATATTATCAACAACAACAAAATCAGTAATTGCAATGTTTTAAATGCTGAATCGGATATGGAGATGCAAACAGCAATGTTGCCTCCAACAGAGGAGCCGGAAACACTGCACAGCTCCGACGACGATATGCCCACTACTAGCCAAAAGGCCTCAGCAAGGATAACAGATGTAGCAACCATGGGCACTTCAACGAAAACAACAACAATAAGCGGTTTTCAATCACCGCGACCAAGTCGAATCCTAAGAAATACGCCCTCGGAACGGGCTTCGGAACGCTGGCATCGCATCTCGCTAACATTGCCCTGGTTTAAGGTTATAAACAATCACCCGATCATTACGCCCGCTGGCGTTGCCGTTGAGCAGCAGCAGCTGCCCCACAACAGCATCAGCATCTCCATTGCTGAAGATGTGGACAACACAGCTGCGGCAAGCGGTGCCTCGGATAACTATCAAAGCTTCAGGGGACCATCGTTGATGCAGGAGGATCTCATGCAGATCATGGAGTTGAACGAGACGAACGACAATGTTCAGGTGGCTCCTGTGCGTGTTGTACGTCGTACATTCGGCAATTAGGCGACACATTCCCCGTATTCCCCGTACCACTTACACTCCACATCAGCGGTGGGCACGAAATCTGACAGAAATACAGTAGGGAGCAGCCGCTAGCTCCTGGAGCCCATGCGTGCCCCCCGCTGCTCCACATAATCATGTTCTCTTCTGACACTCGTCACAATTAAGCGATATTCGTGAGTATGGGCAGGGTAAGTGCATCTTAACGATATATGATAGTTATTGGAAATTAACTGTCAATCCTGCAACATGCCTTTTATTGAATTAGAAAAAAATTTGGATTTGCCTGCCGTATAAACTACTGATATATTTTCTCTACAGGAATTCAAAAATCAAAACGGAATAGGACAAATCTGATTACAATATGATGTCTGGCATTGGAAAAATTGGGCAACAATAAAACAAGTTTTTTTTATAAATATCTTTTTTCCTATATTTGTTTATCGTCAAGCAACAACGCAAATTTCTACGACGCCTGTGCCCCTTAAATGGATCCACGATTAATCAACGACCAAATGCAAATAAATCATATGCATTCATCGTATTGTCAAATGTGTCTCATAAATTTTGCATACATATGTGGACAATTTCTATATATACACACATATATCAAATCGGGCTAGAAATTATCCATTTGCTTTCAATTGTCATTAGTTATGAAATACATTATACTGATTTGCAAAATAAATTAAAAGTAGAAAAGGGAAGTTTCAATTATTATTAATTTTAATATTTAGTTCGTGTAGCTTTATTAAATATCCGGTAAATAACTGTAAATGCATAGCGCTGCCAGATATTGAAAGCAATCGCATTCAGCCAATTTTAGTACGCTTATCGATTCTATATTACTTGATATTGGCGTAGAAAATGCCAATGAAATGAAATGTCCAGTTTTCAAGTTTTGAAGAAATAATATAAAAATTTGTTTCAATTTTTAGCATTCTGTTATTTCATTTCTACCTTTTTTGCATTCTTATTTAAAAATAAAATATAAGTTTGATGAAAAACACTTTCATATTTTATCTTTGAAATTTGCTTATTCAAATCTGGCCTTTTTAACGGACTGACTCTGGCAACACTGGTTCACAGTGACACAGGCACAGTTTAGGTTGTCCATCTCTAAGGCGGACATTTGTTTACGGCACGTGTTGCAAAAGTCAGTTTTGTGACAATATTAAAATTGAAATATAAATTTGGAACAAATAAAATGGATAGCGAAGTGGACGATTATGAGCCCACCGACTCCGAGCAGGAGTACGATGAGGAGGAGCGGGAGCTATTAAACGACTTACGCAAGCAGCGTAAACAGCGTGCGGAGAACCAACAAAAGGGCAAACAAGAAGTTTTGTTATTCAGTGACAGCGATGATCATGATGAACTGGACGATGAGGTGGCCCAGCTGATGCACGACAGCGACATCGAAGGCGCCGAGGATGATGACGGTGATCTGCCCGACACCATGAACTGGGGCACCAACAAGAAAACCTATTACAACACGGATTTTGTGGATCCCGATTACAGCAGCTACAATGCTCAGGAGGAGGACATGGCCAAGGCCGAGGAGGAGGAGGCCAAAAAGATTCAGCTGCGCTTGGCCAAGCAGCTGAACGAGGCTGACTTTCTGCTGGACGACATGCAGGAGCCAGCTAAAAAATCGAAAAGCAAACCAAAGGACTTGAAAGCGACAACAACAACAACAGAAACCATCAAGGTGACCACAGATCTGTCGGGTCTTGGCCAGCGCGAGCGTCTGCAGCTGCTGCAAAAAGATTCGCCCGAATTTATGGGCCTCACACAGGAGTTTCAGCGCCATTTGAGCGAAGTTCAGCAATTGACGGCGCCCGTTCTCAACTATGTGCGGAATCATGAGGTGCCTTTGGTGCCAGCCCTGCAATTTGCTGCACTGTATCAGAACGTGCTGCTCACCTACTGCTCCAACGTGTCATTCTATCTGCTGTTGAAGGCCAAACGCAGCAATGTCAAGCATCATCCGGTGGTCAAACGTCTCGTGCAACTGAAGCAGCTGAGGGATCAGCTGGCATCGCGTTACGTGGAGTTGATACGGCCGCAACTGGAGGCGCTATTGGAGCGCATACAGGATGGCGATGCATTCACTGTGCTGGACATGACACAGCGCAAGGCCAAGTTGCAGATACTCAACAAATACAATCCGTCTAAAGAACTCGCAGATGATGTTGAGAACGACAACGACTTGGATGACAATACGGATGATGATGAGCAGCTGGCCGATCAAGCTGAGCAGAAGGCGGAGGAGGAGGAGGAGGTTGATGATGAGGAACTCGCACGGCGCGGCATCACCTATCAAATGGCCAAAAACAAGGGTCTAACGCCGTATCGCAAGAAGGAGCTGCGCAATCCGCGCGTCAAGCATCGTGGCAAATATCGCAAGGCACTCATCCGACGCAAGGGCGCCGTTCGGAGCGTACGCAAGGAGGTCAAGCGTTATGGCGGCGAAGCGTCCGGCATTAAGGCCACTGTCACCAAGAGTGTCAAATTCAAAACGTAGTCCATTTACTATTCACACATGTATAAGCCTTAATAAAAAGAATCCATTATTGATCTGTAAAGAATCGATAGCAATCGATAGTGTTGTTTAAAATACATTGAAAAATCGAAAACTCGATTATTGGCGTAAGCGATTTTCGACTACTTTAACTCAATAAGTTTTTTTCCAACGATATATCGAAACGATATATCCAACGATATGAAAAATCTATTAATAACGAGCATTGCAGTTAGAACAATCGAACTAAATTATCTGCAATCGAAGCTTTCAATTTCCGCGCGGATTCAAACTAATTACCTTAAATAATATTAAATAGTTAAATATCATTCTACAAATCGATTTTGTGCGAAAGCGATTTTCAACTACTTTAACTCGGTAATTATTTTTTTGACGTTATTTCGACAGCTCGATTTTTGTTTTTATCGATTTTCGACAGCGATTTAAAACTAGATTAAAAACTATATTTGGATTCAACTTTTCTGTACCGTTTTGTTTTAACAAATTTAAAAATTCGCACAATGTTTTTTCTGGTTTTTTGAAAAGTATTTTTACATATTATAAAAGTATTCTTCAATTGATTTGAGAACCACAAGTTTCATTTGTGAAAATTTTCTATTTTCGATTTGCTGTTAAAACAATTACTAGACAAACTGTAGTAAATATAAACATTTTTGCTGGTTTACATACAAAAAGAACTACAATTTATTCAACACATGCTTAAAATTTGCATTATGTATTGCTTAAAATTAATACATTTATGTAGATATAAATTTATAATACATGCAAATATGTATATAATCTACATTTAAACAGGGGAATTGATTTTCATTGAACATTTGTGTGTGTGTGTTGGTTTTAAAGTAGCTCATGAATTTGTCTATAGACATAAGTAAATATATTCTCTGTCCTGCTTTAATTTGTGTAAATGGTGTGTGTATTAACTCTAAATCTAGCTTAATATTTAGTTAGATCAAGTTGCAATTTGCTGCATTAACAATTTAATTCAGGGAAATTATTAAATAAAAGTTATTTTTCAATTTAAAAAAAAAAATGAAGATCTTATTATCTTTTTTCAATTTTTTTTTTTGTAAATATTAAAAATAAAAATTATTTCCAATTTTGTTAATAATTTTCATTTTAAAGTTTTATAATAACAATTTAAAAATAAATTGTATTTTCAATTTTCATTATAAAAATTGAAAAATAACTTTTATTATTAATTTTTATAATAAAATTTGAAAAATAACAGTTATACTCTGATTTTGAAATAAAATTTTGAAAATCAAAGTTGATGCAATTTCTCATAGCTCGTATTTGGGATCCCGGGATTTTATGAACCAATGTTTAACTTAAATATTAAAGAGCTTGCGAAAGTCATCATTTGATTTGGGTGCTGCGGATGCGGATTCAGTGTTGGCTGATTCATGATCACCACTAAGTGCTTTCATGCCGCCATTGACTAAATCGCTGGATTCGGATTTGGATCCATTGGCATCCGTTGCCGTTGTCGCTGCTGCGTCTTCATCCAATTCGAGCTTTTTGCGTCGCTTCACCTCCAGCATGACCAGCTTTGTGGGTATCAGCGATGTGGGCATTCGACGCTTTTCCCCTTTTCTTGCAAATAATCCAGTTCCTGTTGCTGTTCCTGTTGATGCGTCAACTGCTCCTGCTCCTGATCCAACCCCTGCTGCTCCCGTGGAGGATGCTGTTGAGCCTGTTGGCGCTCCTTTAGGCGGCGGATTCGAAATGGCAACCACAATCTGCACACAAAATATAAAGTGGGGTTGAATATGTCTATGTTGTCTCAAGATTCAACTTCTTGCTGCACACTCACATTTTGACCGCCTATATCGAGTCCATCGCCAGCAATGACCGCCTTCCGCGCCTGCTCCGGCTGTTCGTATTCAATGTACGCAATGCCTTTAAATATCTTATTGCTGCAATGCAATTATCAAGGAATGAGTAAGGTTGTTGAAATTTTTTAAAATATTAATATCGTTGATATTTCGATATGAAACAAATAGAATTTTTCTTGATATTTTTGACAAAAAAATATCGATAATGTCGATGATATAAATATCTGGGCGCGAGCTTAAATCAACAGTTTTCCACCCCAAATTTCTCATGTTACCACTAATGTTTTCTATTTTATTTGGCACTTGGATGTAGTGTCGCTTATTATATCCGAATAAGTTTTTGATTCGACGTTTTCGTCGAAAAGTAGCGCAAGATAATATCGTACAATTATATCGATATTGATATTATCGTGTTAAAAATATATCATCACCAAAAATTAAATATCGTTATATCGATAAATTGATATGATATCAACAACACTAGGAATGAGCCAAGTTAATATAATATTTATGCATGATTATGACTAATTACCAGGGAGCGTAATCATTATAAGTTATATTATAAAAATTACATAGTTATGATTATATTTTAATTTTCAACAATTTTTTTTTAATGATAAGTATTATTTTTGAGTAATTTTATAAAACTTACACCGTAATCATTAATTTTCATTAAAAAAAAAACTCAAAAAAATTAAATTTTAATGATTTTTATTCTTTTCGCTCAAAATAAGACTCATCAGTAATTTACGGCTTTTGTGTTCGATTTTTCACCAATGTTATTTTATTTCCTTATAAAGGGACCCCATAGCTACCTCACAGCAACATTTTTTTTCTAAAAAACTTTTTAAAAAAATTAATGAATTTATTTTATATTTTTAATGACTTTTATTTTATACCGCTCAAAGAAAAAACTAAAGAACTATTTGTGTTATTAATGTAATTATATATATTTTAAAAAAATTTGGCTGGGAGGTAGCTAGGGGTCCCTTTATAAGGATATAAAATAATATTGGCGAAAAATCAAACATTGAAGCCGTAAATTTAAGTTGAGTTTTATTTTGAGCGAAAAAAATAAAAATCATTAATAATCATTATTATTTTTTATCAAAAATAATGGGTACGGTCTAAGTTTTATAAAATCACTCAAAATAATTATTATCAGAGAAGAAAAAAGTAAAAACTATAAATAATCATTATTTTTGAGTTTTTTATTTTTTTTTTCGATCAAAAATAATGATTACGGTCTAAGTTTTTGAAAATTACACAAAAATAATTATTATCAGTAAAGAAAAAAGGAAAAAACATAAGTTTAAAAATCATGGCGGAAATGCAGAGATTGAAAAAAAAATAAAGATTTTGGTTCAAACAATTTTTTTCTAAGTTCATTAGAATGGTGCGATTTTTTTAGTTAAATATTATTTTTATTATATTTATTTACAGTCCTTGCTAATTACTGATCAATTTAAATAGTTACTCACTGTCTGTAGACCAAACGCACATCCTTGATGGTGCCAAATGCTTGGAATGCCTCCGTCAGATCCTCCTTGGTGCACTGAGCATACAGATTCTTAATAAATATCTTATTGGCCTCCAAGTGTGCTGTGCGAAATGAACATGGAATTGATTGATAAGTTAACAAGCAATAGAGATTCAGATTAAGATTGAGATTAACTAACGTGAGTACTTAAAATTAGGTGCTTTGGGCTCATCATCGTCAGCTGATGGTTTCCGTTTCATCATCTTCTTTGCTGTTGTTGGCGGCAGTTGCTTTTTGGGCTTGGGCTCAAAGTCCCGTTTTAAAGACTGCATTGGTTTCTTCGTTAAATGCTGCTTGCGACCATATCTATCCTGGAATTGCGACTGCGACTGCGATTGCGTCTGTTGTTGTCCTCTCCTGCCTTGGGCATATGTTGTTGGACGCTGAGAGCGTCCTCCTCCACCTGGCACAAAGTTGCTCTCCTGGATCTGGCCCTGGATTTGCTCGCAATATGTTTGGCAATCGGCAATTGTTTCGCTGGTGCCAAAGCAGCGCTCATAGCGACGATATAAATCGGTTATAGCCTCCACATTCTGTGCTGTGCCATTAAGCGCACTCAAAGCCTGCTGGAGAACAGTTCGCATCTTGCGTCCGCCATTATATTCGCTCTCCATCTGGGCATAGGCCAGCCACAGGTGACTCCTGTCGCTGCTGCCCGGATAACCTGCCGACAAAACAGATAACAAAGCTTACAAATTCCTGGTTTCGACTAAATACAAAAGTGAAACATACTGAATATCTCCGACCAAATGGCGGCGCCACTGCTGGGACTCTTTAGTTGGGCATACTCGACCAGCGCCCAGAGCTGGAGCACCTCGTAGCCAGTGTCGGCCATTTCGCCGTATTGCTCGGACAGGCGATCCCACACATGACGAAAGGCAGCGCGTAGTCCATTGATCTGACCAAGAGATGAAAGTTTTAACATGAGTAAGATATGAATAATTTTGAAATATTTTTTGTATGTCCACCTGCTGCTCATCCTCGACGTTGGTGTTGCGCACACGATAGGCCAAGTAGTCCAGTTGCAGTTCCACAGTCATTTCCATGTAGCGTTCAATTCGATTAAAGTGCCGACTCAGTTCCTCATCGATCAGCTCCAGGCTGAATTTCTGCAGTTCCATCAACTGCAGATACTTGTGATTCAGTTGAACACTTGGCTTTGCCAGCAATCCACGTTTGATGATCTCCAATGGTGTGCACTTTAAGTAACCATTGCTGACCAGAGTGTAATTCTGAGCACCATTTGGTTGTAGTGTCGCCCTCTGCATATAGGCCACGTAATCCAACCAGAGGCCACTATCCGACGGATATTTGGCCAAGCAACGTTCGTAGATTAATTTGGCCAATGTCAATTTGATTTTGCTGTCCGGTGTCGACAAGGTGTCGATCCTTAGCAGGAACATTTCCTGCAAATATGACGTGTTCTCTGTGCTGTTTTTCAGCTTCTGCTTGAACTCGTCGATTAGCTGTCGAAATTCCTGCAACTGTTCCTCATTGCACTTCCATGTCACGCACTGCGAACTCAACAAATTCTCCACTTGATCCGATTTATCTTCGCTGAGCTTGGCACGCGATTTGGCAATAAAATCGACACGTTCAAGGCCATAATCAGCCAGCAACTTGGCCCACATCTCTGCATGATCCACAAGTGGTTGCTCCTCCAAATAATTCTTCACAATAAATTCAGCAAGTTGTTCATCTAATGGGCAGGAGGAGGAGGAGTGAGAAAAATTTAGTAAGATATAAAAACTAAGAAAACTAAATTGGCAAGCATTTAATATGAAAATACAAATTTGGAATCTAAAAATTAGGAACAAACAAATTTGAAAAACAAAAATTAGGAATAAAATATTCAAAATAAAAAATTTTGAAAAAAAAAGATTCGAAAGACAAAAACTAGGCAAATTTTGGTATTTAACAAATTAACAAAAAATAGGAATAAAATATTCGAAATAAAAAATTTGGAAAGAAAAATTCGAAAGACAAAAACTAGGAAAATTTTGTTAGTTAACAAATTTAAAAGACAAAACTTAGGATTAAAAAATAAGGAGCAAACTAATTTGAAAGGCAAAAATTAGGAATAATTTAAAATAGTTAGAAATAAGTTTATTTCCTGGATTGTTTCTTTACACCTCTTTCCGAAATAAATAAAAAATTCTCGAGATTGGCTTTTCCCAATTTTTTGTCTTCCAAATTTTTGTTTTCTCAATTTTTTTAATTCATGTATAATTTAAAAATTTATATTTTGCTAAATGATTGCGATTTTTCATAGAAATATATTTATCTTAGCTTTTCGTAATTTTTGTCTCCCAAAAATGTTTTCTTTTTTTTTAATAATTTGTGCACTCCAAATGTGAATTTTTTAGTTGAATTTCCTTAATTGATGAATCTATTTTTTCATTCTTTTTTGTTTTTGATATTCCTAAAACAAGTATTCGTATTCGGAATTCGTATGAGGGAGATAGCAATATGAGGTATGAGGAGTAGTAGTGCTATAGAATTACCATAGTAGCTGCTTAGCGCCAAGCGGCATTTGCTTTGGAACTTTTGCTGCTCCTGCGGCGTCTGTGTCACCACTTTGAGTGTCTTCAAATATCTGAGCCAAATATGCGATGGTATTGTGGCATATTTCTCAAACTCACCGATGGCCACATCGATTTTCTCAAACACATTCAATTTGCTGTAAATTGCAAATTGTTTCTTAATTAGATAAGACATTTATATTTATATAGAAAGAGTACTTACAATGCTGTGTGGCAGAGTTGCATGTACAGTTTGTGTTCTTTATAGGGCATCGCCAGTATTGTTTGAAATTCATCTTCGAGCCTTTCGTCATTGTGTGATTCACTGCTATCACTAACTGAGTTAATAATACTAATATCACTGTCCGAATCTAAATCTGGTTCGCTGCCGCTCTCCACATCCTCATCCTCCACCTCCTTGCTGCCATTGCTGGAATCTGAGCTGATTTCGATTGGTTGCTCGTTCACGATGTTGTCCTCTTGACCGTCACCAGCTGGAGCGTTTTTCTGCAGAAAAACACATATAATTAAACATCGATGCATAGGGCATGCAACTTGTGTCTTAACTTACATTGGCTCCACTGTCCATATTTAGAAAAAAAAATAATTGAGTATGTATTTTCTAACACAAATTAAATTACTATTTTTCATGCAAAATAAACGCAAATGACAACTAAAGATGAACTTTGCGCATGAAAACAACGATAGAATTTAAAATCTATCGATAGTTGCATGCACTTGGGATGGGCGATATTTAATTCACGGCAATCCAATCAATTAATCGATAGCACTTGGCGTCCTTTTACAACACTGCACCGATTTCCCACGTGCAGTTGCCGCTCTTGTTGTTTTTTTTTTATCCGCTGTTTCAATTTGTTAAAAATGTTTTTTAAACCAGAATTAGAAGATAATAAAGAAGTGAGTAAATCGTTGTGTAAAATGAATTTATGCTAAAACACAATGTACTTTTGCAGAAGAACAAAATACAAGCGGCAATATTCAGAAAGGGCAAAGACAACAACAATGTCATTGAAGTTCCACAGACTTCCAAGGCCTACAAACGGGAATTTTTGGAAGAGACTGATCAAATTGAGGTCTCCAAGAATCTGTTTGACAGCGAATGCGCCGCGGAATTGGAGAAGTTTGATTTCGCCGTCCATGACGCCTGGATGCTGCAGTGTCCCAAGGGAATGGATCTGAGCGCGTTGTCCAACAAACGGATTAAAATGCCTGGTCGTCGCTATGTGGACAATCTTCAAGTGCGCTCCACACATTTTGCCGAGCCGTCAATTCAGTCCGTTGGCTTTGTGAATGCAAAGGGAAAGTATACATTGCGTCGGATGCCACTGGCCGGACATATGATCGTCAGCAAGCGTCTTAATATGGAGAAGCCCAGCGCTGACGATGACAATACCGATAACGCTATCGATGCCGATAAATGCGATGCATTTCCAAAACAATGTAAACCACAAAAATTCCGGTTGCCAGTGCGTCATCCGTTTTTTGGACGGAACTACAAGGAGCGCATCGAGTTGAACAAGAAGACATCGAAGAGGCTGCGACATGCGCAAAAGAAGAGTGCCGAGGCGACCATAAATTCACACACGACATCCAACTATTATAGCATACGCAGCAAGATGTTGGCCACCACACAGACGCTGGAGCAAAAGGAGCACGATATTCGTCAATCTGTCTTAACGGGCGTCTCGCCAAAATTCATGATTAATGGTGCCCATCCAAACTATGTGGATCTCACAAACAATGCCGACGACGATGACAAACAGGAGGAGGAGGAGAAGAAGAAGGTTCCCTCGAAGCAACGCAAACGTAAAGCCATAGGCGTGAATAAATCAGTAACCAACGGCGATGCGCTTGACTTTGCTGATGATCAACTGGTCCAGGAATCCAGCAAAAAAAAGAAGAAGCGCAAAAATGAAGAGACGGCGACTTAGAAAAACAAAATTTTTTTTTAGTTTAATATGTATAATTAGAGAATATACAATTATTATATTAATTGTTTTTATTCAATTGCTTAAATTAAATAAAAATTTAACAAAACTTCAATTCACTCATTCATTCAAATTAATTGTGGAATAAACTAATTATAAGCTCGCAATTTAAATTGCGCGCCATGGCCATGGTTAAGGTGTTGGATTTGCAAAACTAAAACTTTATCGAATTGATTAAAACAAATCTATCGTTATCGACAAGTGTTGTTAGTCTTAAAAAGGCTTGTACTATAAGCTGAATAAAAAATCAAACATAATTGATAAATATTTGTTGGATACATTAAGATGGATACACTCAACGATGATTGTCAGCTGCTGATAATAAAGTATTTAGACTTGGAACAACAGTTTGCGTTATTCGAAGCAACCAACAAAGAAGAGACAACAACAAATCGCATAAGGTCAAATCTGAGCTACACTTGGCAAAATCAACGGAGCTTTTCTTTGAATGTTGCCTACTTCGATAAGAGATCAAAACTAATGCATGATTTTGTGTTCAGCATAAGTGCTAAGGTGCAACACTTGAAGCTGTACGATGTTACATGGGATATTCTCAAATGTTGGAGGCAATACAAGTTTCCGGAAATGAGAACATTGGAGTACACACTGCTTTATTCCGTTGACGATAATGATTTCTACTCGAAATCGGAACTAGTCATTCAATTGATGGCAGATCTCTTTCCAGGGCTGCATACTATGAAGCCTGACGGGAATTTTGATTTGATTCACTTGAGAAATTGGACGGATTTGCGAAAACTCGACATGGTCCAATTTCATCCGATTGAGCAAACATTTGAATCCGGAAAAAGCGAAAAAGGCGGATTACAGATGCTGGAAGATCTGATCATTTATACAGATGACTTCAGCGAAGATCAATTTAACAGTTTTGTGACTTTGGCCAAACTACGAAAATTAACCTTGCGAGACTTGGAATACACAAGTTTAACCCGTATAATTGAGATGCGTGCTAAGGACATTGAGAGAATCATTTTAAACTGCTTATACTTTTACCAATTATCGGATATACGAAAATTGGTTAATTTGCGTCAAGTGACCTTAATGAATTTGAATTTCGATGATGATGTAATCACAAGTGAAGAATTCAAAAAATTATTTGGGGGTTTACCTTTACTGGAACGTCTTGATTTGATCTACTCGAAGATTTGGAGCTCGGAAATTTAATTCTGGCAATTTGTCGCCTGTTGTCCATCTCTCAAGATCTTAAACATATCGATCATAGACATAGACGAAGACTTATTCTTTTCCTCAAACAGGCGTACCATGGAAACAGTTTTAAATAAGCGTTCCAGCCCTCTTACTTTTATTCGCGTTTCTCTGGTGAAATCGAGAGACGAATTCGCTTAAGTTTCAAGCATCCAAAATTAAAGGTCTCCTTTGAGCCCTTGGAAATGAATTACAGCGATAGGATTGAAGCTCAAATATATTTTAACCCTTTGTCCAATGTCAACTAACGAAGGGAAAGTTACGTTTTAATGCCTAAATATTTAGTTTTGACGCAAAAAAAAAAAAAAATCATGTAAATTATTAAAAAATTAATAATAGATTATTCTTAAAAAAAAAAGATTGGCATTCGAAACATTGCGCATCTACCGTGTAAAGGTATTATTTTAGCACGACAACATTAATAAAACCTATACAAAAAACAAAACATTGAGCAATCTGTTTTTTAAGAATAATTTATATACAAAATTCAGTATCGTTCGTCACAGAATTGGACATAAGATATTTTGGGACATGAACATTTTTTCGACACTAGACTTTAACCTCGTCAAGCGGTTGTTAAGAGTAAACAAAGAAAACATGATAACAGTTAACAGTTAAAAAAAGTAAAAAATAACTATTTTAAATGTGTGGGCGCACTGGAGCCCATATAATGATAAAGATCACCCAAAGTGGAACGGACTAGTTTCGCTTTTATGGTCGCTCGATTCAGACGCTTGTAGGCCTCAAATCGATGGCAGCCGCCGAAGCTAAAATAATAATTGCCGCCTTTGCTGCCCGTTATCCACAAGATATCCACAGGCGGCACATCTTCCTCACCAGTTGCAGCCTGAAAGTCACCAAAAAGAAAAGAGAGAGTTTAAGTGCAAGACGAGTAAAGTAAACAAGTATTTGCATAGAAAATATACAGTAAGTCCAGTAAATGTTTTCACAAATTGTATACATTTTAATTTAATTTTAAAATTAAATTTTAAAAATATAATATAAAATAAAAATGTTTTTTTTTCAAAGTAGATACTTGGAATATACTTGATTTTTACACATATTGTGAATAATTTTCTTTGTCAAAACAATTGCTTGATACACTGTACTGTACTTACTTCAATGGTGTCCATTAATGATTGAACTTTCTGCTCGTCTAGCACGGATGGAATTGGTCGCTTTATCACTGACATGGGCACATTATGCACCTCGGAAATCCCAGCCGAATGAATTGTGGTGTCCATTTCTGTGCTATTACTTTTGTTGTCGTTGCCTAGCATCGTAGTTAAAGTAAGTACAAACAATAAAGTGTAATAATAAATAATGTGAAATTAACCAATGTTGAGAAATTTCTTTGGCACGCATTGGCATTTCATGCAAATACCGCCGTTTATAAGGCAGCTAAACCGGATTTCACAAAAGTTGTTTAAGATTGGATTTTTTTTATTTCAAATGCTGATAGCTACCAGTTAATTGTGATCTTATTGTACTTTTTTTAGTATATTACATATCGCAGAAATAATTATTAAACACATTTAAAAAAGATAAGCATTTTAATTTCAAATTAAAGCGACTTTAAAATATAGTGACGGGCTGAAAAGCTTTGAAATCGTTTTTCGTTAAAACTAGATTTTTAAAAATGTAAAAAAGGTCAACAGTAAATAATTTTTCACGTTAAAGCTGTCATATAAACTTAATAAACAAAAATTAACTGATGCCGGCGTTGCCACACCCACAAAGTTGTTGCTTACCGAACTTCGTTCTTGCTGTTGTTCCAACGGGTTTCTTTATGTGGAACTGCAAATAGTTGTTGGATCCGTTAGACGCCAGAAGAAGAGGAAAAGTAGGAGCTGTGAGGCGTCTGCTCGATGGCAATATGAAATGCCTAATGAAGTTCATGACGCGCCAGCAGCCAACAATTGGACGCAATTCCAATTTTAACATCCAATCCAAACTTGTTTTTATGTGTAGCTTGTTGTATTTTTACCGCTAAGTCTCTGTGTGTATGACTCCATGTGAGTGTGAGTGTTGCGTAGTACAAAGTTGTGCTGCAGTCCGCACAACGTACGGACATATGTACATACATATGTACTTGTTTCTTATTTTTTACTTTGTATTCTTTTTGCGTACATATGTATGTGTGTATATTGTTTTTTTTGCATAATCAACAATCTTGTTGGACCGCAGGCCCCGCCAATTGCACTCATAAACAAAGGCGAAGAAACAACAACAATGTGATAAACGCAAATGAAAACGAAATTCTAATTCAGTACAATGTTCCTACTAGGCTTGGTTTGCCTATACAAACATACATACAGACACACATCTATATGCATACAATCTTAGTACACACACATTCATACATATATATATTCTTATTTTTATTTTGATTAGCTTTGCACACAGCGTTGTTGCTACTTATCAGAAGATAAAGATGAATATAAACAAAAAGCTGATGATTGTGGGGGGAGCAAAGTGTGCGAAATTAATTTTTCGTTCCTTTCATTTTGCAATTGCTTTTTTTTCTTTGCACTTGTTTGTTTATAATTCGTTTGCGGCAGCGCTTTTAGCACTGAGCGCCATGTTGTACGCTGCACAGCACTGGTCAAGATTCAAATTTGAATTTAAAAATTTAAATCGACAATCGACAGTTGCTATCAAGGTTGCCACTAAAAAAAATTTGATAAAAAAAAAAAAAATATTTAAGTCAAAAATGTCTCAAAACACTTAAAAAAAAGAGCCAACAGGAAAAAAGAGACAGCTTTCGCGCAAAAACGCCATTTGCGGCAACCGTGGCTGCAATCAAATCAAGCATTATGGGTATCCCCAAGGTCATCATGAAGTTTTGCATTACAAAAAATGGGCCAAGGCAAAAGTCAGAAGAAGAAGAATCAAGTTATTCCCCTTTGACAATGAATCAGCCAACAAAATGAAACAGTTGAAAATTAGAATTTTGTTTATTCTATTATCGTAACTGTATCTCTTTCTGTCTGCAAGATTGCAAACAATCTTCAATTAACCATTACAACATGTTCAACAAGGCCAATAACAAGTAACAAGGCAAATTCTAAGCAATTTCTCGACTGTTTTAGATTTTTTTGGAATTTGCGCCAAACAACAAAAAGGTAACCGACAGCGGAAATTCAACAACAGTTTCTTTTTGGCAGCATTCTCAATAACCTCGTAGGAAAGGAGGTTTCCTTTTTTTATTTAACCAATAACAATGCACATTAGTTTAGTGAAAATTATCGTTTTGATAAGCAGCCTGATTATAGTGCAGATCGATGGCATACAAGGTGAAACATTGTGAAAACAATTAACAAGGAGTCGTATTTTGTTTAATTTAAAAAAACCTAAACCTCTTAAGCTTTCGCAAATTAAATAAATATAATATTGCAGGCTAAACTCATCACCATCGTGGTGCCTTAATTCGTCACCTTGTAATGAATTTTACCATGATGACAAAGATTGCATTGCATTGCTTTTATCGATAACTAACTCGATAATACTCTTTCCGTTTTGCAGATGCCAATGGCAAACGAATTGTGAGCAAATATGAGAGCATCAGTCAATTATATCCACAGCTGTCGTCAACGAGCGAATCCTCGCAATGGCGAGGTTATGCAACAGACAAGGATCTGCAACATCCCTGCAAACGGGACTGTGTGGAGCAGCAACCGATGACATGCTATTATTATATGGTCGTGCATTACGACGACACGATGTCCGACATCTGCAAGCGATATTTGCAATCGAAGTATCGCTTCAAGCTGAACGGCAGGGAGTATATCGATAGCTTCAAATTGGCAGAGTTGGAGCCAACAACGGATGACTGCAAATATGCGGATGGCCTTGAATCCTCGATCATGGTGGTAAACGGCAAACTGCCGGGCCAATCGATCGAGGTGTGCTATGGCGACACCATCGTGGCGGATATTATCAACAGCCTGCACGAGACGACAACGATCCATTGGCATGGCATTCACCAAAAGTCCACGCCCCACATGGATGGCGTTCCCCATGTCACCCAGTATCCCATTGAGCCCGGCCAGGCGTTCCGTTATCGGTTCGAGGTGGACCATGCCGGCACCAACTGGTGGCACAGTCACACCGAGCATCAGCGCGCCTTTGGACTTGCCGGTCCGTTAATTGTGCGGCAACCGGACAAAATGAATCCCCATTCGCATCTCTATGACTTTGACATGTCCGAGCATGTCATCATGATACAAGATTGGGTGCACAATTTCGACGAGAGCATTGCCGAAAATATACTGATCAATGGACGTGGTCGCAACATGAAGAAGGACACCAAGTCGAAGCCGACGCTCTACGCCACATTTACCGTCATTCGTGGTGGTCGCTATCGATTCCGTGTCATTTTTAATGGTAAGTCCGATTTCCGATAACAATTAATTGGGGAATAAATTAGAAAACCTTTAATTACTAAATAGAAAATATAAATGAAAAAACCGAAAATACAAAAATTAAATTTCAAAAATTTCAAAACTATTGGAATGGAAAAAATTTGGAATAATCTAAAATTATTATCATAAAAGTTATTATATTTTAAAAATTTTCCAAATATTTTTGTACTCTGAATAATTTTTCCTGTTATCCATGTTATCGATACTTGCAGGCGTGTCCAACTGTCCCGTTAGCATGAGCATCGATAATCATGACCTAATTGTGATCGCCAGCGATGGCAACGACATTGAGCCCGTCGAGGTGCAGAAGATAATGCTCCATGGCGCTGAGAGATTTGATTTTGTGCTGCATGCGAATCAGGATGTGGCCAATTATTGGATACGCATCAAAGGGTACAGTTTCTGTGCAAAGAATCAGCTGCATCAGGAGGCGGTGCTGCATTATCAGGATGCCGATAACCGTGCTCTCGACACGCACACGCTGAGCTATGCCTACGATGCGCCCGGAGTGATGCTGAACGAGCTGGGCGATGATGAGGGCGGGAATAGTGATCAGAGCATCTCGCTGGTCAGCTTGAATGCCCGTCATATTGAATCCGTCGCTTTTCTCCCGTCGCCGTCTCTAACGTATTATACGAGCATGAATGCCCTGGAGCTGCGGGGCGAGGAGACGGGTTTCCGCTTCCAGATGGATGACATTACGTTTAGCATGCCAAAGTTATCGTTTCTGCAGACTCGCAATCTGGGCATCGGGCAATTCTTCTGCAATCGCACACAGCAAGCGTCACTTGGTTTCAACTGCAAGAGTCGTCACTGCAAGTGCTCCAATGTCATCCATGTGCCGGCCCATAAGAATGTCGAATTTGTTATATCCAGCAAGTCAAATACTCCGCATCCCGTTCACCTGCACGGTTACACGTTTCGTGTGGTCGGCATGGGTGTGCTCGGCGAGAAACGGATCGGGCAGATAGAAGAGATCGACAAGCGGACGCCTCTGCCACGTCGTGGGGGTCGCGGTGCACCGTTGAAGGATTCGGTACAGGTGCCAGCCTACGGCTACACCATCATTCAATTTAATTCAAACAGTCCCGGCTATTGGATGTTCCATTGTCACATCTCGCCGCATTCCGAGAATGGTATGGCCGCCGTTGTGCGTGTTGGCGAGGATATCGAAATGAAAATGTGCCCCGTCAGCAATTGTGGGCTCTGTAGTTCGGTAACGTAATGCCAAACACCTTAAACTTAACTAATAATTAAAATACTTTTTATAATATGCATGCAATTAAACGGGCAATTGACAATAAAAAACCATTGCGCTCAGTTTGAATTTGAATTCGAATTTGTTGGCACCAGTGCTGAGCAGTGGCTCAATCGGTTAAACGATAGCAATAAGCAATGAACTAATCGATATACGCATAAGCGAATTGTATCGATGCTGCAATAAGTAAAATATCGATTTTTAAGCGGTTTTTTCAAACGCGTTAGAAACTCAACTGATTCGTAAGACAAGCAGGTGTAAGCTGAAGGAGCAAATTCAAATATTTATTAAAAAAAATTTCGTGACTACATTTACCTCTTAAAGAGGTTTTTTTTAAGAATATCAATGTTGTTCTTCATATTAACCAATGCAACTGATATTTATCAAAATCAAAAGTAAAACGTTGCTCTCAGTTGAAATTTTAATATTTTGCCGCCTGCAGCACTGTTAAAAAGTGCCGTAATTATCGTCAGGCACGTGCGCTAATTAATCGATAAGTAGCTGCGCAGTGTAAACATTGAGTGTGTTATTGTATTAATATATCGATAAAATTAATTATTTTTAGAAAAAATTAATTACAATTATATTCACATAATGTCAGCGGCAAGGACATGTGAGAAATTGAAGCAGGCAAGCGACACGGATTCGGACTCCGACGAGGAAAATGAGGCACAGATGCGACAATTCTTAGAGGCGGCCGATCACACGCTGCTCACAAATGCCATGTTCCAAAGACAACAACAAAAATCGTCGACGTCGTTGCCCGAAGAGATTCCGTTGCCGGCTGCTGCATCACAACAACAACAAGAGCTGCCCAGAAGCGAGCGTTATCTGGACCCGGAGCAAAGGACAAGTGCGGATGATCTGCAGATTAGCGAACACATGCAGACGCACATTTGGCGCAAGCTCAGCGCAATTATCCAAAATCAAATTGAATTCTGTGATCTGCAATCACAGCAGAAGGGGGAGGAGGAGAAGGAGGCCAGTAGCCAGGTGAAACTGGTGGCCAATGCCGATTGCTATATATCCAACGAAATCAAGCCGGAAAAGCTGCCACAAAAGAAGCCCACAATTAAGAGACGGCAGTTGGAATTGGAAGAGCAACAAGATCGATCCACACTGTCATCAATTGCCGTCAGCGGCGAGTCTATACTCAATGGCCTGGACATGAAGTGCTGGGCGCAACGCAAGTCTCGCAATCATAAATTGTTCGCGTACAAAGCCTGTGACGCCGAAGGACACAAACTGCTCGCGATCGAGCCGACAAACGAATTCTCTGCACTGCGTCGCAAAAACAAATGGAACGAATCAAAAATATGCCAAAAAAAAAAAAAAAATATTTAAATAAAAATAAAAACAAAACTGATCAGCTGAGCGAAATGAACGATTTAGTTCGTGAATGACAGAATAAGTTCAATCGTTCATTTGAACTTATCCGAGCGATGATTAACATTTTTCGATAGTAAAGATAAGAGCGTTTATCAAGATGGTAATAATAAAGTAATTGATTATCAGAACAAACAAACCTATTCGAAGCAACTACAAATCATATTAAGTTGGCATATCGATACTGATAATGCAACCATCGATATATATCGGCAGATGCTGTGTGCAGCCCTGTAAAGTGAAGCGTGTGTCTTTGTTTTCCCGTTGTTTGAAATTTGTGGCGACGCGACTTTAGTTTAATAGAAATATGGATATATTGAATAATAATGATCTAATCAAACTAAATATGGAAGACATGAATATTTGCGATGATAATTTAAATAACGGCGCAGATATATTTGGTATGTAACTGGTTTTTGAGTTGACACAACAAACAAAATAAAGAATGCGCCATTTTAGCAACAGCAGTGGCTGCAGAAGACAACAAGGAAAATATTCGAAGTGAAGCCATTCCAATCAATTGGAATAATGGCTCAGCAGCGCCACTACAGGAACTGACTCTCAAGACAAGCGTTCCATTCAAGCCCCAACTTAGCGAGGAATCTCTCAAACTCGAAAAGGAAGATTTAAATAGTTCCGATTTAAATTCAAATAAATATGAAGATATGTTTGGTATGTTTTTGAGTTAACAAAAGTGAAAAAAATACAAATAATACAAAAAACGCGTCATTTTAGCTATCAAGCAGGAAAACATGAAAAGTGATGCCATACCTTTAAATTGGAATAATGCAGATGATGATGATGACTTTGATTTAAAGCCGCAACTTAAAATGTGTTGGTCAATTTGTGGCAACAAAGACGGCAACGGCGATCGAAATAATGATGCGTTGCTTGCATTGGCCCCAAAAGCCTACACCTATCAGGAGGTTTATCAGAGCCGCAAGGAAAAGGCGCTGCAACAGAAGGCGGAGGAGGAGCGCAAAGCGCGGGAATTTCACAGTAGACCGGTGCCAAATTTTAAGGCGCTGCATAAACATTTGGAGCAAATGAGAGTCGTGCACAAAATCACAGTGCCCGTAACACCGGAGACCGTTAAACATTCAATTGCCGATAGAGAACGGCGCAAGCGCAAGGAGGAGCAACAGGTGGGTGCATTTAACTCAAAGCATTTAAATACAAAAGTCGGGAGCTTAAAGTTTATGCAGACAACTCAAAGCGATCAAACCGATGACGGTGTTGCCCGATTGCCGCGCAAAACAAACAAATTGGAGATGCGGCCATTTCACTTGCGTGCCGATCAGCGAGTGCGCGAGCGACGGGAATACGATGCTTCAGTTCAGCACAATATGGCCCAAAAAATTAAAGAGGTAAATTGTTGTTATAAGGCATGGTTGCTACTACAAAAAATCTGATTAAGCCAAAAAAAAAAATCAGCCAAATTCAGTAAAAAAACCACCGATAACTCCACTTCCAGATTTAACTCAATTCAAAAAATTGATTTAAATTTGGTACTAGCTTAATTATGAAAATTGCACTCGATTGTTTGAATTGAATTTTTCTCGAATTTTAAAGATTTATTTTTTGTTTTTCATACTAAACTTCCCTACGCGAAGCTTGTCGTACACCAAACCAATTTTAAAATGAACTTCATTATATTAGAAAATTTATGATTTTCTTGTTTATTTTTTAAAATTTGTAAGTACAAATGACATGGGAATGACATGGGACCGATTTTCATCGATTTTTTTTTTGCTATTCGGTCATTTACAGAGCTGCTTTTTATTGTGGTACGCCGATACTTCGATATTTTTCACTGTTACCCAATTTCAAATTACGTCCAAAATTATTTTTGCTGAAGCCAATCATGAGAAAAAAAAAGGCAATTCGATAACAAAAAGTGCCATTACGCCAACAGGAAAAAAGCTAGTTTTGGCGCTTTTTTTCCTTCAATTGTGGCAACCGTGTTTTTATACTGTGCTAGCATCTCGTATTTCCCGAAAATTAAAATTTATAAGTAATGATATATCGATAGTATTTTTTGCGATAATGTATGTTTTATATGTCAATAACATAACCCATTTTTTTTTTTTTTTCTTCTGGAAATCTGAACACAAACGCATAACTTTGTAATTGAAATTTAAACATTAGTTAAAACAACTAAATGTATGTGCTCACACTTTTCACACGGTTGTAAATTAGTATTATCGATAGGCAGCCGCACAAAATTGCGCTATCGACTCGTTTTTGCGTTAGCAGCTGCAATTTAGCAGATGGCTAAATTAAAAGTTAAACTTTAGGCGTATTTACTTTTGTTAAAGCAGTGTTAAGTACACGCTAAGCAAACGAAAATTTTGGCTTAGTAAGCTGGGCAAAGTGAGCAAATAGCGCATAAAAAAATTTTAAGAAAAGGCCGTCAAATACACACACACACACACACATGTAGTGCATATCACTTACATATATGTACGTATGCCATACCCGTACTTTTTGTTGTTTGTATTGTGCTGGTGTAGTGTGAGTCATGACGTTTCGGTAAACGGACGGCGTAGAAAACAGTAATATTGTGCATTGCATAAAGGGCACAACGCGTGACTCGTATAAAAATAAAAACAATAATAATAAATTTCTCGGCAAGCACAAACTGGAAATTATAGTAAGCCTAAGGATTTTACTACACACACACACATGCAAACGATCTCACGGCAACGAAAACGACAGCAACAACAAAAGTGTTAAGTGGGAGCAGCAACGACAACAACAACAGTAAGGAGAGCAGTAGCAATAGCAACAGCGCTGCCGTCACACTTGAATCTCCGCAAGCAGCGCAATCTTCGCTTAGTAAGGATTTACTATACACAGAGAGCGAGTTTGACAAAAAAAAAAACCTCTCTCGACAAGAACAACAACAGTTTTGGTTTGGGAGCAGCAGCGACGACAACAACAAAAACAACAACAAGTGTAAGGAGAGCAGTAAGCAGTGGCAGCGCTGCCGTCGTCACAGTTGAAGTACGCAGCAAGCAGCGGAGTCTCAGTCAGTCAGTAAATAACTGTAATAAAAGCTCGCTTTCGCTGCAACAAGCACAAACAACAAAGACAACAACAAACAAAATGGTTGATCGTCTTGTCAACTCGGAGCTTAATACGAGACGCATTGCGTCCGTGGAGAGTTGCTTTGGCAGCTCTGGCGTGCCACTCGCCATCCCTGGTCGCGTGCTCGTCGGCGAGGGCGTCTTGACAAAAATGTGCCGCAAGCGTCCAAAATCGCGACAATTCTTTTTATTCAACGACATACTTGTTTATGGCAATATTGTCATTGGCAAAAAGAAGTATAATAAACAGCATATAATGCCATTGGAGGAGGTATCTCTCGAATCGATTGCCGATAATCAGCAATATCATAATGGCTGGTATATACGCACCACGACAAAGTCATTTGTGGTCTATGCCGCGACCTCGACAGAGAAACAGGAGTGGATGGCGCATATCAACAAGTGTGTGGAGGATTTGTTGCGCAAGAGCGGGAAGAAACCGGTGGAGAATCATGCTGCGGTTTGGGTGCCCGATGCCGAGGCATCCATTTGCATGCACTGTAAGAAGACGCAGTTTACGTTTGTGCAGCGGCGTCATCATTGTCGCAATTGTGGTGCCGTCGTTTGTGCCGCATGCTCCACCAAAAAGTTCCTGTTGCCCCAGCAGAGCAACAAGGCGCAACGTGTCTGTGACGGTTGCTACGAACGTTTGCGATTTGCATCCGTTTCGGATGCGGATGTGGATGCTGATGCATCATTGCGCAGTGGAAACAAATTAAATGGCGATAGTTCCAACGATGATGACACTGATGAAGACACCGCCTCACCCCCTGCCGACACGCAGCACGACGAGCCGCGTTTCTATGGCGATAACAGCACATTGTCCGCACACGATGATTCTACGACGATGGGAACGGGTACGGGTACGGGGAATTCATCATCCTTAGCAGCCAATCAAACACCTGCAACTCCATCCAATAACTGCTGAGGAGATGTCAAGCAATTCACATTGGAATCTGGAAAGCTGATCACTGGAAGCGCAATGCGAAATTGGATTATTTTTGGTACTTTTAACATTAGCGCTGTAAACTATTGGCTTTTAGCTGGAAACCAGTGTTGACAGCACTTTGTTTTTTATCCGCCAAATCTGGCTTTTTATATTGTTATCAATTTCTATTTTAAAAATGATTTTTTCCTCTTTTTACTCTAAAAAAATAATTGACAAAGCAAAAAAGTCACGTATTCAATCCAAAATAAGAAATAAATAATTATTGAATTTATGTATATTTATTTTTCAAAATAAAATACAAATATGTGAATATTTGATTTGTCAAGACAATTACTGCATAAAGGTCTTCAAGTAGAACGTAAATTTGCACACAAATTTAGCAGCGTTATTTTTGATGGCTTTGATTTTAATTTAATACATTTTAGATCAGATTAACTTTATGTTGGCTAAAAACATATTTATTGAAAACATGATTTTTTTAACTGCAAAAATAAATTTAGAAACCAATTTGATTTGTGCGGAATCAGAAAATTTTCATATCATTCAATGATACGAATTTCTAATGTTTTAATATTTTAATTTTTTTTTTTATTTAAATTTTAATTTTTTTTTTTTATTTAAATTTTAATTTTAGAATTGAAATGAAAATCATCTAGTCAGTAGTTAACGAGCTGATTCACTCTGATCTTGTTCTTGTTTTTAGCTGCCCAGTTAACTCAACTTTTATGCTAATCTTATCAGGATTTAGCGTCTGCTTTTGTTGTGATTATCGTTGTTCTTTCGTTCTTGGCAGTGACTGGCATGTGAATTCACAATGTTCAGAAACCACATATATATCTACATACAAATTTATACAGATATACATTAAGTATTATTTATATACATACAAGTATATACATATATATAAAGCTTTCCCAGCTTTTATCGCATGCAAAATTCTAAGAACTTTACGCTATCATTGCTGCAATTACAACATATATTATACAATAATAATAATAAAAATAATATGACTCATATGCAAAAGATAGGCGTAGTTCATAATTCAGATTCAGATGAGAGTGCAGATTCAGCTTAATAAGTTTCTATAAAACTGAGTCTATTTTCCTTGAAATTTATGACTAATATTTTCAATGCATTTGTTATCTTAATAGCATTGAAAAAACAAATTATGCTAATGAAATTACATTTTATAATAGCAAAAAAATAATAGAAAAGTAATGCAAATTTTTCTCATGCATTTCTCATAGGTTTTTATTGGTTTTCGGTTTTTGTCTACATTTTCTTCAATTTATTTTTTTTTGTATTTATAGTTAGTTAATCTTATTACTGAATTGGAATTTTCTACTTTTGGGCTTTTTTTCGACTCATCTAAAGTCTTTATATTTTCTATATCACATTATTATCTGCTCTTTTTATTTAAATTTATTTATTATTATTTAAGATTTGCGTTTAAAAATGTAGGAATGTATTAGAAATTCCAACTAGGATTGATTTAATGTTTCATCTATAATACACACACATTATCCAAATACTATATTTTCAAATAACTTTTGAACAAATAGTTTAAATACAGCTGGTTAATTAAGAAAGGCAGCTGCACATTAAATGGGCAAGGAAACGTATAAATAAATAATTAACACTTGAAGTGCCCATATTCGTTGTGTATATTAAAAAAAAATAGTTAAATTATTTGTTTATTGCATATGTACTTAATTCCTTATAGAAATTTCCACAAATTGAGTATAACAAAAATTAAAAAGTAATTTTGAAAATTAAAGTTAGAAAAAAAAATTGGAAGGGAAATTTTACAAAAAAATCATTCAAAGTATATTTTATTGACAAAAAAACAGGAAAATTAATTAAAATTGCAATAGGGAAGTTAAAATTTTGAAAATTCAATATTACAAATACTTTTGAATTCTATTTTCTTAAATATTTCTATTTTCTATTTTTTAAATATGTTAAAGATATGTAAATTTGAAAACAAATATTCAAAAATTAAGATCTTTTAATTTAGATCAATATCTTAATTAAATTAGAGCAGAAGTAATAATTAAATTTTGTTTTAAGAAACGATGATTACTCTTTAACAACGTAATTAATTTTTGTGCTTGACGAACCGAAATTAAACGTTATGCACTAATCGGTTTCTAAACGGTTATTTCGGTTAGAATAATTTCGGTATTATCAAAAAGTTTTGTTTCGGTTACGATTTCCAATTCAATCGGTTAATACCGGTTAACGGTAACGGTTATGGTCACGGTTTTAATCCCTAATTTTAATTGATTTTTATTATAATTGTATTGTTCTTTAAATATGTTTTCTCAATAATTAACGCGTTTTTCTCATTCATATCTTTGGCAGAAAGACGAACAACGCAAGCAACAAGAGCTGGAACAACAAAGGGAACTACGAAAGAGGACGGAATTCAAGGCTCGTCCAAACCCATTTAAATAACTACATATTAATACAATCTACAATATACAATATACATACATGCATAGATACTTTTACAATAACACAATCAATAATGATTTAACATGTACGTTTCCTTTTTTTTTCAAATGTTTTTAATTTGTCTGTAGCTATTTTCTTTGTATTTATGATGTAATTGTAATTGTAATGAAATCGAAATCATGTATTGTATAATGTGTGTGTGTGTGTGGAAACGGAATCGAAAAAGATTTAGGATTTTTGCCTCGACTTTTGCACTCGATTTTAATTTATACTAAAAATTTGAGGTTTTTTTTTTGCAATTTTAACGCATGCGTTAATTGTGATTAAAATTAAATTAAATTTGGAGCAAGTCGTTCAATAATTTTGTAAATGTTATTAATTTTAAGGATAAAAAGGAGAGCGAAAGAAAAAGAAAAAAAAAACACAATTCTATCGAAACAAGATTTTCAATCAATACACGGGGTTACGGCATAATCATCTATATCTATATATACAGATGTACTGTTAAATAGACAAAACACATACGAGTACTACGATATCATTATCAAACTTTTTTTTTATAATAATTAAAATAATATTGTCCAACTAACAATAATAATAATATATATATTTGATTTTTGATGAGACCGATCGATGGAATAAAAGGTTTTAAAGTATCTTTAACTCTAAGCAATAATTAACTGTTTTCTATTTGTATAAAGTGAAATAAAAACAAATTTATTATTAACTTTCACCAGTTTTCTGTGTTTTTTAGTGGGACTAGTCTTTTTTTATATTAAATTTGGAATATTAATATAAAAAGTAATGTGCAAGCTGTGTGCAAATTTATGTTCTATTTTGAAAATTGTTTTCACAAATACAAAATATTTATATATGTATTTGTATGTTATTTTTGAAAACTTTTAACCCAGTGGATCTTCTAATTTTGTTTTTTATTATTTTTTTTATTTTATTATCAAAAAAGTTGTTTTTATCCAAAATAAAATGTTTTAATTTTATTCCAAAAAATAAACAATACTTAAAATTTTTGTTGGTAAAAAAACAGAAAAAGCTAAACATATTTAAAATAAAGCTAGAATTTCTGCTGCTCGATGTGTTCGATTCTTTTCTTATGGCTAAATTTGACGTTTGTGAATGCATTCCATATTCTCTCTTATCTGACTGTGACTGCTGCACTGCTCTAACTCATGTCAACTCTTATTCAATCAAAGTATTCCTTGTCGTTTTAAATCGATAATAAAAGCGAGTAATATCCAGAGCAAGTCTTTTGCATCCAGACCTATTTTCCTTTTTCCCGGCCCATTTTTACATACAAACGCAAAAGACTTTTATTTTCAGTGGAAGCCCAAAGCAAAAGGGAAACCAAAAAAAAATGGTTGATCGTTGAGCGAAGGCCGATTAGTTCAAAAGACGATGTAAACGGTTCCGGTTCATCTCTGACTCTTTGCTCGAAAATAACAGTTATTTTTTTACAACGAAATGGAGTCAACGGTTATTTGCTAGCTCTGTTTTAAAAATGTTTTTCAAAAATGAATAGTTAATAAAAAAAATAAATAACAATATTATTGAAATTCTGCGTTTAATTATTTTGAAAAAATTTAATTTTGAGTAAAATTACGAAATTTTTTAAAAACTTTACTTAAAGTTTTTCATGAAAATGATAACATTGCATTGAATTTAGGGACTGAATAAGCAGCACTGCGATTGTTCGGCGATTTTTTAGCGATTATTCACGCATGCGCATTTTGAAAAAGTATCCCGTGTAGGTTTTTAGGGCGGAAACGCTTTCTGATATACCAGAAATAATCTTTGCTGTCTGTCGAGTGTTAAAACGTATCGAACGGGGTTTAAACGCGGTCAATTACCACGAGAGGCAACGAGATGAGTTCTAAATGCATCTTAGTTTAAACTACAAAAGAAGCTTACTTCAGTCAAGTGTCGTAAAGTCGCCAAGTAACAAACAATCAAAAACCCGGTCATGGTAGTCCTTCAAATCTAATATTTATAACAATTCGTTTAAAAAACGCACAGGCATCGCTTACATACATATGCATATGTATGTATGTGTGTAGATTGGACTTGAAACACCATTCAGCCAGGTGCATAGATTATCTTGAGAAACTCTCTCACTTCTATCTTAAATCTGGAATTTACTTGCATATGTATGTAACTGGATATGCATGTGTGTGTATATGTATATACGTATGTCAATATCAATTTATGCATATTTGAATTTTCTCATAGAAGATAGAAAAGTTCAGAGTTCATAACTCAGTGTGATATACAAAATATATTTATATATTATCAATATTTGTGTACATAAATAAATTATTATATTGTGCAAGTCCAGGTTCTTGGTATATAAAGTCCTCCTAAGATACATTTCACATTGTATATGTAAATATCTTTGCACACAAACTACATACAAACATATGCATGTACAGTATGTCAACTAACTGTTTTGACAAAAAATAATCGCTCATTTACTACAAGACAAACATACCTCAAAAAACACTAAATTTTTGAGTTAATGATGCAGAAATATATTTTTCATATCCTGTTTTATATTGTGTACAAAATTTATACTCATATTAAAAGCGTTCTTGTGCCTGCTGCGAATTTTTGTCACTTGTCAAAACAGTTACTTCACTAACTGTATGCGGACTTGCATGTAATGTATGTATGTATGTACATGTTTACATACAGTGCCTGCCAGCTTATTTGACCCACTAGTCTCACATATAATGATCTGCATATTATATTAGTTTTTTGAATCAAAACAAAAAAATTAAACATAGTTAAAAATATTGTGGGCCAAATATGCTGTGAGCCACTGTATGTCCGGGCACGTTCGAGTGTATCCTGGTATGTATGTATGTGTATGTACGTGTGTTAGTAGGTCCGAAGTAACAAGAGGCTTCGTACTTATTCGGCGCTTATCGATGCTCAGCTTGCTAAAGACATTTTTCACCACACCCATGTACATATGTATGTATGTATAAAGTAGTACATAAGAGTGCATATCTACATGTACATAAGAGTGTACAAAGTACAAGCGTACTTGCATACATATTTACCTGCCTAACATCTAACCCAAAATATATGTAAGTACATATCCATACATGTGAACCACATACGATGTTTGTGTGTTTTTGTATTTGTAAATATGCACACACATACGTAAGGACATACATACATACACGCATACATACATACGTGTATATACAAATATTTTTACCGGCACAAAATGTAAACAAGGCCACAAAACTGCCGGACAGCAAAGTAAGCCACATTTATAAGAGGTTTTTAGAGAAGTTGTGGTGCTCAAAAATACTGAGATCAATATGTCAATATATCAAAATATGGATATAATAATTTGCACTATAAAAATATCGCAATCTGTGGTTAGTGATGCCAGATCCATATATTTCCATTTTATCCATTTTGCAGCGCACAAAGATTTTGATTTAGCATTTGGAGGCAGCACAAAAATTAAAAAAGAAAAAACAACAAAAAAACAAGAAGAATTAAAATTGAAAATAAATAAGTCGTAAGTCAACAATATGTTGATTCGTTGGAAGAGCAAAGATAAAAGTGCGTCAACAAATCAAAGTGGCAGTGGAAGCAGCAGCTCATCATCAAAAAAGAAGCGCAAAGGACGAGAAGGAGGTGACATATACATACATATAAATAAAATAAATAATTATTTACTAAAATTAAGCTACAAAAACCAAAGCAATGCTTGTATTTTTTAGTGTACTTTTATTTTATTCATTTCATATTATTTTTATTTCTAACCCTTTATATACAATTTATTTATTCAAATCTGTCCTGTTTTAACGGACAAATTTGTCAACAGTGTGATCATTTTGTTTTGTTTTTTTTTTCTGTCACCCACTATCGATATTATCAGTATCGAGTGTCGATATATTTTTATTCTGCAATCACTAAAGCGCACTTCAATTCTCGCTCTCTCCCTCTCTCTCTCTCTCTCATTTCAGAGGAAGACTGGCAAAATGAAAATAAGCCGGGTCGTCTGCCGCCCAGCGAGCAAAGTATGCAAAGAGTATTTACTAATTATTAATAATTAATTCATTTAATTGTTTTGCTTTTGCATTCCATTTGCATTTGCAGGTGGCGACGAGCGCAGGCGCAACATGCGACGCGACGATCCGCGACGTCACACGCTCGGCGGCGATATTCTCGTCTATGGCAACTCGCATCAACAGCATCCGCACGCACATCAACTGACACAACAACAACGCGCGATGGACCTCGAAGTAAGTTCGCTCGAGTGCTTGTGCGCCATAACGGATAGAGCACTGGACTCATCTAATCTAATCTAATGCAGTGGTGTATTAACTCACACAATCAAACATTGCGCTTATGTGCGTAGCAGCGAAAGACGAAGTTAACGAGACGTTTTATTGCTTTAACTGTCGCATCGTTACAGTGGGCGACGTAAAGAGAGCAAAGCATCAGTTGCAGTGTTTGATAAAAGTCTTCCGCTGAACGGTCTCTCTTCAGTGAGCGCAGATCGGCGACTGAAATCACAAAGCATCAGCCGATCAGATGCTTCGTGAGAGAACAAGAAGCCGAGCCGCCGAATGTGCTATTAATAGAACACGCGTATTCTCTCTCTCTCTCTGTCTTTGTGTTGGCTGCAACGCCGGCAGAATGATGAGATCCTATCCGATGGGATAGGATTTTGTCATTTTGGACACCTTTGATCTAATGTAAAATGTCAACTTGTATTAACTTACTTTGTGTTTTGTTCTGTTGCAGATGAGCACGCGGGCCCAAAAGAACAAGAAAAATCAGCCAATGCGCGGTTATGCGCCCGTTAATCAGGGCCCACTGTTTGACGATGATCCGGGCATTATGTCGGAGGTGGAAACGGCTAGTACGGGATTCCGACGCGGCGGCAAACAGCGATCGTCGTTGCCCGTGGTGCGAACACCGTCGAAGACGCTCGAACGGCCCTTGGGTCTCGTATTTTTGCAATACCGATCGGAAACGAAGCGTGCGCTGCTGCCGAACGAGATCACCTCGATAGACACGGTGCGAGCGTTGTTCGTGCGTTCGTTTCCCCGTCAATTGACCATGTCGTATTTGGAGGGGCCGAATGTGAAGATCTACATACACGATGCCAGCAAGGATATGTTCTATGAGCTGGAGGATGTGCGATCGCATCTGCGTGAGATTCGTGATCGATCTGTGCTGCGTCTCTTTGAGTCCACTGAGGTGGCGGCTCCGCCACAGATCCTGCCCGGTGGTCCTGGGATACCACAGCCCCTGCCTCAAGCACAATCGAACTGGGATCAGGATCAGAGCTATTTCAGCGAGCCCGAGTTCGATTCCGACTTTAAGCATCAACATATTCACAAATCTAAGGTAAGCCAGGTCAGGACTTTCTCATATATTTATTTTACATATATATTTGTTTAATTTATAAATATGTACATTTATGCATATGTATGTATAAACACGAGTGTTTGTTTTTAGATGATGATGTTTTTTATGCACATTCACTTAGTTAGTTTTAATACCTTCAAATACAACTTAAACTCGCTCGTATACGGGCTAATCCAGCGTTGCGAATGTTACTTTTGCACGCATTTTTTCATGCTAAAACCAATTCAGCTCCCATTGAAATCAGTAAATTCTAATGAAATTTTCTGGAAAATGCAGTTATTGTAAGATAACAACCTTACTGTTTTTAAAAAAAAGTTAAGTTTGCTGAAAGGTCCGTCGCGAACGTTACAAAAAATAGATGACCATATCAATCCAGTTTTTTGACAACTTAAACTTTTCGACCTTGGTTTAAAAATTTCCGGATTAGCCCATATAGTCAAGAACATTCTTGTAAACAAAAAAAGAAGATGGTTTATATATGTAGGTACAGTTAGTCAAGAAATTGTGTTTACATATTAAAATATTTACACATTCGTTAGATCAATTTTAAAGATCTTTTTACTTTTTTTTGCGTTTAAAAAAATTGATTGATGAACTTGTTTTAAGGCTTTAGTAAAATAAAAAACAAAAGAAGTAATTTTATTATACTCATCTAACTTTGTTTTTGCTTGATTAACTGTAATATGTACAAAAAAAAAAGGTTTATATTTATATACAGTTAGGCAAGCAATTGTTTTGACAAATTAGAAATTTTAGGGATCAATAAGCTACTTTAAGAAAAGGAATTTTATTTGATTTGACTTTGTAATAAACTCAACTAGCTTTATTTTATCTTTAATCTTAATTGAAGCATTAAGGAAAGTCTAACGAATTTGTCAAAATAATTACTTTACTTACTGTAATATACACATACATATATTTATGTATATATATACATTAAGCGTGATCTGCACCACTCCGCGATCTCCGATCCTTACATCATCAGGGGGATTCAAAAGTTGCCGCAGGTACCGACACTAAATCCCTTGAGGGCGTTATTCATTTCCTCGCTAATATCCTTCCAAGCGAACACAATGGCACCCTGAAATGGCTCTGGATCGCAGTTACTGCATATGGCCATAACAGCCTTGACTTCCTCCTCAGCTGGCTCCCGATCATGCGTACTGATCTCCTCCTCCAGGGTCATTCTCAATGTCAGATCATGCTTGAACTGCTGTCCTCCAAAATCGGCTAGACCATTGTATTTACTATATAACTCCGTGTCACTGTCGCTAACGCTGCTGCTATCGACTCCATCGTCAATCAGAGAGCCATCGTCGAGTAGAACTATGCCGCGTTTCTTTAGCTTTTTGCCATCATCATTTTCGGACTGAGACTGACGAATTCCCTGGCGACTTCCCTGACGATTCTTCGCCCTTGCATCGTTAGCATTTGAGTTTCGCTTAAATTGTATATGCGTCTCAGTCTCATCAATGAACTGAACATTGGCCGAGTTACTCAGCATTTGAAAGCGTCCAGGCTCATTTCCTGTTATTTTAATTGGTGTATTGGATATTCCTCCGACTGGACGCAGATTAAATAGCTGCTGGGCCACTAATCGCGAGCCAGTGTTAATTTGACCATTCACAAAATTCGTATTAACTGTGAAATCTGATTGCCCTTGTTGTGGTTGCTGTTGCTGACCGGTTGACGGCGTCTGAGGGGAAGCCCCTGAATTGGCCAAATTGATGCGAACTCTTGTTGGTATTTGACCGCTGGCGAGCAACATGTGCATGGGCTGCGGTCGATTGATCTTGAATATATTATAAAATATGATGCGATAAGAGTCTCAATAAATTTGGGAATTTCCTTAGACTTCATGTTATAAATAATGAATGCATACATATACTAGATCTCTTAAAAAGTCTGAGAATCTCTGGCAACTTTTATAATTCAACATTTTTGACCATTTTGTATCAAAATTACAGTTTTTGGGGAAGTCTTTATAAAATGAATTAATAAAATTATGTGATCAAATCATGATCAAAGAGACATTCCGCATGGAAATCGCTTGTGTTTTCACTACAAGTGGAAAACTTTTGTTCATTTTGGCATGAACTTTTACAAAAAAAAATTAAAAGAATGTTTTTTTTAAAATAAGTATTATTATTTTGATTTCTAATTAAAAATTGCAAATAAAAGTTATGAGAAACTGGAGAAAATTTAGTTTTCAATTTTTATTTAAAACTCATAACAATTATTTTAAAATTTGTATCATAAATATTAAAAATGAGAGCTATTTTTCAATTTTCAAAAAAAAAATTATATTTCATAAGAATTTAATTTAATTATTATAATATGTTATATTTGCTTTATTTAGATCGAAAGGTATGAGTTTTCTTATAATGTTTTTGATAAAAATCAACAAATAACTTTTATGAAAAAATATATTTTAAAGATATTGTGATATGGTCGCTGAATTGATGTGATATGTGATATGGCTATTGAATGTTGAACACATTGCACTTACCATTGGGGGCGCACGTGCTGTGCTGGACACCTCCTGACCCTCATGGTCAACGTGATGCACGTGGTGGTGCTTGTGGTCTCGATGTGCCTTTCCCGCGCTCAAAGCCACTCGGTAAATTTGCACGAGGGTCACCTCGAAGTGGAGGCCGTGGCTTACTTCACCGGTTATTGAGCTTCCACCTGAACGCAATTTTCCTTTAGCCGGTATTTTATGGCCCACTAACTGCAAAAAGTCGTCATACACTGCCAATTATTATCGATTATCGGTTACGAAACTTTGCGAAACCGTTAGGCCTGACTTTGTTTTTCTTTTCATGGATTTGTGCAAAAATCAAAGTATGCGAAGTGAAATTTATGTTGTGGCATAGAATTGAATCGGTTTGTAAGCGGAAGTGTGCAAAATGTACTCAGAAAAATGTTTAAATCAGCGAATCAAAGCGAAACGAATATCGGTCTCAGTTGCGGTTTCGGTTATGATCGCATTTAGGTTTTCAATTATTGGTTATACACAATTTAAAAATATTGGTTACGTAACGATTACCGGTCTTTCGGTCTCAAAATACCGGTATAATTTCGGTTTACAAAACAATGTTAAAAAATGTTTAAGATAAGTAAATTTGAAAACAAATATTCAAAAATTTCAAAAACTAAAATCTTTTTATTGAGATCAGAATTCAAATTAAATGGGGCCAAAAATAAAAATCAAATTTAGTTTTAAAAAACGATGACCTTGATAACATAATTAAATTTTATGCTTGACCGAACCGAAATTAACCGTTATATATGAATCGGTTTCTAAACGGTTATTTCGTGTATATAGAATAATAATTTCGGTTTTTGGGTTTTGGTAATATAAAAAAGTTTTGTTTCAGTTACGGCTACCAATTTCAATCGGTTAATAGTTTAACGGCTAACGGTTACGGTTATGGTTACGGTTTTAATCCCAGTGCAATCGACATTTCATTGATAAAATTATACTTAATATCTTCGCGATGGCATAACATAGACCAAACCGACCAAACAATTTAATACCGCAGCTTATTTTTTTTTTTTTTTTTTTGTTTCCCTGAACCAGTTTCTAACAGTTGCCGTCTGTATTTTTTGTTTTTGTTTTTTTTTTTTGTAGCTGTCGTTAAGAGGCTGCTGTTTCCGTTCAAGACTCGACTCAAGACGCGTAATTAGACACTACACTACAAGTTACAAGTTACTCACCGAATTGTGGAAGCCACGCCCAATACGTTCTGCCTTCAGCCAGACCTGCCACTCGCCGGTCTTTCCATTCCACGAGCTGCACATGTGATGCCATTGCCGCATTTTTAGTGGGTAGTTCAATCTATTGAGTATAGACCAAAAGAAGCAGTGACAGCAACAGTTACAGAAACAGACACAGAAAATATCATCATCAGCATTGTGGGTTACTCTATATAGTATATACTGTGCACAGTGGAACAAAAACGCTAGATGTGCTTACATATTAATAAACCGATACGATTATTGGTCTCAGTTACGTTTACGGTTGCGGTTATGTTCGCATTTAGGTTTTCGGTTATCGGATACGCATATTTTTGATATATATCGGTTTCGTAACGGTTATCGGTTTTTTGAATGTTTCGGTTTCGAAACACCGGTTCACAAACCAAAAAATATTTGTTAAAATGTTAAAAATAAGTTAATAAATTCGTTTATTTTGAAAACAGAACAGAATGTAGAAGATCAATGCTCAGATTGATATTACAAAAAAAGTTAGTTTGAAAACGATGATAACCCCGCAACAAGAAAATTGAATCTAATGCTTGATTGTGTCTTGGCGATTTCCAGATTACTGGGCGGCCAAATAAGTCCACTTATCCGCAGGGTACAGTGGCAACACAAAACCACAAAAAAAAAATAATGCTTGATTGTACAAAAACTAACCGATATACTTGAATAGGTTAGTAAGCGGTTATTTCGCTTTAAATAATTTCGGTATTTGGGTTACGCTACAATAAAAAAGCTGTATTTCAGCTTATATCGGTTAATACCGGGTAACAGTTACGGTTATGATTACTCCCTGTTTAAAACAAGTATCATATTTCAGAATTATAAATTTAAATGAACACAAGCGAACCTAGCGATCTTCCATCCCACTGTGCTGTGCAGAAAATGGGAAGGTTTGTAGCTCAATTGGATTTCAATTTCGATTTTTAGTAACGTACCTGTACATTTGCTGACCTTTTATGGCCATCGATAAGAAACTGGAATTTTGCGCATTTGCGACCCAGATTTGTATCTCGCGTTGTTCCTTTTCAGCTGTGGAAGTAAGATAGTTAAAGTTAATTAAAAACAAGAGAAAAAAATACGAAAAATATGTCGTTGATATTGTGAAATCAGAGCAAATTGCGTGATGCTGCCTGCATTGCACAAATATTGCGAGCAATGTTGATCAACTGATCAATTTTCTCAGCCATTGATTGGCATAATGCATCTACTTACTGTGCTATAGGAAATTGCAATCATCAATTGATCAACAACCTTAACTCGTATACGAATACAATTACTAATCAATTATCGACTGGAAACCCGGTTAAATATATTTATGCTTGATGATCGTTTGTACGATTGATCATTAATCTCAATCCTGTTAACATAATAGTAAATCTTAAAACTACAGTTATTCAAGAAATTGTCTTGCCATAAACAAATAATTCACGCATTTGTTATTCATTTTTGAAATGTTTACGCCCAATGGAGAGAGTGCCCGACTAAAAGATACCCTGCTCTACTTTCTTATGTAAGGATCGTTTTCTTCCAAAGTTAAGTTAAATTTGTTTGAAGAGATATGTGTATGCAAATTTGGCTTTGAATTCCCAGCAACGACATCTTTTAAACAGTTATCAAACCCCTAAATTATACATAACCTATCACTATACGGTACCTATCACTATATTTGTATCGTTGTCACCGCGTTTTTTCCGATTGTGGTGAAAATGTTTACATCGACCCCAAGATACACACTTATCATGTGTGCAAATTTCAGCTTTCTTGTTGCAAAATTGATTTATAAATTTTCTTTTCCGAAAAATTGATAGAAATTTTATCTACCTGCCTACAAAATTTGGTGCTTCTAGCTCATACCATGAGCTATCATGAGATACTTTCGTTCATACCGACAAACAGACGGACGGATGGACTTGACTATTTCGAATTGGCCGTTGGTGTTGATCAAGAATGGAAAATGTTATGGAAAAAATAATAGAAACGGTTTTTAATCTGACCATTTTGAAAATTGCTTCGGAAAATAGAATTTTTTGTTAGTTTCATAATTTTTACTCAATACCTATTTGGCAATGTTTCAAAATTTAACAAAATAAAATAAAATGACTCCCGTTTCTATTATTATTTCCATCACTGTATGTATACTGAATGGGGTCATCCACGAGCATTATATACCCTCGAATAAGATATTAAAAACACAGTTGTAAATAAAAATTGTGAATTTTTTAAGTTGGTCATAAAAATTACTTGACCGACTGTATGTCTGACTGTACGATTAAGCCGCTTTCGTCAGCTGGAAAGCTCACAAGGCGTTGCCCTCGGGTCAAAAGACAACTGGCATCGGCATCGGCATCTGTCAGGTAACCGGAAGCCTTATACGCAGCTTGAATTGCATATTTAAAATAATCTCAAATACTAATAAAAATAACAAAAGCCTCGCAAAAGCAGCAACTCTTTTCAGCTTACTGTAAACTCTAAACTGGTAAATTTAGCGCTTATGTAATGTGTGGTCACAATCGACGACGATGTCGTTGTTTTTGGGGAGGAGAGAGGAAAGCAGTTGAAAATTGTGAAGATGAAAGACGAACAATATACATTAAAGTATCTCAAAGATACTTGGCATATCACATAATTGAGCGAATACTCTGCTCTCGTATTTGCCTTCATTGTGGGCCACAAGCAAAACGTTATTTCACAAAGTCATCTGTGAATTGAAATTGAAATTTAACAAGATAGCCAGCCATCAGTGCTGCCAGAAAAAGCTATTTAAAGTGAGTTGATCTGATGTGCAGCGAATGTTTCCTTCTGTTTTATAATATTTTTATTCGAACGCATTTTCAATTCAATTCAATATACATTCTCAAAGATGTCAAATCTAAAAATGTACGATTTGAAAAACTATACTAATTGTATTCGAGTAATTATAAAACTATATCTATAAAGTGAAGTCAAAATAAATTGTCATAATTTACAAAGTGTGTAAATTTATGTTTCCACCTAAAAGAGCAAAAAGATTAAGAGAAAACAGCTAAACACATTTAAAATGTTCAATTTTCGATTTTCCTTGAATGATCTTTAAAAAGAAAGCTAAATTTGACGGGATAAAAGCTATGGTGGCAACACTGAAAGAGAAAAAATATGAGGAGCGATCTAAAAACATTTAGCAAATTTTCAATTTTTCGATCCGTGAATGAACTTTGAAAACAAGCGAAATTTGACGGGATAAAAGCTATGGTGGCAACACTGCCAACCATCAGCTGCTTTATGACCAACAATCGCCATATGCTTGCATCAGGAAGTTGGATTCCTTTCACTTTCCGACCGGGACCGGGTATGAATGAATACTATTCACTATTCACTATTTACTATTTACTGGAGTGTGTCCCACAAAATTACAATTGGTTGTTGTTGTTGGCCTGGCCCACAAGCTTACAAGCTTGCAGGTCTCAGGTCTTGCCGTGAAGGTCTCTTCACTTCAGTCTCGAGTTCAGTTGACTGCAGGGGGCATCATAACAATTCACGAGTGCTCTTTCTTACATTATGTAAAGGGTCAATGGCCATTGTGTTGATTAAGTAAGAAAGTTGCTTTAAGTGATGACCAGACCCCTTATAATTTTCACAGATATTTTATAATCTCTCTGTATAGTGATAACTTACAACAATTTCAAAGTGCTCGACTGTTAGATGCCCAGTACTCGTAACAATCACAATACATGAAATGAAACTAAATAAAAAAAACCAAAGAAATCTTAAAAAAAAAAACAAATCCTCGCCTCGGCTCGTTTAAATTGCTCCTGAAAATCCTGTGCGCTAGATCACCTGTTATTTTTTCTAATTTTTTCAAACTCTTTTAGCTCTAAAGGCTGTTTTTCTAACAAAATTCGAAAAAAAAATTTTACAGTATTTTTGCGATGATATTTACGTAATATTTCATCCCAGGACTTGATTAAATTGATTGCACTCAGTGTTTTCTTAAAAAAACATTCACAAAAAAAAAAAAAAAAAAAAATCACAAACATTTAATGCTGTGTGGGGTTTTTGCAATACTGGGCTAAGTATTCACTAGACACTTTCGATGTTTCCTTATAGAAATATTTCCAAAAACAAAAAAAAAAATGATGTGATCACAAACATATAATCCTCTGTCCAAGAACTCACCTTCATAGGTCAACATGACATGATCACCACTGTGATTAGTGAAACGCATCCAGAAACAAAGTGTAAATTGATCGAGTTCAGGCAACTCATTGTTGTATTCAACCGCTCCATCTTGATTGAAAGCAAACTTTTTAACACTACAGCGATCCGAGGCCGAGGACGATGACGAGGAGACATAAAGTGGAGTGCGGGGAAAGCTAAGAGATGATTCTTTGATAAGATCATCTTTTAAAATATACGACTCGTAGTGATTGTTCTCCTGATCATGATCATTTAATATGATTGAGCCCGTTTCAACACCGTTTACATTGACAGTCGAGTGCGGTAAGACTAAATCATCATCATGATCCTTATGATCATCACTGGCGAATTGGGAATAGCTGGTGGCCAATTCGTGACTGCTGCTCGCCTCTCCTGGATGCGACTGCTTTAAGCTGTATGAGGTAATCGGACTGCCGCTAGACGCGATTGGTTTCCAGGCAAAGGCAAAGGACGGTAGTCCATTGATCGCGAAGAGCAGAAATGCCAATCCTCTGCAAATCCAAGACGAGTAAGCTCGCTTATGCATGCCGACGATCAATTCGATTGAATTGAAATTGAGTTGAATTGAAATTGAAATTGAAATCAAAGCGTTTTCACGTCCGTTTGCGGCGCAGTCTCGCACTTTACTATTCGTCTATTCGTCTACGCATGCGCCAGAGCTGACTCTGACTCGGGCTCGGACTTGACTAAAAACACAAAAACAAAATAATAAAAAACATAAAAACAGAAAGAAAGAAAAAAAAAATACAACCACATACACCGAGCTCGTTGGATCGTTGGACAAGTACGTCTCAGTCTCTGTCTCAGTTGTAACAAATTGTAAAATTGTATTGAAATTGAAACTGGTTGAGGTTTTCTTTTCATACCCGTAACACGTCACCAAGTTTTAGGGTGTATTGTGTTTGTCAAAATTAATGTGAAAACTTTTTGTCCAGACTCACTGACTGACTGAGAATCATTGTGTAGGCCAAACGGTTAAAGCTAGCAAGCTGAAATTTTTCACAACATAGCTGCGACAATTTTATTGTGCGATAAGACAGACAACTTTTTTGTTTCTAAATTCACATTCAAATTTATTGACAAAATGCATAAATGTCTAAATTGTTGAACAGGTACAGGTATCTCATAGTCGGGGTCTTTGACTATAGTCTTTGCCGCTTGTTAATGCTGATGTTTATGCTGTAAAGCTGAAGTTTTTGTTTTTGCTTTTTGCTCTGAACGCAGCGTGTAAACCGCTCCACTATGGGGAATTTTCCCATTTTTCTGGCACTAATACATTTTTTAAATTTACAAATATGCAGATTCACAAAATTTTAATACCAATGCATTACAAAATTATTAAACTGTTGCTACATACCAGAAATGTGAGCATAACAGTTGGATATTGTGGTTGTTGCCGAAATATTAAAAGCGTTTTGCGTGAAAAATAATGAAATGTGCATCTGACAGCATTAAGAAAAAAGACGGTAGCATGAACCGTTAATAATTATTGCCAGATAAAGAGGAAAATGCCCCATAGTGCATTCGCACTACAGCAAAATGTGAGCATATGCATTAATATGTAAAATACAATATATACATATATGATATATTACAATTATACCGGTAAAACAGTCAGTTGCATAGGAATATTCAATTATTATCCAGTTAAAAAAAAAAACATTCTTTTAGACTCGTTCAGTTAGATTGTTCTATATATCATCGCATTAATTGCTCCCTCACATGAAATCAGCTATTATAAATAAATATATAATTAATTTAAGATAGATTTAAAAAAAAGAAATATAAGAATAAATGCTAATTATGGATTTCGAGATGAACATGAAATCTCCGAAAAGTGAAAGCTTTTATATAAAAAATGAATAAAAATAAAACGAAACAATGACAGGTCATGAACATTCGCAAGACGCGTCAATAATTGGCAAAGAGCTTAATTAACTGGGTGTGTATTTTGCCACGTTACGTATACGTACGAATGTACTTCATTAATTTCTATCTATTGGCTGTCTTTATATTTGGCTTTGGCCCTGGCCCTGGAATTTCCAACAAGACTTGTGCATAACTAATTGAATTTGAATTTGAATTAAAGTGAAACTTATTAACAGTACACCACACATAAATTAAGGCGAACCTATTTTAAAAATATTGTTAAATATATTTTTGAAACATATAAAACATTTGGCAAATGTTTTATCATGTTTTCACTTTGGATTTTAAACATTTCCAGCTCCAAGTAATGAGCCAACATTATCGATGTTTCTTTCGCAACATAGCTTAGGAACATGCTGCGATCGCAGCATAGGTGGGATGTTGCGCCGCTGTCTATGCACTAAACGCCCTTTTGTTGCTCTCCGACGAAGCAGTAAACTGCTTGCTCGCTCTTCTCGTCCCTTTGGGTTGTCACTCTTCTTCTTTGATCTGCTTTCGCTTGCTCGATGTTTAGCTAAAATATAAATATCAACATAAAATATCAATTAATATATGTATTTTTCTATTTTCTATCATTACAGATTGGCAAGCAGCCAGCCCCTTATTATGTTGGTTCATCGCAAACTTTGCCTCGTGGCATGTATGCCTCAGACCGTAATAAAGTCTCAATGGGTGCGTATTAATCTACTTACATTCATACATAAATATCTACATACTTTACTATACTTGAACATCATTTTATAATTCGCATTTGGTTTGTTATAAAAAAAATAAATATTTTAAAAATGTGGAGTTTATTTTCAAAATTATATTGAATTTTCTGAAAAGCAGGGCCTCTCGGGCCCATAGTAATCGAAACATTTAAGACCAGACATTTTTTAAGCGCCAATATTTCCAAAACTCAACAAAGTGTATATCTAATTTAATAAGATACATTTCAGAAAACAGAAAAAATATCTAAAATTGGAAAGTCATGGCATCCATTATATGAGAATTATTAAAAAAAATTTATACCAATTTCTTAATTTATGATTTTTTTTCTAAGAGGTAGATTTTCCATAATTGGCAATTTTTCTAGATATTTTTTTATTGTTATGAAGTTAATTTTATATTATAAATTTGTATATTAAATATGTACATATTTATACAACTGTTTTCAATCCCGTACATAAATATATTACGTACAACAAATTAAAAAATATATATATGATATAAGCGTCTGTTAAAGCATTCATTACATATGACTTATTTCAATGGATACTTGTACTTATAATATAAGTTGATGGGTATTCCAATTGAGCAAGTGGCAATTATTGAAAAATTCGATTCATAAATATTAAAATTTAGCTAATTTGATTTTGATTGACGAAAATGGTATCTTATAGTGGTAATAGTATAATGAACAGTAATAAATATTAGTGTTAGTCATTTGTTGTGAACATTGTGCAAATTTCACTTGCAGACGGATATACCAGCTCCCCAGAAAGGAGCACACGTGGCAACTATGAGGAGCCCTACTACAGTCAGTACGGCACTCGCGGCACTGTTGTGGCACCCATCATTGACGAGGAGCAGAGGTAAGTCTTCTAATGGGTACAAATATTCTAAAAACTAGACATAAAAATACTCTACGGGACACACATTTACTGACGACAACATATCTATGTTTTTACATGTCTTTAAATTTATCATTTTCACTTTTGTGACGAACGATATTCAATTTAATGCTCAAAAAAAGTCCCGATTGCTCTTTTTACCTAATAAAAATAACTTTTTTGCGCTGTGACGAATGCCAAACCTTTTTTTTTTATTCGTTCGTCACAAAATTGAATAGCAGAAATTTTGTACATAAAAATGTTTCTGTCACTAGATTTTTACCTAGTAAAGAAATTGTTTTGTTTTTTTTTTCAATATTTGATATTTTTAATATTTGATTTTTTTTTTAATATTTGAAGAAAAAACCCTTGAAATTATTTAAACTGCGATGAGTAATTATATGTAAAGAAATCGTAAAGGAATTATTTTATTTGTTTTTTTTTTTTAATGTTTGATATTTTTTAATATTTAATGTTTTTTTAATATTTGAAAAAAAAACCCTAAAAATATTTAAACTGCGATCAGTAATTATATGTAAAGAAATCGTAAAGACATATTTTTTTTGTTTTTTTTTTTTAATATTTGGTATATTTTAAATATTTTGTAATATTTGTTTTTTTTTTAATATTTGAAACAAAAAAAAACCCTAAAAATATTTAAACTGCGATCAGTAATTAAATGTGATTATTCTCTCTGACATTTGTATTGTCTTATAGCGATGCGGCTCTTGCGGAGGACCAATACTCGTTGTATGGCATTAAAGTTGGCCCCAATCGTCTGCCACATCGCGGTAACCAGATTTACGATCCGACTAGGTGAGCGTAACCCAATTTGCGTTTCTGTTCGCGCATTGATTTCATGTAGGATGCGTAGTCTGGAGCCTGGAGTAAAGTTGAGATAATTTTTTGATCATCATTAGCTTTGTTTGTGCTTGTGCTGCTCCGTTTGCTTCGTCTGTAGATTTTAATGCGCTTAACATTGCCATTATTTGAGGTTGTCGTTGCTGTGGCGACTGGATGAAAATAAGTCGTGCCTTTGCTCTTAATGGCCTGAACAATCAGGCAAAGCAAATAGCCGCCAAATGATAGAAATGCCAACGAAGTAATGCTTATTTGAAACAAGGTCTGCAGCTTGGATGGTTTCTCCTCACTCTCAGTCCAAGAGGATACATGATGATCGCCGGACGAGTGCCAGGACTGTGAGGGACCACTCTCTGACATTCCACGGTGGTCACCACTGCAGGATGGAAAATAAAATTTAAAACACATTAATTAACAGTTGATTATTGGCTAATCTATAATAAAAACAGAGCGAAAAAGGCTATAGTCGAGTTTCCGACTATGGGATACCCGTTACTTATTTAAATAAACATACAATATTTTTTATTGCATACTTTTAGGCACACACATTGCTTGAAACTTAAATCAGCCATTACTACTGTTCTGTTTGGCCGATCTTGTTGCGATTAAGTAGGATGAGAGCTTATTATAATAGATAACGTTAATTACCAAAAAAAATACGTACTATTCTAGAAACTGTGCGTGATCGAGAATATTCAGTTGAACTTCCATAGCTCGAACTTCTATAACTCGAATTTCTCTCTAACTCCAGCTCCGAGATGCTTTTTTTCTCCCTGTTACATACATTTCGTCGAATACAATATACCCCTTGACTTATTTTTTAGGTAACGGGCATAAAAAAAGTTATTATCAGGTGTGCTACAAAAATCTCTTCCACTTGAATTTCACGTCAATTTCATTTCTCTGTGACACAGTCAAATCACCTGAAAATTTTTCAGGGAAACGAAATCATCGCTCAATCCGCTGGCGTGAGAACAATGTCACATTTTTTGTCCAAATTTTAGAATTTAGAGTTGTCGAGTAACTTTTATTGTGTGTCGCGCCAATAACTTTTAAATTTGTTTAAGCTACACAAAATCAATTACTATCTAAATAAATTAAATTATATATTTATTAAAAGAGAAATAAAATAAAATGCTATTATTCTGCAATGTTAAACTTATTAAAGTTGCTAAGCAAACCCTTGGAAAATTTAATATGAGAAGGGGCCAACCCTAGCAGCCGAGTTCGAAAAGGTTGCTGAACATGCTAAAAGCAATAAATCACTCGAAGTTCTTTGGCACTGAGAAATTTTTGCGAGCGGAATTGCTTTTCTCTGAATTCGAATTCACTTGTGATTTCCGAGGCACACCTGTATATTTTTAGACCCCGTACTTTAAAAAAGTAAAGGGGTCTAATAACTTTGTCACAAAAAAAAATGTGCGTAACAGGCAGAAGGAGGCGTGGCAGACCCCATAAAGTGTATATATTCTTGATCAGCATCAACAGCCGAGTCGATATAGCCATGTCCGTCTGTCCGTCTTTCCTTCTGTAAGAGCGCCTAGATCTCAGGGACTATAAGAGCTAGAGACTCCAAACTTGGTATGTAGGTTCGTCTATATTGCAAGCAGATCGAGTTTGTTTTAGATTTTGGATCGAACCACTATATCATATAGCTCCCATAGGAACAATCAGTTGAAAATCAAGTCTTAGTATGGAAAACTTTTTTGCTGTTTGAGATATTTCAACCAAACTGACAGAATATGCATATGGGTTGGTCCCTTACATCCTGACCAAATTTGATTGGAACCGGACCACTATATCATATAGCTCCCATAGGAACGATCAGTCAAAAATCAAGTCTTAGTATGAAAAACTTATTTTCCATAGTAAGTACGGGGTCTCCGACAGTCGAGTATGCTCGACTGTAGCACCGTCCACTAGTTATTAATTAAATTTAACCCACCGTTCGGCAGCCATTAAGGCCATTCGCTGAGGAACATGGGGCGACGATTCGTTGCAGCTGCTGGAATCGGAGTCTTTAGTAGCATTAACATAGTCATCCTCATGCCCAGTGTCATCTTTGGGAAAATTCCCAGTATCAAGTGTGCTCATCATTTGCGTAGATTTCTTTAGAATCAGCAAGTCTTGAAGTTGAAAATTTGATAAGCAGTTGGCAAAGCGTTGTGGCGAACTGGTTACTGTTTATTTTTATTTTATATTTAGAATTGAAATGCCGATTAGTTAAGGTTGCAACTTAGTTGGTTGGTTAGTTATTGTAACACCTACCACTACAATAGGCCATGGCTATTTCGGCTCTCGATTCTCAGGCAGTAGACTAGCAACTGGTACAAGAAGCGATTGAAACAAACCTTGGATGCCAGTCTTTTTTTCCGTCTTTCAGCTTGTAACGCTTGCATGAGCCAAGTAAAGTATTTCAACTTTCGTGACATGAATCCACATTTAGGCTTGACTGCTCAATTAGATCTAGATCTAGATCTTGACAGTAACGGAAGTGCTGCAAACACCAAATAAAATTGTCGCAAATACTTATGTGCACCACTGTTGGGTCCAATTAACTACACTTTTTTTCCTTAATGTTAGCTAGAATTTTTTACTGGAATTCAAAAAGTAATACTAATGAAATGTTTTTTAATTAGATAGTTTAAATTTTTTACTTTTGGCCCATACTTAAAAACAACAAGCGGGAAAGGCTATAGTCGAGTGCCCGACTGTAGGATACCCGTTACTTATTAAAATAACTATAACATATTTTTTATTGCATACTTTTAGGCACTTACATTGCTTGACACTTAAATCAGCCATTACTTCTGTTCTGTTTGGCCGATCTTGTTGCGATTAAGTAGGTTGATAGCTTATGATAACAGATAACGTTAACAGACATGGCTTAATCGATCAAGAATATGTATCTGATGATCAAGAATATGTAAGCTTTATAGGTTCGAAGATGCTTCCTTCTCTCTGTCACAAACATTTCAACGAAAACAATATACCCTTTTATCAATTTTTTAAGTAACGGGAATAAGAATAGGAATGGATGATTAATTTAGTTGTTGTTTTCCTTGCAGACCTGAAGACTTACATCGCATTCGGGTGGAGCATATGGAGCGTCAATTGGCCAACTTGACTGGATTGGTCCAAAAGGCTTTGGTCAATCAAAATCCCCAAATCGCACCAATAGCCGTACCCACATTAGACTCCAACTATCTGGTTGTGCCATCACAGGGTATACAGGGTATGTACATATATCATTTATATACACATACATACATATGTATATGTATTTATGTATTTGCTTGTTTGCTTTTTAAACACTGCCATATGTAGCTTTAATAATAAAAATAGTATTGAGTACTCTTTTATATTGAGTACTCGTATTACAAAGCTTAGTTCACTTTTTCCAGGCTGCGTTTTAAAGAAACATTTTTAGCGTAAAGCATTTTTCTAGATGACTGGGAACATAATCCAAAATTGCATTAATTTAATTTTTTACATTTTTCTTTCAAGAACTTCAAACTGTTATAATTTTGTATTTATTTGTAGTTTTTATTATAATGTACTGATGTTATGTTTTATTTATGTCTTTGAACTTAAATAAAAAGTTAATTATTTGAAATTATTTATTTTTGAATTTTTGTTAAATGTCAACATACAATTAATTTAAATTTTAAGAATTATAATCGATAGACTTCACGAATGTATGCATGAAAACCCATGATCTGTCTACAAAACTGAAAAACTGAACAAGTTCTGTTATTGTCTCTCTATTTTTTGGTGTATTTCAATTCAAATTTAGCTAACGGCTCCGCGGATGAGCTGTACGTTAGGGAAAAGGCGCCCAAGTTGGGCAAGAACTCATGCCGTAAGTGTATAAAACCAAACAAAAGCAATCAAATGTTTGTAGGTTCTTCAATTTCAATATCAATTTCAATGTCAATTTTTCAGAAAAATCCGTGTCGTTTGAGAAATCAGTTTCATTTAGCGACGATATACAAGGAATTCCCAAATCTCATAATCCCCTACATGCCGGTAAATAACAAAACAGAAACCTGAGATGTTCCATTTTAATTATATTATTTTCACTTTTATCGCAATTTTTATTTAAATTTTCGTTACAATGATATTTGAAATGATTTAAAGTCGTGATATGAAAGTGGTCTTTAGTAAATACCGTTTTGAGTAGAACTAAACTTGTTGCCTTTACATATATTAACACTCATCCCTAATGATTCTGATATTACTACTATACAACACTGGAACTAAAGCTGATACGAAGCCAACAAAGCCGGCAATTAAGTCATCTACCTTGCCACGAACATCGTCACAAGGTAAGAACCCAATGATCCCAACGATCCAAATGAAATGAAGGGAATACTACATATGTATACTCTTTTCTTAAGTTCAGGAGCTCTTACAGTGGGTAAATCCGCTATATTAGCTAACATTTATTCAACTTTTCGAATCGCGAATATTTTTTTTTTTTTTTTTTTTTCTAATGTTTTCGAATGTTTACTTTATTGAATATAACATAAAAAAAAAACTATTTAAATTTTAAGATATCTTTGCTAAAATCGAGGATATAAATAATATAAGCTAATCTAGCGGTTTATTTCACTGGTTAATGAATTGAAGGGAGTACAACCAGGGATGCACAATCACGCATGCATTGAACATCGCACACAAATATAATTTTTGGTTATTTTAAAATTGGAATTCTTGCTTAAATATTCATAAAGATTAAATTGAAGCAATATCAATCAATCACTCCATATCAATCACGCAGAAATATAAATATTAGATAATTTTTTTTTTTAAATTTGAAATATCTCCCAAATCGTTCTCCCTCAAGAACGCGATCGTCTAAAGCCGCCTCCGCCACCAAAGCCCATTGTGCTGGCCCAGACGGCCCATCCGAGTTACCGGGCCGACATCGCACTCGCCCCCGAGGTCTACAATCATTTGAGGGGCCTGCAGAAGAAGGCAAAGGATCTGCGCATGGAAGTGCGAACCTTGAGGCGATTATCTCAAGCACAATCAGTCGCTGTACGTGAAGATATCAAAAGCACCTTTATGCGCATTCGTGCCACATTGCTGGCCAGTGGCAGCGGCAGCTTTTGGGGTCAGAGCGATCAGGACACCACCCGTATATCGAGGGAGGAGGAACTCTATAAGCAGGAGGTCATACGACTCGAAAAGGATCTCAGCGACTTGGAAGCATCGGTGGAAAATTTACGTGGCGAAGTCATCAATCGACGGACTCGAGTCAATATGACCGCTGTGGAGGATATGGCTCTAGTACTAAGTCGCGCAAGGTACATAATGTTATACACATATGTATATGTAAATGCTATGATTCATTTAATAAGCCCAGTAACAAAAGATCATCGAGACTATAAGAACTAATGCTAGCACATTTGGTGACAATACTTCTAAAGCAGTGGTGTCCAAAATGCCAAAAGCCTATCCCCTGGGTTGGGAGCTTATAATTCTGCCGGCGTCGCAGCCGGCACACGTACAGAGAGAGAATACATGAGTTCTATAAATAACACGTTCGGCGGCTTGCTCTCTTACCATGCGCCTCTTCGGCTTCTTGCTCTCTCACGATGCATCTGATTGGCTGATCCTTTTTCATGACAGTCGCTGGTCTGCGTTCAATAAGGAGAGGCCGTAGAGCGCTTGACTTTTAGCATACACTGCAATTGATGCTTTGCTTTCTTTACTTCGCCAACTGTGGCGATTCGTCAGTTCGAAATTGTATTCATTTCATTTTTCCAGTGTAAAGCAATAAAACGTCTCGTCAACTTCGTGTTTGTCTGTTGTAAAGTCTGCTCGCACTTTAAGGTCGGCTTTGAATTCAAGAACGATTCCTTGAGCATATTGTCATTTACATATATTTGATTTCATAAAAAATGTTATGTTATTTATGGCAATTAAATACGGATACTGGGCATCTAGCTGTCAATCATGTCTTACTGGTTACTTAACTCTTTTTATTTAAAACTCTAGCAAAACTGTTGCTGAACTCAAACTCAAGTTTCCCACACTGTCGAATGGCTTGCGTTGCATATTGTCCAACGAGATGGAGAAAGTGGTGCGCGAAGAAAAGTTCCTAAAAGAAGAGCCAGACCGTCTGGAATCGGCACTACGTCGCTGCAAAAAGTTAACTGGCACCTTGGTGACACTTAAACGGTTTGTAATTTTATTCAATTTATTGCTTTATTATTATTCGAAAGAATAATTGATTTCAATTTAAAGCAAAAATAAGTTGCAAGTAAATTTAAATAGAATTCACAGTCTTTTATAAATTTGGTTTGGTTTCTCGATTCTTTCTTGGAAATAGCTTGGCTAGCGTGCAGGAACAACGCTTACCACCCAATGAGCCGCCAATAACTGAAGAGTCCCTACGGTCTGCAGACATTTCTGTCCCTGACAAGGTGAGTTCATTATCTCTTAAACTTAAAGAACATTCACAAAAAGCAAACACACACACACACACTCAGCTATTTTTGAGAGCAAAATAAAAATCAAAATCAAAATAAAAAACAATTACACCTAGGGCTGTATTGCCAATGCTACTTTAATGCATTAAACACCATACGTTACATACCGTTCCATATGTCATACATAATTATAATTATAACGTATACGTATACTAATGTTTAATAATATACTTTGTATGATTTCAATGACAAAAACCAAAATATCTAAAATACAAAATTAGTTGCTTTTGACCGAAAAGAAGTATTTGCATTGGCTACGTTTAATTTTGAAACATGCATTTTATTGCACACTATAATTATAGTATATCCTTGCTAAATATTGTAAAAGTCGCAGACATTATACTATAATATGTAAGAGTTTTACAATAGAGTACATACTTAAGAGGTTACTTTGATTGTTTGCGAAATTTTCGGAATTTTCAAGTTTGCACATTTTTCAAAATAATATCAATGATATAGCGATGATGCCGATGATAATGATAATGATAAAGCACAACATGACGACGAGCTGTAAATATATTTTAATATATACTATATCATTCTTGAACAGTCCAAATAGCAATTCCAAAAACCATGAAGTACTTGGTATTACAAATTTTGAAATATTCATTTCTATCAATCTACAATCTGAAAAATTGCTATGAAAAATTACAAAGCAGCTGTGATCAAATCAAAGAAAGTTCCATTAGTTTCATTAGTAGCAACAATATTTATCTTTTTTTTTAGTTTACAACATCAATTATTTAAATTAAGTTAAGCAATTGTGTATATATATTTGAAATACATGATAATACTGACAAATTTAGGTTGCATTTAAATTTAAATTGTTAATCATAAGTTTGCGATCATTTCCTTTTTTGATTTATTTCATTATTTTTTGATTTAAAGTGCAAAAAATTTGAGGTTTAACTTTGAGTTTTTTTAACTGGCATTTTATAACCTTCAGAATACTATATGAAATTAAATAAACAAGCATTAAGTAGCAAAATTTAATAATTTAATAATTAATTAATACAAATATGTCGTTTTTTTTTAAATTGTTATGTTCGAAAAAAAATAACACGCAACGAAACATCATTGTCATAATTTTAAAATTCAGTTAGCTATAAAACTTTTGTCTTGAAGCAATATATTAAGTAAAAAAGTCGCCGTCAGCGCGAGCTGCAAATGCCTGAAATGCTTTCAAGAAATGAAGAGCAATGATGAAAAATTGAAGCTCACCTTTAAAAATAACCTATAATAAAATGGTTTAAATTTTGAACAATGCTTAAAAAAAAAAGTTCTTCCGTACAAAAATATTTAAAGTGTTTTTTTGTGATCTAGTGTTCCATATAAGAAAAAAGAAGTAGTAGTTTTGGTGAAGGTTTCAAAAACAGAGTCAAACTTGTGTTTCCTAGTGTTATAAGTTGTTTTTTAAAGCGAAAATATATGATAAAGTTGAATTTTCGATTTGAAATTGGCAATTGTATGTACATTTTTTAATGTAACAATTCAAATTCAAAAATATTCAAGGGTTTCGTAAAAATGCCATCATAAAAGTTATCCAACCCCAATTTGTTTATATTTTATTGAGTTTTCGTATTAACAAATTACGATTGGCTGTTATTATATCAATATCAATATATACTTAATCAAAAGAAGACATACTCAATCTCAAAAACATTTTTTAAAACTGAGGCGAAGCTTCACCGAAATTAAAATTGGAATTTTTACTATATTTTTTAAAAGCGCAAACGTCTTAAGTATTTAACACGCTATTCATATTCATATGATGACAAAAACACCAATCAAAAGTCTTATTAAATGAGGTTTACCTAGTGATTTCATTTTCTTCTTCTTGCCTTTTTTTGGAACTAACAATTTTGATATCGTGATATCGTGTATACAACAACAACTACAACCACATAGTTTAACTGGCGATGGAGTTCTAACTTCAAAGAGGCAATTACTGAGTAATGACTGAAAATATAAAAAAAAAAAAAATACAAATTACAAATTTTACTTAAAAACCCTTTTTAAAAATATAAAAGATGAACTCATTAAAAACTATGTCAATTTTATTTTAGCTAAACATTATTTGCTCCGCATTAAACATAAAACTAGTTTATATTTTTGTATACTACTTACTACTGCTATAAACTTCTCAAAACTAAAACTAATACTAAACTCGAAACCATATTTAAAAAAAACTCAAACTCATTATAAGCTATCCATAAAGCCCAAAAACCAAACCACACATACCAACTGCAACTATCATTAGTTACATACATATGTACATCTATATAATATATCCAAATTATGTGTATATTTACATATAAATGTGTGTGCTTAACGTGCTTTCCAAAAGGGAATTTATTGGTTTTTAATTAGCATACACTTATCGTATATGCTCCTTTCTCTTTGTTCGTCTTTGTTCGGTACTGTTTAATTAAAACTAAGGGAAACTAAGTGCATAAATGATATTATAAATAACAAAACAAATCAGTTTAAAAAGTGCCTAACTCGTATTTATATAAGATCATCCATTCAGAACAGTGTTTGCACGTAGGCAAATAAATAAAAGGAATTAGAATTGACACAATTTCAATTCAATTCCATTTTTAAAGGTCTTTTTGGATCACCGTACCTGACCTGAAGCAATAATTCAAATACTAAATACCAGATATACATACATATTAATCAAAATGTGTGTCTAACCAGCGATGTGCATGAAATTTCCAATCGCAAGCACTATAATAAGTAGAAAAGTCGCCGTCAGCGCGAGCCTGAATTTTGTAATTGCAGAATTTGGGTTGTGGCATTTGGCAGGTGGCAACTAGAGGTGGAGAACTTTCGATAGTCGGTGCCATCGATAGCCGACGATAGTAATTTAAGAGCCATCGATAGTCCACGATAGTACTATCGATAGTCGTCGATAGTCCCGGACACAAAATATACATACAGTTGGTCAAGAAACACTTTACACACTGAAAAAAACTTAATTTTTTGACTACATAAGAAAATTATAGTTTTTTTAATATATTTGAAAAGGTCATTTAAATTCAGTTTGAACGATACAAAACTTTCCTCAACCTATTAAGTACCTAATGAAAATTTCAAATTTTTATAAACATCTACTTTTTCAACTTTTTTCCTCGGTCTCAAGCAAAAAATGCTTTGATGCATAAAAATTCTTCAAGCAATTTCAAGAATGACTGTAAAAAGAAATTTTCAAAAATCTCTTCTCTACTTTTTTTTTTTTGATTTTGGAAATATCTAAAAAGCCACTTTTTGTATAAAAATTAAGTAAACTATCGATAGTACTTCGGGAACTATCGAAAGTGTGTGGCTGCTATCGATGGTAGCTAGATTGTGCCAACCATAGATAGTGTCGATAGCGCTATCGATAGTTCTCCACCTCTGGGGGCAACACTGCATATATTTTGTTATTGTTGGCTCGCTCGAGATCGAGAGCAACAGCAACTGTTTGCTCGAGTGCTTGTGCGTCCGTCTGGCGCCCAGGATCAAAGAAGTGCCCACCGCTGGTCTAAACTGTTTTGTTCTTTGCTTTTTTTGTCTGGGTTATGTCTATGTACCCACAGTTTCAAAGATTCTATTAAATTTCGAAGGATATAAGATAAGCCAAGAGGACGTTATATTTATTTTCTAAATATAAAAAGTAAAAAATGTATTTTTTCTTGTTTATTATTTTATTTATGGCTATATAAAAATAGTTTTTTGTTCTCTGTATTATATTTCTTCTTGTTAAACTCTTATTTTTAAGTCAGTAATCAATGATTATTTTTGTAAAAAGCTCTTTCGCAAAAAGTGTAATTTGTCTTATGACGATTATTAAGATAAAATAAAGTGCATGTGTGTGTAACGTATAAATATAAGGTCCTGATGCAGTATTTATAAATTAGGACATTTCGTTTTGAACTATTACAATTGATTTACGATCTTAAGATTTGTGATCTGACCACCTCAGGTGTTCAATTTTCAATATTGTTTCCTAAATAACCTAAACAAACCGATAAAATGGAATTTTACATCTTTTGGAAAGAGTTAACTTCGGAAGTTTCGAAGACTTAATAAATATATAGTACATATATGCATACATATTCATAGACGGTTTATTTGCCTTTAATACATTTTTTTCCTCGTTTCTTCGTTTTTGGGTTTTTATTAATTATAAATATTAAAATTGTCCAAATACCCACAATCTAGTTAAATGACAAAATAAAAATATTCGTATATTAATGTTGTAGTTAAAAAGCGTATGTACATACTCCGCATATAACTATACAAATAAGCAAAAACAAAAAAAATTTAATGTACACCTGTCATTTTGTTTAACGTCCAATCAATAATAATATTTACCAAAAATTAACAAAATTCAATAATAAAACGACCGAAAGTGTTTTTAAACTCAATGTCAATGTCAGTCACTTATGTTCTCACTCATCGATTGTTGTCTTTGAAGTTTTAACCATCTATACATAAATCATAAATCATCATCACCGTCATCATCATCATCATAAAAACATCCATCTACGTCTTTAAGCACAATCATCGTACTCATCATGTTAAGAAATCTATAAAAATCAGTCAATACTCGTACATACTTTAAGTCAATTTATTTAAATTTTTAACTAATAACAATCAAAAAAAAACCTATAGAAATTTGTATATTAATTGACCCTATTCAAACATTTAATCGGCCAAGTTTTCTTTGTTTCAAACTAAATATGTTATGTATTCTTTGTCATAACGCTTTCGTTTTTTTGATTCGTATCATAATCATAAAAAATTTAAAAACTTTATTAAAAATAAACGAAAAATAAAAACAAATTTCCAATCTTTCTGTTTCTTAATAATCACATTCCCATCCCATCTCCCATAGAATGTTTCGGAGTTTTGCAGTTAATGGGCCACTTTTTATTTTTATTAATGTTATTATTATTATTGTCATCATCATTATGATTGTACATACACACAAGCACAAGTCTCCGAATTAATTTTTGAGTTGCATTATTATTATTATGCATGATGTGTGATTATTACATACATACTATATATATGTATATTATATTAGTATAAGTATTATAAGCGACATTTTTTATTTATTTTGAAGCATCGGTGGGCATGAAACTTACAATCAATTTCCATTTTTCCAAAAAATGCATCAAATGTGCGAGCAGAAAACAAAAAAGTCGCCATCAGCGCGAGCTTCAAATGCGTGCATATTTTGTTATTGTCGCCACTTATCGATACCCACCGCTGATTTCAAGATTCTGTTACTTTCTTAATTAATAAATCTAAATATAAATATCGTATATTGTCATTTTGCACAGCATGATTCATTGATATTGTTATATTATGCAATCTCTGTATTTCATTAAAGCACAACAGCTTTTCTTTTTTTTAGCCACTAATTTGATGGATTTCTTTAACAACTTGTGCAATTGTCTTTCATTTAATTGTATCGTTTTTTTTTTAATACTGTACCTCATAAGTGCACATATGTACATACTAACATACGCGTTTGTATGTATAAATGTGCAAATGTTATTTAACTTTTTCTTCAGCTTCAAATGGTTAACAATAATTCATTTATTTTACAATTGGCCAATTGTTTATTTTTGTAGCCAATCCCAACACCCAGGATGGGGTCGTTCACTATCAGCGGGGGACTCGCACCCGAAAACGCACTCGATGCTCTGCTAGACGAGCTCAAGACATTCTCAAAGCCAATTGCTCAACAACAACAACAACAGCAACAGCACCAGCAACAGCAACAACAGCAACCTTTCGAGGTAAACATAAAATTGTTTGATAACAAGCGGAGCAGTCGAGTGCGCTCGACAGTTATATACCCTGGGCTTAGGCAATAATGCGAGTTGGATAAAGATGTCTCTAGAAAGAGCAACAAGTTTCAGTGATAAATGAGTGAAGAGTATAGAAAACAAAACAAAACAATTTTTCTATATATATATCTCTGTCGTCTCTCTCACGTCAGACTCTTTTTGACAGCTTTGCCCCGAGAGAGAGCGAATACATCACCATATATAAATTCACCTTGCCCTAATGTACATAGATGATATAAACGAATGATTTTAACCCATTTGCACGACATAATTAAATTTTAAAAATGTATTAAAAGTAAAAATAATAAAATAATTGAAAAAAATTGGTTGACCAAACCAGGAATCGAACCCACGACCCATCGCGGACGGACGAACTTATTGAAGTGACTCTGGCAAATGCAGTATGCAGACGGACAGACGGACATGGCTGTGTCGACTCGGCTGTTGATGCTGATCAAGAATGTTTGCACGCCTCCTTCTGCCCGTTACCAACTTCTAACAAACTTAATATATAAAAATAAAGAAAAGAATATAATTTTAATTTTATTGCTTTTTCATTTTATATAAGTTTCTAATCTATAGACTGTTGTATTTTTAAGGTGCGTCCCGAAGATTCCACATCCGATGAGAGCGCACAGGCCGCAGTCCAAAGTACAGTCACCACGCAGATCTCACAGGCGCGTCTGTTCACGGAGGCAAACGTGAATATGCAACAGGCGAACAGCACCAGCAACACCATGGTGACAACTGGAGCATTGGCACATCAGCAATCTCTGCAATCTCAACAATCTCAGCAGTTGATAGTTCACACTGGAAGTATTGGAAGTCTGCGTCGTTTGCAATCGTTCCCTAGTGCTAGTGAATCGGATAATGAGTTTGCTCCTCCCCAAACAACAACAACATCAACAACAACAACTAATGGTGGTAACAGTGGGAGTGTCAGTAAACCACCAGTGCCCGAGCGCAATGCTGATTTAATAACTAAAGTGGGTCACAAACGTATACCGCCACCACCGCCGCCGCGTACCAGCTCACGCAGTCCACTGGCCAGTCCGACAAGCCCAAACCCAAATGTGCCACAGCCGCAGAAGCAACAACAGATCATAACTCAAGTTGCAACAGGAGACAATACTGACGCAGTCACTGTAATGGCTGCTGCTACTGGTGGCGACACCTCAAGCGGCGACAATTCCAGTGGCAATGAATCGGGCAACGATCAAATGCAACGCCAGGTGGCGCTTGAGATGCGACACCAGGAGCTGTTGAAGAAGCAAAAGCAATTACAAGAACAATATCAGCGTTTGCAGCAAATGAGCAAACTGCCATCGGTTGATACGATATCACAGCAGCAGCAGGACCAAACGAATATACAGCAGAAAATCGCTGCATTAAATTTAGCTTGCTTAGAGTCACAGTCTCAGTCACAGTTACAGTCACAGTCGCAGTCACAGTTACAGTCTGTTGCTGACACTTCTGCGCTGGCTACAAATGGTGTGTTGATCAGTGATGCTACGGGTGGTGTGGTTGGCGGTGGTGCTGGTAATGTTGTTGTTGCTGCTGCTGCACACACACACGCACAGCAATCGAGCACAATGACCACTAAACAGGTGTACGAAACGGAAATACTTTAACACAACTGGAAATTGGCGTGGAGTGAAACGAAAATTGATATTTGAACTACACCCAGAGCGACAAACTCAAACTCATAGTTAAGAATATACATAAATAATTTTGATTTTTATCAGCATTCAAATTACTCGTACATACATACATATGTACATATGCATGTATAAAAAACACATGGATTTAACTAAATCACTCTGGTATCCAAAATGCCAATTCCCTAGCTGAAAATTCTGCCGACGCCGGCGTCGAAGCCGACACAGACACACGCATAGAAAAAGAGAGCGAAAGAGAGAGGCAGAGAATACGTGTGTTCTATAAGAGCACGTTCGGTTGCTTCGTGGTTTCACGACGAATCGCAAGGTATTCGGCGGTGTTGCTTGAGAGAGAGAAAAAAGCAAGACAAATAGGATCTGTCGCTTTAATACATTGAATAAAGAGAGAACACTGCAACTCACATAAGTATGCTTGGTTCTCTTTGTTATTTCACCAGTTTTAACGAGGCGACATTTTGAAAATGCAATTATTTATGCATTCCAGTGTAAAACAGTAAACGTTTATTAATTTAATTTAACTTGATTCAACATTAAAGTCAATGATTTCTTAAACTTACTTAAATATTTGGCAAGTAATTTTCATATTTCATTTAGAATTCTCAATCGGTTCTAGCCTTGTTTAGTATTCAAATTAAAAATGTTGAAATTTAAAATTTAATAAAAAATCTTGATATCAACTGTATTCACGCTTAAACTATAACTAAAGTCATCACACTTTAGATTAACTAATTTAATAGTTAATGTCAATTTATAACTAATTCAAAGCTCAAATATATTTAAATTTCAGGTCAATTTTTCTCTGGGTGTACGAGTCTAGGGCCTGAGAAGCAACATATCTCTGTCTCCGTCACTGGCACGAATTTCTCTTTTCCCTCTCGCTCGCTCTCTGTCCCTCTATAACTATGCATGTATCTATCTCTATCTATTTCATGCTCAAAGACACAACCCGTAACATGTAAAGACTTCAAGTCCTTGGCTCCTTAAAATATCATGAATATCTCAATAAGAACAGTTAATACTTAAGATAGTACAGATAACAGTACTTTTAGGTGTTTAATCTTAATGTCGTATATACTGTACAGTTAGTCAAGTAACTGTTTTGACGAATGAAAATATTCAAGTATTTTTATTTTTAAAATGAATCGAATAATTTAGTTTAATTTTTAACTTGTTCTAAGAATCAAACATTTTTTTTTTTTCAAAAATAAAATATGTAAATTTTGTATTTTGTCAAGCAAGTTACTTGACGCACTGTATATGAATACTATATATATTTATACATACATATACACATACGGAAGCACGTATGCACGTTTTTTAGTGTGCTTGTGAATGTATGTACATGTTGCCAAATGAAAATCAAAAATCAAAAACTTAACGAATAAAAATACAAAAAAGTGCACACTTACATATGATACAATACAATATATGTATGTATTTGAATAGGCAAACAAATGTTCTGTACTGTCAGGGACAATGAATATATTCACGCCACATCAGCGGTGGGCACGAAATCTTCAACAGGAAACACGAAATATGCAAGCGATTGATAAGAAAGTCGCCGTCAGCGCGAGCCTAAAAACTGTATATGAATTTTGTTATTGTTGGCTCGCTCAAGCTTGGCACCTGTTCTCCCGGGTGCTTCGTGCCCATCGCATTTGATGTAATCAAAATGTACGAGTATGTACGTCTGTATGTATGTGGATGCATACATATATTATATTCAGTGTGCTTGCGGTACCTATATATGTTATACGTATGTGCTGTTTTATCGTTGCTCCCGAAAATATTCAACACTTAAAAATGTTTAGTGTGTAGAATCAAATGAACCCCACTAACCACAATACCATGTAACCACACAATTAAATATGCGTTATATATATCATATATTGTTGGCAGGCTATAATAAAATAGGGTCACAGCTCATAGTTAGACATCATCACAACAACATTAACAAGAAGACAACATTATGAAACCATACTATTTACATATTTACGTTTAAAATATATTTCATATTTTGGTATGGGATGTGAGACTGATAGTTCTATATATGTAGGTCATCGAGAAATATATATAAAAATAATAAAAAATACATACTTCAAAAATAAATAAGTATGTAGATCCGTTTATCTTGTTAGAAACTTAAACTAGCTAATTTTAAACCCGATTCGTACTCTTTCCAAAAACTAAAGACAAATCATATAAAACTCAAAACTTAATTCAAGTTATGTTATTGTTCATTCTTAATTTTTCTAATTTTGGAAAGAGTCTTATATGTTTCGGATACCGAAAATATATATTAGATATTGTTATTTATACGCATATCCATTGAAAATGGAAATTGCAAAACATAATTATTAATTTTTAGACAATTTTTGCTGCACATTTTAGGTTTATGGTACTGCTTGAGTTTTATATAATACTAAAATTCACATCGCATAGTTGAATATTTTTAAAATACTTATTACATGTTTTATGCAAATCAAAATATTCCAAATTTTCAATAAAAAGTTTTTTGTTTTCATTTATCAAATATGCATAAATACATACTCGTATATGGATAAAATAAATTTTAATTATGAATTCAGTATAACACGAATAATTAATGTAAGAATTAAGTGTACATACATATACAAATATATACAAAAATCACAAAAATTTGTTGCACTTTTACCAAACAATTTTTATATGAATTTAAAAAGCATTTTCCCAAGAAATTTTGACACAATTTTATGTATTTGGTCTTTGTATGTTTATATGACGATCACACTTTTCTGAGAGTTAATAAGCATTTTATATAACATTTTATTTAACTTGTTCTTAGTATGCATATATATATGTATTTAAAAGGGGGCTACGCCCGCTGCTCACTTTGCTCGTCAGCCCCAACAACTGAGATGTGAAAATGAGAAACGCAAACATGATTCTTGACTAAACTTCATTTATGTATGTATGAAAACAAAAGTGGCGAGCGTATCAAGAATTGGGACTGGCGAGCAAAGCGAGCAGGGAACAGGGAAGTCCCCTTTTATATACTAATATTAAAATGTGTGTATTATGTGTATATATGTGTACCTAGAACTTACAGTCATAAGTCCGTCGATTTTGACGTAGATGGAATTAATAATTAAAATCAAACCAAAAAACTACAAATTACAATTTTAAATTAAAAAACAAAAAAGATATTGTATCTTTTGGGTATCATTAACTATCATATTCAATTACAACACATTTACATAATTCATTGACTTTTCAATTTATAATCACACATATAGGAAAAATAAACAAAATATTTATACACATTGATATTTACAATAATGGAAGGCACTTTAATTTTTCGTCATTATGTCATTATTTTGATCAAATTTTTGGACAAATATTTATATGTATAACATACACATTAAAATTAAAAATAGTCACGCAACGAAAATATAAAAACATTTTAAAGAATTGATTAGAGAATTAAGAACGTACGAAACTACATACATATGTGAAAGTATGTAAATACTCTAAACATAATTAACAAAAAAAAAAACTTATTAAGTAAACATGAAAACATAACAAATTCAAACTAATATTGTAATACGAACAAGCAACAGAAATCAATGGTATTGAATGTATGTATGTATACGTAAATGTTTTTCTTATAAAGCACACTCATCCACACACACACACACACACACACCCACACACACACGTCCAACTTGAAAAAAAATATGCGCAACAATACTTATAGTAAAAATAAAAAAACAAACATGACATGTAGTTGGTATTGTAAGCATTAATGCAAATACTAAAAAAAAAACAGCAAAAGACACCACAAGAAAGTGATCATGCATAGATGAAGATGAACTAAAATACAAATGAAATGCGCATAACCTTTTTTTTTCTTAAAAATATTATAATATTTAAATTACAAAAAACCACAACAATAAATATCATACGCAAAGTACGAGTACACAGTAATATTGATTTCAAAAACGGCAAGCAGGAAAATCTATAGTCGAGTTATTATTGAAATAAATATAAAATATTTTTATTGCATACTTTTAGGCACTTACATAGATTGAAACTTAAATCTGCCACTACTGCCGTTCTTGTATTTGTTACTCTCGATCTGTATATCGTATCGTAGCAAATGTTACATTCTTCCTGTATATACTGCTGAGAACTCTAAGAATTCCGAAACTGGAATATGGGAGTAGAAATAAAAATATTAGTTAAATTTCCTAACTTATGATTTCCATTTTAACAATTATTTTGGTTACCTGAAATTGATGTTCATGTTCATACCACAATCATTTACGACATTCAATGTCGTAAAAAACAATCGAGCTCCGACATTTACAATATATGTTTGTATTTGTATTTATGTAGAGAAGGCACATTGAAATCACACACAATAAAAGCTATACACCGTCATGGTCATGGTCAAGTGTTACAATAGGATATGTGTTTACATCTATATATATGTATATTCAAAAAACATGTGTGTATATTTAGATATTTAGATATGTTGTCTATGATTCACACAGCCAGTCGCAGGGCAGCTTTGGCATTTTGCTAGCTGGCCATGGCAAATAGCCAGCTGTCTTGAATACCCAATAGTCGTAGGAAACCTTTGTGATCAGGGCTAGTAGTAGAATAACTTCAGCTGCTATCAAATAGTAGATGTAGTCGGTCCAATCGGGTGGCGATTGGCACAGTTTACTCTCCTGCAGCTCAATCACACTTTGGGGTAGATTTCGGCATCTGATGTCCATGTAATCAGGTATATCGGTACTGCGCTCCTTAAGCCAATTCTGCAGAGTTTTCGCCGAATTGCAATCGCACTGCAATCTGTTTTCCGCCAAATAAATGCGACGTCCATCTGTATCCATGAGAGCGTTGTTTAGGAAATATTCAGGTATCTGAAAATGTAAATTCAATGTGTATACAATATTAATTCAATCTAAACAGGTATCTTCAATTCTTATTATAATTATTATTTACCTTGCTCAGCGAATTGTTGCGCATGTAAAGGCGCTGGAAGTGCTCAATAAACTTAGTCCCTTCAAATTCATAAATGGATGAGATTTGATTGTTGTCGGCATCCAGCTTAACGATATTGCAATAGGTTGGATTCGTGTGGAAATGATCTCCCAGACTGCTGATGCGGTTGTTGCTAATGTTCAGCGTGAATGTGTTGTCCGGCAATTGTGGCGGTAGCTCAATCAGTCCCAGATTCGAACAATCAACGTTGCACACAGTCTTTGATTGGTCGTTTTGGATGATCATAATGTTATAGATATTGCACGTACAGTTGCCATAATTCGGTATGTTTGGACAATTCGTGCCACATTTCTTAATGCTCTCCAGTTGCTTAACCGATACATAATCCGTGGAGTTGAACCACTTGTGCGTGGCGTTGTACAAACAGAAGGAACGCTCCGGATTCACAAAAATGAATGAGTCCGTGTGGATGATCTCGTTGAGCGGTTCACATAACATCCGCATATTGCCACTGAAATTGAAAATGACAATTTATTGATGATATTGATATTAATCAGTGATGCTGATCAGTGATATACCTAATGTCCAGGGCAACGTTCTTGTTCTGGTTGCGATTTGGCACCCGCGTCAACAGGTTATTGGATATGCCAAAGAACTCGAGATGGGGCACATCCTTGACGGCCCGACGTTCGATCTCCAGAATGTCGTTATTCGAAAAGTCCAGACAGCGGATCTTCGAGTGGCGTGGAAATGAGTTGGTCAGCTGCGTAACGTTGCCATCGGTCATCGCCAGCGAGTGCAGCGATCGATAGATGGAGTTGGACAGATCCAGCGCGGATGCGGTGAGGTTGCGCACATGCAGATTTGTCCACTTGGAGATGTTGCTGCAGCTCGAGATCATCGAGATATTCGGGATATTGCAGCAGTACCAAGAGCCGGCTTTGGTCGGATGCTCCCGACACTGACAGCTATTAGTATCGCGATTATCATGGTTGATAACTTGCGACGGTGACAGTGACGCTGCGGTTTGATTCTCTGGCTTTTTCGACTCGGCGGCTAACAGCGGCGAAATCGGAGCAACATTATCGCCAGTTTCCACAGTTTCCGAACCATTATTTGATTCCGAGTTTGTTGAGTTTTGTTGCGTTTGATGCCAATTCAGACACAATTCTTCCTCTGCATAAAAACAATTTCTCAGATATTCGGGCACTTCTGATGTTTTTGTTGTTGCAACTGCAGCCGATGGTGGCTGTTGTGTCGTTGTTGTTGTTTCCGACCATTTATCCGCTTCCCCGCTTGGTCTCTCCGCATTCGCATTCGTTTTAACAACTGGAGTGGCCACTGTACCAATTGCCGACTCAATCGTTGCTGTTGTTACTGCTGAGGGAGCAACTGCCTCTGAAACCGTTGATGCTGTTGTTGTTGTTGTTGTGGCCAATTGTGGCTCGGTTTGAGCGCATGAGTGTGCGAGCCACAGCAGCAGCAGCAACTGGAAGGAAACAAACGAAAAAGGCTACAGTCTGTGTCACTGTGTCTGTGTACTTGAACACCGAATGTATAAAAGTCATTTCAAATAAATATAGCAAATAAATGCTGCTATTTTACTTACAATCACAAAGAAAGAGCCCAGAAAAAAAGTAAAACGAACAGAAACAATTCAAAAATTATAAAAATATCGATAAGATGCTTAAAGTATCAAAGTATTCGTAATCGATTAATAATTACTGTTGCCAACCGTTAAATAAAGAAAGATTTGAATATACCAGTTTTGAATTTGTTTGTGTTATTGTCTTCTGTTCTTTATTTCTGTTATTTTATTTCTACATTCTTTGCATTCTAATTTAGAAATAAAATAAAAGTTTGCCAAAAAACACAGCCATATTTTTTATTTTTACTTTAAAATTTGCTTATTCAAATCTGTCCATTTTTAACGGACTAATTCTGGCAACACTGTGCGCAATGTAATGTTACAGAACACGCCACCTTTGGCGTGTGCTTCGAGCGAACATTAACCAGACAGGGAACCTGCATGTCAAAGTAAGAGAAGAAGGGGAGGGGTGCTGCAGCAGAGCGTCCACAAAGTTTGTTTATTTTTTCAGCAATTTCATCCGCATCTCAAATACAAAATTGAGCTAAGAAAACTCGAGCGAAAATGCGGGAAGAAGAGCGAAATTTAAAGAAGAAGACGCCAGATCACAAAAAAATCAGAAAAAGGAGAACAAGGACAACAAGGTGGAGGTGGAGGTGGAGGAATGACCACACAATTAAATGTATGTCACGTTCTCAAATTCCATAAACATTTATTTATCATAATTTTCCATTATTTATAGAGTAAATAATAGATAAATGGGGCAATGGAGCCCATTTACAATGATTTATTATTAAAATGGCCATTTGACCTGCAGTTTGGTTTGAAATTGAAATAAATTTGCAGATTTCTGCATAACTGATGAAAAAATCAGCCAATTCGAAAAAATAAGTGCCATTGCGCCAACAGGACAAAATAGAGCCAGTTTGGCGCAAAAACGCCAATTGTGGCAACCGTGTTTGTATTGTTGATTATGGTTCTTAGAACATGAACAATATTACATTCTTGAATACGAAACTTAAATACTCCTTAGTACAGAATAGAACAATGAATGTGGAGTGCAGGGCATTTTATTGATATGGATTATGGATTACTGATAACAATAACGACGTCGGACGGCGGACAGCGGGAAACTCAAATGATGTTTACTCTCGCGCTGTTTACTGGGCGCAGTCTCTTTACACAAAACACAATTAATTAGCGCTTGTAGTTCGACAAGGGTTAACTTATATGTAGCTTATGGCTTATAACTGATGGCAGGGCTTCGTCTGTACAATGTACATACATACTTAGCCGCACCTAGTAAGACAACAGACATAAAACATACATTCATACAAACATTAAGAACTATTAGAAAAGGCTACCGTGGAGCTAGTTCGAGTTGAAGCGACCATGTCCTTGTTGTTGTGTATAAAATTATGGTTAAAATCAAATAAAAACAAATGCAGGGTCTAAGTACAAGCAATTTAATGTGCATACATCATTCAATGCATGAACAAATATATGCTAGCTTATTTGACCCACTACATTTACATATTACAAATCATAAATGAATTTATATTTCAATGAAAAGAAGATAAAAATAGAATTTAAATGCAGATTTGTTGTTTATTTATAATAAATGAATTCAGCATAAAACAAGAAAACATACGATGAGTGGATCAAATAAGCTGTGAACCACTGTACAAACATACATACAAACATATACACATATATAACAAACATATGCACACATATGTATGTATGTACAATTTACATACAGTTATAGGATAACACCGGTGTGCTAATTTAGCAATTAATTCACAAAATTGCTTTGGATCCAAATTCGAGTTGAAAGCAGCGCTAATTTTGATAAAAAGGTTATTATTGTTGTTTGGCAAATAATCGCAATACATTTAAAGCCATAATCACAATCAATTTATGAATGTTTGTTAATGCACACATATATGTATAGTTAGTCAATTAATTGTTTTGACAAACTTGAAAAAAAATGCACAGCTTTTATTTTTTAAAATGAATCTCACTTTTTCGATTCGAAACTTGTTTTAAGAACAATAAGCAAAATACAAATTTAAGAAATATGTTTATACAATTGCTATGTCAAGCAATGCGTGTATTTTTAACTATGTACATATGTGTGTATGTTCGTAGTGTATGTATGTTTGTATGCATGTACAATGTACATATTGTTGTGCGTATGCGCGTTTGACTTACATCTTTATAAGCGATCATTGCATTTAAGGAGCCGCGATACGAGACAGAAACACCAGTGAGACTTGGCCAATTTACGATTATTTTCTCGAAAGAACACAGGTTGGATCACATTTTAAGATATTGTTTGTATGTATTTATTCTAATTGCCAAGGCATTACTAAATTTACACCATAATATAATTCGCTTATAAAAAATGTTTCACATTGGCGCTTTTTATTTTATATAATAACAAGTTAATATATCAATAAATATACAGTAACGTATTTAATTTCATCAAATAATAACAAAAGTCGTATAAAAACTAGAGGTGGAGAAACATCGATGTCGTCGATGCTTGGAAAACATCGGAACCATCGGTGTTGCGTAGGCCACAATCGAATGTTTTTATACACAACAAAAGTAAGCAATCCTGATCATTAGGCCCTCTAAAATATTGGAAGGAAAGACTTTCAAAATATTATGAGAAATATGTTAATACAAATAAGATGTGCTCAAAAAATTTTGTGTTCTGCAAACATCGAAGCATCGAAACTCACACACGCACCTCTAATAAATCAGCTGACTGCATAGGCAAAAAAAAAAGAAAAAGGTGGCAACCTTGGCAAAGGTGTCATATTTGACCGAATTTAACTCTTTTCAGAAAAAGAGTTAAATTTGAACATTTGTTTTTTTTTCATAAATATTGAAGCTAGAACTTTGAAACTTTTACTGGAGTTTTGTTATAATTTTTTAAATTTTCTAAATTTTTTTTTTTTAGAATTTTTTACTAATTCTTTAATGTCTTCCCCACTCGAAGGGCTACGTGCCCAAAACTAACTTCAAAATTAAATTTATTATTTTAAAAAATTTATAATATTTTTAATTTTTTGAATATTATTATTGAGTTACTTCAATATTTAAAAATTTTCAAAAAAATTACAAAACAACACACAAAAAGTTGCAACTGTGTGGCAGCCTTGGCTCAACATTGGCAAAACAAGGTGGCAGTCCTTGGTTGGGCTTAATCTTTGAAAATCTTAAAATTGATCATTTACTGTCGATGTTTTCTTCGATGCTTAGTTATTAAACATCGAAAATATCGATGGAGGGGAACATCGATGGTTCTCCACCTCTAATAAAAACAAGAAATGAAAATGACACTAGGGTGGAGAACAGTGCTGCCAGGTGTTCAGCGCCCGTATAAGCTAGATTCACAGTAAAAATAAGCTAAAAATAAAGATGCAAGAAAACAGCAAAATCATTAGGTTCTGCAACATTATAATTATTTTATTTATGCTTTATGCAAATCAATATTTAAAAACAATGAGTTAAATTATGAACTTTCTTAAGCACAGTACGCTCTAGCTGAAAATATGTTTGTAAGATCAAAACTCTATATAAAAAAAAGGGCTGCAAACTGTCTCGAAATTATTTTGTAAGGCCATTCTAAACCAATGTACGCTGTACCTAAATATGGGCACCTCAGAAAGTGTTCGGGCGTTTTACAGCACTGTTGGGTAAACGGCTGGCAGCTTTTTTTTTGACCTTTCAAAACATCGATTGATTGATTGCATCAGCGTTTCGACTAGTCGAAATCTTTTTGAACAGAAATGGCGATATTGTGGAATTTGACCGACATAAAACACTTTTGATGGAATTTTTAAAATTATAATTTTTAATTTAATCATTAGGGTATTAGTCGCTCCTATTTCTCTTTTCCTGTCCATTTTGTAAATGTTCTCTTTAAAATTAACTTCAATATTTTAAATATATAATTTTTTATGGTTTTTTAAGTTGCACTTTTATTAATTTATTAAAATTTTTTTAAAATTTTAAATTTAAAAACAAAAAGTTGCAACTGATTGGCAACGCCATTTTCAAAAAAAGAAAAAAATACGATAAATAGCCGCCTGGGAGTGCAGTATTTTTATAACATGTAGATCTGCACTCTTCTATCAAATTACAAGCTTGACCAATATTATAGAGCTTTTCGATGTTGTTATATCTCGATCTCTTTCTCTAAATTGTATACATTAATAATTGCTCTTTGTACTCTGACGCGGCAACAGTTGTTTTTATTACAAAAGTACTCGCCAACCAGCGAGCAAAATAACTAATAGAACGTCATGTGGACAGTCTAATATATATATGTATATATATATATTCAATATTTTTTACATTTACGCGATTTTGAAATACATTTGATAATTGCGCACAAAACTGCATAAATTGCATCAGCGAGAGAAGAGATAAAGAAGAGAAACCAACAACAACAACAAAAATGCCAATTGATACCCGCGAGCTCATGGAAGCTATTGCAATCGTAGCTGACGAGCAAAATGTTCGGGTTGCAGTGAAGCAATCTGGCAAAGGAACTGCGATTTGTGCTGCGTGCTGCTTTGCTGGTGGCTTGCTGATGGGTCCAGTCGGTTTGGCGATTGGTGGCACTGCTGGCGGCATCGCTGCCTATAAAATGACCAGTGGTTAGTGTCGTGTCGTTTCCTGTCGTCTGAAAATAGTTTGCATAGTCACAGTTACACTGCGTCACAGTTTAAACTGTGGCACTCTGTGATGCAGTTTAAGCTTTGCATATTTTTTTAAGTTAGGATTACTCATTACATTTGTTTTAAATCATCAACAGGATCGTTCCGACCTCTGGGAGAAGTGCTTCTAAACGACTTGACGGACACACAGCGGGAACAGCTGGTGCAGCATGTGACAAAAGCCGTTGCCGACATCCAGCCAACTGATATCGTGATGCTGATACCATTGATTACACAAAGCGCATCGATTCAGCAGATTGTCCTCAATGCAATCATGTCTTTTGCCACCAACGAGCTACGAATGCAGATCGTTGACTGATACTGATATTACCTTAATCGCTTAATTTAAGGACTAGTCATAATAAAGCATGAACATTGTGCCTGTAGATGAAACTTCTGTATCTGTAATAATCCTATTGCTGTAATTATCCTATTGCTGTAATTAGAGCCAATATTACTAATTACATATACATATATAAATACATAGATTTATTAATAAATGCCTAAGATATAAGATAAGATTATAATAACATGATATCTGCTGATCTATTCCCACTCGACATTCACTTGATCCCAATCGTCGACAAAGGGCTGATCAATTGTCTCGATGAGAAGACCACAGTAAAGGCAATCCGCAGCGAGAATTTCTTCAATTTCCGTTTTGAGATCGGATCGTTTCTTTTGCTGCTCGGGCGTATGATTGGCCAATGCAATTGTCTGCGCCATTAGCGTCTCCATCTCCTGCTTGAGCATTGTTAATCGCCGGCTACGCTCCTTGCTCAATATTGGTATCACTTGTTTCTCCAGGCAATCGCTATGGAATTTATGGCCACAAATAAACACAAAGAATGGCTTCACCAACAGTATCAAATCACAGATGTCACACACAGCCTGTGGCTCCATGCCAATACTCTGTGCTCGCAGTTGACGCAGCTCCTTGCAAACCAGCTCCGACTGTTCCCTTGAGTCGGACATTTCTTTTTGCAGCTCCTGTATGCGATGATTGTAGTTCTGTGGATGGGATCAAAATATTACATTTTTGTTCAATTTCTTAATATTGCTCGTGACTTGTACGCTGTTTCTAATCAGCTCACTATATCATAAATACTGTTGTCATGGAAACGATCAGACGAAAATCAATTGTTTTGGAAACGATTAGATGAAAACTAATGTTTGGTAAAAAAGCTAATGTTTTTTTTTTTAAATTAATAATCGGACTTATATTATGATATAGCTGTCGTAGGAAGATGAATTTATATAAAGGTGTATTCGTTTGACGTTCCCTCTTTTTTTGAGGCCGCGACTCTAAGTACGAAAGCAAGCGTCGTAGCAAGCGGTTGTCACGTCAGACTCTCTCTGACAGGCGTGGCCCCGAGGGAGAGCGAATACATCACCTTCTTATGAATTCATCCTGCAGGCCCCTTTGCAACTGTATCAAATATAACTTTTCTTTCTCTTTCTAGTTCAAACTTACTTTGAGTGCTTTACAAATAGCTTCTTTGAAATTATCAATCTTTTCAAAGTCCGAGAAGAATGGCAAGAGATCCTCAATTCGCAGTAATTCGCATTCATCCAGCAGACTCAGCGCCTTTTTCACATCGTTTGTGCCCTTAATGTCATGGTAGGCTGAAATTGAATGGTTTATGATGTGAGACCAAGAGTCCTGTAATAAATGCGCGATTTGCGATATTTACCTATGCGAAGCCATAGTTTGCGACGCATCTCGTCGTCCTGTGGCTTGGATGCCGTGTCTTTGGCCAGTTGCATATCGAATTGAAGCGCCAAATCGACCGCCGTTGTCCACATGCACAGCATACACTGCAGGAATACACAGGCGACCTTAACGTCCAGCTCGGTGCAGACCTTTAGGGCATAGTGAATGTCGTAGTGCACCAATGACTCATCGCGGCCCTGTATCTCCAGGTATTTCATGAGCAACTTTGGCTCATACTTCGCATATAGATGCAATAGATAGTTATGAATGGCATCGTTTGTGGTATTCAGCTTGTAGACGGCAAACTCGAGATAACGCATCACTTGCTCCCGCTGCTCCTCCGTATCCATCACAATGAGTGTGGGCACAACCTTATCGACCTCTAGTTTGGATCCCTGTGCCATCAGAGCATCGATCGTTTGCCTTGGCAGTTGTTCCATTAGTTTTGGAGCATATTTGTAGTACAATGTAAGATCACGTTGCTTGCATAGCGTTTGCAGAGCATCCGCATAACGATCGGCCTTCAATTGTTGTCCAATCACCTCCTCGTAGTCGCTTATCGATATGGCGAACTGTGCCAAGTTATGCGGATCCGCATGTTGACCAATCAGTTGCTGCACAGCTGTGCGGTGCTGACTTGTGCACGACAGCACTGCGGATTCATGCATAAATTCGTCATACTCCAACTGCCACGCCTCGCGCCATGCCTTGTCTTTGTCCTTGCCAGGCATGTTGATTTGGGTCAGATACAGATCGATTAGCCAAATGACCAATGCCTTAACGGCATCTCCTTGACTCCCGTCTCCGTCCCCCGTCGTTAACCGACTTAATCGCTTTTTCACATAGTTGATTATCGGTCGTTTATCTGTCAAGACCATGAACTTGAGGCATACTTTCTCAAAAGTCTCTTCTGTCTCGGCATAATAGTTGGCAGCCACTTCGTAGGCGCCTTCCTTGAATGCTGCATCAGCTCGTTGCGCCAGCACCAATTGCAGATTCTCCGGCACTTCAGCTGCGTGTGCCGTTGCCAATTCATACTGACCTAGTGACCGAATATAAAGAGATTTTATGCATGAGTTCATAATAGTGAGTAATGAGAGTGCTCGTTAACAAACTCAGCTCTTATACAGACCCTTATTTAAGTAGATTCGCCATATGTTGCGCTCCTCACGTGTAATCTTAAGTGTAAACATCGATTTGTCCGTGTAGACATAAATAGCGCCAGTGGCGACATCTCGCTCAATGCTCAAGAGTTTCCCAACTCTCCCTTCGTCGAATACTTCGTGGTAGACTTGTTCCTGATTGAGCAGACATATGGCCCTAATGTGGTCCGCGTAGAGCAGCACGGCATGGTATTCCGTGAGCACAAATGACTTGGGAACATTGATGCGTCGCTCCTCGTAGGACAAGTGCTTTACTTTGTCGAAATCCAGGTTGATCAGAGTATCGCCCAGCAGTGTCGCATTGCCGCTCGACTCAATTGACAGCTACAAATCAAAGTCAATAAATCAAAAAAAGAATATTCGAGTAAAAACATTTTGTGTTGTGAAAAGAATTTCACGACTAACTGTACATTAAGTGGAGCTCTTACCTCTCCAATTCGAATACCAGCGCCACACAACCAAGCCCATTGTTTTGGATATTTACTGTTGGGTGGGGCGAAGAATCGCAGCATCGAGTAGGACAAATCCGTCTTTCGTTTCTCACAGTTGGGCTCCCGTTCGCCATTGACGTAGGTAGTGAAGATGGGCTGGAGAGATCGTTCATCTGGACGGAGAGTGCCTTCGAATGAATATAGCGAGTCCGGTGTGGCGGCCACAATTATCCAGCGATTGCTGTTGGGCACGCGAAGCACCTCGAGTCCATTGATCGGATATTTGGTGAGACCTAGTCCCAGATCATAGAGCTGTTTGCGCTGCGTGTCGATGGCTGCGCCCAGCTCTGTCTCGAAGATCAGGCCACGACTGGTGCCGAGTAAGATGGATCCAGTCGTTGACTCCTTGCCGTGGTATGTGTTGAAGGCAACTGCAGTGATCTCATGATCCTTGAACTTTTCAATGCGACGCACTTTCAATTGTTGAGCTGTCGTTGTCTCCGTGCTGTGTACGTACAAGAAATCGGCTGAAACTCCCGGTGATTTGGGCACTAGCGATATAATCAGATGATGACCAGTTGAGTCCAGGAAAATGTTGCTTATTTTATAGCCAGTTAAATATTTTTCCAGTGCAAGTTCTGCAAAACAAACGTACTGAGTTTTAATTTAAATATGAATCTGTGCTACACTACGTTCACACTGCGTCAAAAGCCGTCACAGTCTAATGACTATAAACTGCGGTGCGACACAGGTCTGTGACGCAGTGCAAACCCAGCGTTATCAGCTGTGCTACAAACAGATTTTGAACTCACGGCCTGGTGGAATCGCCCGTGGCAGGAAGAAGCGCAGCAGATTATATCGACCCTGTGCTGTGAGCAAACACACTAGCCAGTTTTTTGCGACTATTAAATGTACCAACTCGCCGCTACAGTTGCTCGGCACATTTAATGTCATTTTGCGTTTACTGAATATTTCCTCCTCATCTGACTCAAATGGATTTCCACCGGCAGTGGCGACATAGGTGTTTGCATTGCCTGTGCTTGTGGATGATGGGCTGTCCTCGATTCGGGACAAGAATTTCGGCTGTGTTGCCTTAATTTGTGCCATTTTATGCAATTCTTAATGCGCTTATTTTCCTTATTTTTTCTATTATTATTTGCTATTGTCCACAATATACGCCCAACTCAGTAGAGGTGGAGAAACATTGAGTGGCCAACACACTAGTGCTGGGACCGATTTTAATAAAATCGATTTAAATCGATTTTTCCTTTTGTGGACCAAAAATCTATTTTGTTTTAAGAAAAATCGATTTTTTTTTCAAAGGAACAGTGCTGTGAAATGCTACTTGTGACTGGGAATATAAAGACGCAAAAGTACACAAAATGTACTAAAGAATACCTGTTTTTCCATCTCTCAAATGAATTAAACGAGGTCAATTTTAGTCATTAAAATCTGAATTTATTTTAATTTTGGTATTATTTCCTTTTTTTTTATTGTTAATAATGACTATTTAATAACATACAAAAATTGTGATAAGTAATATAAATACTAAAAAAAAAAATAATAATAAAATCCAATTAATGTAACAAAAAAAATCAAGTTAAAAATATTCTGTTTAATTACAAAAAAAAAATCGATTTTAAATCGATTTTTTCTGCTTAAGAAATTTAATTGAATTAAAGTTCCAGCACTACAACACACTTAAAAATACCAATAAAATACTGGCTGTTGTCCAATATGCCCCTAGTGGGAGCAAAGGCAACAAACTTAAAAATGCGCAAATATGTTCCAGCACTACAACACACTTAAAAATACCAATAAAATACTGGCTGTTGTCCAATATGCCCCTAGTGGGAGCAAAGGCAACAAACTTAAAAATGCGCAAATATGTAGAAAAATTGTATTTTTTAGTTAAAATGCTAAATAGTGCAAAATCTAAGTTTGAACTGGTTAATTAAGTAATTCCATTGTAATTTAAGCATGTAATTCTATTCTACTCGCCGATGTCTAATATATGTACGTCTAGTACAAGAAAAGCTGACTTAAAAACGGACATTTGTTTATTAGACATTTTATTTATAAAATACAATAAAGTTAAATTTGTTCAGATTAATCTTCTGGTATGCAGCGTTTTGCCCATAAAGTATTCGGTATTTTCCGTCAGCCAGATGCGCTCATTAATTAAATGCATATGTTTTTGACCCAAGATCGGTTGTAATTGCCAACGACGTTTGCGTCGATGGTATCCAAGCTCATTAGTTATCACAAACTAGCGTAAAATAGTTAAAAAAAATCAATTAAAAAATCAGGTCAAGTAAGCTATTTTCAAAAGTGAAAAAGAAATATGAGCATTCTTGACTAACTGCAAACAATTCGGAAAAAAATAATAAGCACATACCGTCACATTGTAAATGCGAAGCGTCTTACGCATGGAATCGTGTAGTTCCATGAGGAGCGCGGTTCGCTCAGAGACGCTTTCCAGCATTCGAATTGAAAATGATAATGAATCTACAACAATTAGTTTTATCTGCACGGCGAGAAATGTTTAGAAAGTTTATGCTACATCTGTAAATTTGTAATTATACTAACATTGGGCTGTGCGATCAGGTATTTGCCTAGATTTAAAATGCTAGCGATTAGCTGAGCAGCGTTGGGACAATCCACATAATATACATTCTTTAGCATATTGCTGGCTTTAAAGTCTGTAACTTGATGTTGGAGGCGCTTCTCAAGGTCCGTTGCCAGCTCTACGTAAATCAAAATTTATGTTTCTCTTGGATTTTCTAAATTGGAATGCATAACAAACCTTGAAGCCTCTCGGGATTAAAGTCTTTTCTGGTGTCCAGATATAAAGCTTTGCCTTCCAGGCCGCCAGCTTGTTGAGGTATCTGAACATTTAAGCAGAGCTTTAAGCTAAATACATATATGAAGTTTAGTACGTATTTTTATCAAATTAAAATACTTATTGCTTGTTACTTACCACAATTGTGTCTTTCCAGCACCCGGCATGCCAACTAGCTCGGTTATTTTGCCCAGTGCAATGCCGCCATGCAAATATTTATCCACCGACTTTATGTCGGTTATGATCTTTTGAGTTTGTCTTGATTCAAACAAACTGTTTGCAGTTCTGATTTCCATTGCGAGTTGTTGAAACTAGAGCCGTAATGTAATCCCCAGATTCACAGTTTTTTGTCTATACAGAAAACATTCGCTCTGTGCCACTCTCACATTTTATGTTTGCATTTTCTTAGCGTGTTGCTATTTTTTTTATTTAAGTCAAACAAATAAATGCATTAATCAGCTGATTGATTGCATTGCAAAAAAGAAAGGTGGCAATCTTGGCAATGGCGTCTGAAATAAAAATATTAAACTCCTTTCAGAAAAGTTGTTTATATGGTCGTTATTTTTTTAAATTAATTTTGAAGCTAGAGTTTTAAAACTTTCATAGGCGTTGTTATATTTATGTCGAGTTTTTAATTTTTTTTTTTTTTTTTTTAGAATTTCTTACTAATTTCTTAATATCTTCCCCACGTGAAGGGTTACGTGCCCGAAACTAATTTTAAAATGAAATTAATTATTTTAGAAAATTTACAATTTTCTTGGTTTATTGAATTCGCACTTTATTGAATAATAATAAATAAATATATTTCTTTTAAAATTAGCTAATTCCCATTAGAGAATGAAGCCAATTTTCTATCGATGTTTTCCGCAATTGGCCCACCAAGGGTGCAGCCTTGGCTCCCAAAACACGAAAAATTTTATCAAATAATTGATTTATTCAGTAATTAAAGGTTTTTTTTTACAAAAAGCCTCCTCAGTAGAGGTGGAGAAGCTCGAAGTCATCGATGTTTGCAAAATATAGAAGTCATCGATGTTTGCAAAACATAGAAGTCATCGATGTTTGCAAAACATCGAAACCATCGATGTTTGGTAGGGCACTATCGATTTTTTCGACAATTTCAAACTTGTGGCAGCCTTGGCTTACAGAAAAAGAGTTACCGAAAGTTTTATAACGTGGCAGCTTTGTAACGACAGAAACGGATCACGGCCAGCCAGATAAATTTTCTATATTTTCTACTTTTCAACCATGATTGGTGCATTTATATATTACTATACAGACAAAAGATATGCCATAGTTTCATGAATTTTTTTTCTACTTTTTACTTACAAGAAGATGCAGCCACTTTCTACATTCGAATAACATAGCTGGCGTATTTATGTTTTGTAATACAGACAAAAGATATGATAAATTTTTTTTACTTTCTACTTTCAAACCATAGATGGCGCATGTATGTTTTATTATACAGACAAAAGATGCCGCCATAGTTTCATTCATTTATTTTCTACTTTCTTTTTTCGAACCGTAGGTTGCGTATTTATGTTTTGAAATACAGACAAAAGATGCCGCCACATTCTACTTTCGAACCATAGGTTGCGTATTTATGTTTTGAAATACAGACAAAAGATGCCGCCATTGCTTCTTTAAAATTTTTTTTTTTATATCACTTTCGAACCATGGGTGGCGTTTTATATTTTGTAATGCAGACCAAAGATGCCGCCACATTCTACTTTCGAACAAGAGGTGGCGGTTTTTGTTTTGAAATACAGACAAAAGATGCCCCCACATTCTACTTTCAAACCATAGGTAGCGTATTTATGTTTTGAAATACAGACAAGAGATGCCGCCACATTCTACTTCGAACCATAGGTGGCGTATTTATATATTGAAATACAGACAAGAGATGCCGCCATAGTTTTACTAAAATTTTTTTAATACAAATTTCGAGCCATGGGTGGCGTTTTATATTTTGTAATGCAGACCAAAGATGCCGCCACATTATACTTTCGAACCATAGGTGGCGAACTTATGTTTTGAAATACAGACAAAAGATGCCGCCATTGTTTCATTAAAATTTTTGTTAATACACTTTTCGAGCCAAGGGTGGCGTTTAATATTTTGTAATGCAGACCAAAGATGCCGCCACATTTTACTTTCGAATCATAGGTGTCGTCTTTATGTTTTGAAATACAGACAAAAGATGGCGCCATTGTTTACTAAGGACCCTGAATCTTCTTCATAATAAATTTATAAGGATATTTTCAGCTTCTGAAATAAGGCCCAACAAAACACAAAACATAATTTGGTAATTAGTGAAACACTTGAGTTTTGAGATTTTTTTAACTTTTATTTATAATTTTGTGTGTTTCTTTGTGTACATGTAATTGTAATAATATTATATACGAATATATATATACGTATATACATAGATATATATATATATATATACATATATGTATATGTATATGTGTTTGATGTATATTTATTTTTTGGGCAACATTTGCAATTGCTCATTTATTTATTTATATCTTTATGTGTATTTGTTTCGTCAATAATTCAAATTGTGGTTAATATTATTTCAACATACATAAATCCTGGTCTTTCTCAACATCTTCTTCTTCTTCATACACGTGTGCCTGTCGATATCGAGTTCAACTGTAGTAGTAGTAGTAAGGACTACTTACTTACATATGTACATATTCGTCACAGTTTCGATTTCTATATTGATTTCGACCTCAGCTTTGATACCATACCATTTTTAAGGGGTGCGTCTTGCTTTCTTTTATTTGTATTTTTATTTCAATTACATATATTGATAATAAAAAAAAGTTACAATTATATTTATTTAATTTTTTTCCGTTTCTTTTTTTTCCGTTTTTAATGTGTTTGCAATTTATTTGCTAATTGTTGATAATGCATTTTTTTTTATATTTATATCGTTCATTTCTATAAATTCGGACTTTCAAAGTGTTCGAAATTACAGTTTAATTATCCTAATAAAATCTAAAAAAAAAAATATATATATGTATATATTCATAATTATATATATGTGTATACATGTTTTTTAAAAAGTATATTTTGCAGGAGAATATTTTAATATTGCGGGACATGCGCTGAAATGTAAGGATTATTAAAAAAAAACAGGGTATAAAAAAAAACATTCATTTAGTATGTATGTATGTGTCTCAGTTTCAGTTATAGAGAATAGAATAGAGAAGTGTATCTTTAATGAAGCCAAAAAAGTCGTCTTGAAAAATGCAACTGCATGATATTCATTATGATAAAAACATTTAACAGCATATACAAATTTGTATATGTATATGTATATAAATTTATATGGAAGCTGCCATATTATTATAATATTATTTTTTTTCTCGAAAATGATTTATTGAGTAAAATCCAAAACAGTTGCTGATAGTTTTATTTTATCAATTTTGTATTATGTTTTTTTTTTTGTTTTTGTGCTATACATTTAATTTTTTTAAAATTTAAATTTTGTAGGTAATCACAGATTTTTGTTTTTAAATACCGAAAAGTTAAATTTAAATTTAAATCATTGAACAGCATAGTTTCAAATTTATTTGTTTTGTTTTTCATTTGTTTTTTTTTTATATAATAAATATATATATAATTTTGACTAATAATTTTCAATTATCTAAATGTTGTTTTTTTGTTGTTTTTTGTTTTTTGAGCATGATATGCGTTGCATTTTCAACATTAATTTTGTTTTTGTGGTGTTATTCGGAATTTTGAAGACATTTCAGTAAATTTCAGAATAATAATAATCAGTTTCGAACTTATGAGTGAGATGTGTGTGTGAGAGAGATGTGTGTATGTTAAAGTTATCGTTATCGTTGACTAAGTATTCAGTATTTATATGGCCCCAACTTAAGCCCCTTTATGCTGTGGGCTATGCCTTTAATAAATATTTATGTATGCATCTATGTATTTATGATGAATACATATGCATGTTTGCACATGTATGTATTTCTAATCTAAGGGTAAATGTGTGCAAGTACGGTTTAAACTTTAAACTATCAACTACTAGATACTAGATTTGATGTGAAATGATTAACGTTTTCTAAGTGTGTACGCAGTTGAATTTGAATTTGTCAGCAAAGCTACATATTTAGAATTCTAAACGTATATATTTTACTTATAAGCCGTCTTCAATTTGTGTTTCTATTGAGTTTTCATTTAATTTTTCGAATTTTCCCAGTTATTTTCAGCTTATTTTCAATGTGTAAAGCTAAAAACTCTTCAAGTACATACAAATATAATATTTTTTCAATAAGATATTGAGCGGTCGAACCTAAACTTGCATCAAAAAGTTAATAAAGAGCACTAAAATATGTAATTAATTAAAAATAAAATTAACATTTAAAGATGAAAATCACATAAGCAAATTATCTTTTTATTTGTTCACATTTGAAACAACTGTGTGTGTGTTTTTTATTCTTTTTTTTTTCGTTTTTTTAAGAATATTTTTATTTTCAACATATTCCAAACAGTATAATTTTGAATAAATTTAATTAAATATATAAACAATTCAATTGATTCATGTAAATTTTAGGTATACATACGTAAATAGAAAAAAATTCACAAAAAATAATACAAAAGTTTCTTTGTTTGCATTCACAGTTTTTTAAAGAGAATCTAAACAAAAATTTTGAACAGTAAATTAATATGTTAAATATACATATATATATATAAATTAAATAAAACTTCCAAAAATATAATTTTGTACAAAGAAAACAAAAAATGTTCACTTTTCAATTCACACAAAGATTTTGTAGATCACAGTTTGTTTTTTATTTTTTTCATTTGCATTATTTTTCGTTTCGTATTTTTTTGGAAAAACAACTAAGATGTTCTTCTTTTATGTTTTTTGGGTTCCGAAATATGTATTATACTTATGTTTTTCTTATTTTACAAAAACCTCTAACACAGTTAAAATAAATATATATTTAGAATGCGTAATCTAGAAAAAAAAAATAATGGTGAAAGTTACCAAACAAATATGAATCAATTATTAATCCAGAGAAATGGAGATAACGAGAAAAAGAGAGAGAGACCAAACCATTCGATAATTTGTAAAAGATTTAATAAATATTTTAAAAACTATAAACTATAAGAACCGCTCTCACTATAGAGGTAGTATATGGTTTTCGCCTTTGATTCGCCTTTCGTATACAATAGCATCCAAGTCTAAGGCTCAACACAGACTAGTTGCGTTGTATATATGTATGTATGTATGTGTATATGAACATGAATATGTTTGTAAAAGTGGTCTGTTTCTATATCTTTATCTTTTCTATGTATGGATGGAATATTCAGTTGAGTGTTAGCTCATTTTTAGAGACTGATTGATTGAAAGATCAAATATGTATATAAAAAATGCATCTTGTATTAGAGGAAGCAAAGCTCGCATCTAACAGTCAACGGATATTTTTAAAGACGGCTCGGCTTTACACTGCCTCGAAAACTTTTTTGCGGTGCGTTTGTGTTACCTGTCATGTGTTATGTGCTGAGCAACAACACAAAAGTGTCTGAGCCATAAGTTTTTTGCTGTTTAAGTAACAGAAAATAAAATGTAAATTGATTGCGAGTCTCAAAATCTGCTAACTGTGGTAGGAATACATACATATCTTTTTTTTTTTCGTTTTGAATCAACATTTTTTTCATTACCCGTACACACTTTTGCACGTATTCTCGGTGAGTTGAAGTTGTAATTAAAGACAAATGCAGAATAATATTTTTAGACAGACTGTGGAGCTATGAAAATAAAAAGGAAGCTAACTGGTATTTCATTATGTTCATTCTTCATTCTGTTGAGTGCTGATTGTTGAATTCACCATCAATATTATTATTATTATTATTATTATTATTATTGTTAATCCCCGAATGGTCTAAAGACTTTTGAACTTGTTGTATTTGCTTTTAAAATGCATACTTGGTATGTATACATACATAAATACGTGTATGTATATGTGTATAAGAAGAATTATCGTACTATGTTTTGTATGTTTTGTTTTGAGCTTATAGAATTCAGTTTTCGTTTTTCTTTTCTAATGCTTATGTAAGTTTATTCCTGAGACATTTTACGGATATGTTTTTTTTGTTTTAATAACAGTTGGACAATTACAATTTATGCTTGTATTTTTTTGTTTTGTTTTTTTTTTTTTGTATTGGGCAGTTTTTCACATGCTTTTCTGTTTAATTTCTGCTTGTCCGTTTTGTTCTTGTTTTTTATTATTTTTCGTAAAATATACATACATACATATTACTAGTATGTATGTATGCATGCATGTGTATGCTGTAAACGTAAAATGTAAAATGTTGTTAAATTTTTTCTTTTTTTTATAATTATATGTACATACAATATATATATCTATATATTTTGGTTGACTTTTAAATCAAAACTATGATTTAAATTCATTAATTTTTCGTTTTTTCGGCCGATCAAACAAAAACTTCGCCCAGCTTAAAAGTTGCTTTAAAGTTTTAAACAAACTATTTTTAATTTGCTTTTTATTTTTCTTTTCTTTAAAATTTACGTTGGCATTAATTTAATTTTATTTGATTTGATTTTTTTGTTTGTTTGTTTGTTTTTATTATTTAAATTTCTGAATATTTGTACTTCACTGGTAGAAAAATCACTGAGTTACTTTGCGGTTTTTGTTTGTTGCGTTTTCATTTTCAATTTCATTTCAATTTCAATTTTCATGTTCATATTTTTGTGTTTTTAAAATGTTTTACGGCTTCTGTAAATCACATATGTATGTATTATTATGTGTATGTATATACATGTAGATATTAATGTTATACAGTTAATTATTTGTTGTTGTATTTGTTGGTATGCACGTATCTATATATAAATACATATCGTGTTTTCAAAAAAATCTATTGAATTTTCTGTTCTTATTTTGCCTTAAATATTAAATATATGTGTGTGTAAAAAAAAAGACTTAATACTATATACTTGATAATTGTATCCCTGATAACGTTTTTACTTTGTTTGTTTGTTGTTTGTTTACATTATTTCTCAATTTCTCATTATTCTGTCTACTTCTTTCTTCATGTTTCGCATACACATATTTATAACATTCCTGTGTTAGTGTTAGATTAATTTACTTTTAATACATTTAATTCTTGTACTTACAACTATGTTCTCATATATGTATGTTTATTTTATTTATAATTTATAATTTAAAAAAAATGCATTTTTATGCAGCTTTTGACGCCATATGGTTGTTCTTGGTTTTTGTTTTGTTTTGTTTTGTTTCGTTTTTGGAATATGACCTTTTAGAGAATTTTGTGAAAACTAAATTAAAGGCAAAGCTATAACTAAATAAAAGCTAATAAAAAAAAAAACAACGAGAAATTTTTCCAATGCAATATTTTTAGGCTAGCGGTGGGCGATTTTAAAACTTTAAGCTTGAAGAGAAAAATACACACAACAAAATTGACACTCTTACAATCAAGTTGTATTTTTCTTATTTTAAGAGTAAAGGTTATAGATGCACTTTTTACACAAATGATCTCTAAATGCATGTTCTTTGTATAAATAAATCTGTTTATTCTGTTTATCAGTGTTTGTATTTCTTTTTTTTAATTCATTAAAATCTCGTCTCGGAGAATATTGCGTATACGCCGTGATATGTGCCGATTATCGTTAAGTATTTACTGAAGAGTGCAAATTTCGTTTGTATTTTTCTCAATTTCACGCTAAACTGAATTGGATTACATTGAATGATCATCACGATCATGATCAGCCCACCTGTTTGCTGTTTGCCTTGCTGTTAGCTTGGTTTTTTAGTTCTTCACTCTCTTCCCTTTTTGTTGTTGTGAAAACGCTTTAATTTGTTTTAAATTTAAGTAAAAGTTAAATTGTAAACGTAAGTAACGTAATTCTAATAAGTTTGTTATTTCTATTGTAATTATAATTGTAATTGTAATTGTAATTTTAAGAGGCAAATATTTACACAATATTGCTTGCGCTTCGATCGAAAAGAAACAGAAACTAATCAATTTCTTGAGGTATTGCACATGAAGCAGCGATATCTTCGATGCTTCAACTACTAAGTAGATGGAGAGCAGCGCATTGTTATTATTTTATTGTAATTGTAATTTAGACGTACAAACTAAATCATAAATCAATTTTATAAATACCAAAAAAAAACATTCTGTCTAATAACTAACTGTGGGACCTGACTGGAATCGGTGTGTTTTGTATTAATATTATGTTCGTAAATCTCAATATCGATAATATTTATGTTAGATATGACAAAAATAGTAGTTTTTAGACATTATTCGACATTGTCGAATTATTAATATCAGTATCTGGGTGCGAATTTCAATTATTTGTGGTCACTGGTATTTTTACAAAAAAGTTGCTTGTCTCCCTATCGCACAATTATATCAATATATGAACAAGAGATATACATGCATATCGATATTGATATTAAATCAAAAAGTTCCCTACTCAGAGGTACCCACAGTAAAAAAAAACAGAAACTGAAACTAATGGGCAAAGTATTTGTAGCTGGTTTCCTACGGCATTTGCCAAAGTTAAAGTTAAAAGTTAAAATGTAATGATTAAAGATTACAGTTTCCAGCTGTAAGGATACAGATACATTCTCTAAAAAATTGCATTCCATCGCAGATCCTATTGTATGCCCGGTGGTGGCTGTCCCAGCTCGCTGGTGAAGTCAAACAGGCTGGTGCGTGAGTGCGACAGGGCATGATGGTGGTGCGGGTGGTGGTGCCCTACCAGACCGTGTTTGATGGCTGACGTTTTGAGCAGACGTTTCAGCATGCCACTTGAGCCGCGGTGCTGCAGACTTTTGTGCGTTGTCAGTGAGTTTTTGGTGCGATATCTGCGATGGCAGAACTCGCACACGTACAGGGTGTCGGACTGTTCGTGCTTGTCCTGAAAGTGCCGCTTAAGCGAGTAGTAGCAGGAGAAGGTGCGTCGGCAGTAGGGGCATTCCTGCGGCTCATTGATGCCGCCACTTGTCGGCGGTGGCATGCGCAGTGGCAGCTGTGGCACTGGCACAACCGACTGCTGTGATGCTCCCGTTGGGTTCGATCCCGATGTTGTGATCGACTGTGTCTGCATTTTAACGGACAGCTGGTTGGACTGAGCGGGACTGCCACCATTTGCATTTGTAGCTGCGCCTCCGCCTGCAGCGCCACCTGTCAGCGAGCAGAGATCGCGATCGCTGCCGGGCCGTGGCGGCGACAGGGGAAGATTCAGATTGTAGAGTGAGTTGGTCGGCGAGGTCAGCGCGGTGGGCGGTGACGGCGGCGATGAGGTAGAACTGGTTGGCGAGGTAGCTGCGGAGCGTATTATTTTCAGCGGTCCTTTATATGGGAAAGAATTTAAAAATATATATTAATAAATTAATTGTAAATTGATTTTATTTTTTCTTTGGTTTTTTTTAAAGCGAAATACATATTTTATATTTTTATATTTTTCTCTTAGTTTGTTGCGTTTGTTGTTGCGAAAATGAAACTAAAAGTGCAAAGTTAAAAGGTGAAAATACGAGGTTGATTTTAATTTTTTCTTCATTTCTTTTTTTTTTCTTTTAAGTACGAGCATTGTTTAATAAGTCTTTACAAAACCTATAACTTTAAAACGCATATCTTTTTGAAGGACAATAATTTTTAAAACTTATGCCAAAAGTTTATTAAGATTTCCAGTTAATTTGACAATAATTTTAGAATCCAAGTGGCAAATATTCGACAATTTCAAAGACACTTTTGAAAGCTTTCAATATTCTAAGCAATGAGTTTTTCTTTTGTTTTGTAATGATTTATTAAACAATCCTCGCATGGAAATTGTTTAAAATATAATAATTGTTTTGTTTCTTTTTTTTTTATATTTTTAAGAGAAGTATGTTCAAGTATATCTGCTAAATTGGATCGATTGGTTGCTAGCAGAGAGTAGGTAAAGCGTTATAAAAATAGTTTGCTATTTATATTGAAATAACTAAATATGATTACATATTAGCTCAGACTTGTTTTACAATACTGAAAACCGAAAATTTGAGTTGTGGTTTTTGAAATGTGTAGTATCCTCTCGCAAATTGATTTCCAAGATATGCATCAAGAAAGTCTTGAAATTTCTGTAGGTTTCTTTGGCATATCTTTGAAAAAATGCGTGAGAGTTAAAGTTATATTTATATATAGGGTATATGCATATGAGTTTTTGACTAGAAGGGGAAATACGTACAATTCAATAACTTGTTTATTGGCTAAAAAAGATGTATGAAGCAGATATGAAAACGAATACGAAAATGAAAAACAGTTTTTACAAAAGAATGCGTGCAATTTGTAATAGGTTTTAGGCAAAGGGTAGTAGGTAGTTATGTAGGTAGGCAGGTAGTAGGCAGCTGTAATAGTAGAAGCTTGTGGGTACAGTCGAGCTTCCCTAACTCGAATCACCATTATCCGAAGAAAAGGTTCGAACTCATTTAGTTCGAGGTATAGAAGTTCGAGTTATGAAAGTTCAACTGTATATGTATATAAGTATGTTCCAACAATGTCTTTATAGATATTTATACTGTACGTTGTGTGTTGGATTCCGGACCATATGTGTCGAATGTGATAAATGCATAAGCATAGTAACTGCAAGACCGTCATAGCTCTAAGTGCAATACAATTTCACTCTTACACGATGAGTATAAGATATTATTAATTAAAAAAATGTATCTTTCTTTTTAAGTTATGTGAGCCTTGCAGTTAATGAACAAACTAACTACAAAGATACAAATATATATTAGATAAAAGACGAAGAGTAATATAATTGACATATATATGTATGCATAGAGTAAGTATGTATGTATGTTTGTACATGCGCATGCCAAGACAAAAGGTTTATGTATGTATGTATATTGCAAATTATTTATATGTATATATGCAAATTATTAGTAGGTAGGCAGGTAGCAAAGTCCTATTTAAGCAAAAGCAAAAAGCAAGTTATCAAAAAGCAAAGCAATGAACATAACTGTAAGCTGTAAACTTATTGAAAATATCAGGAAAACTCCCTACGACTGTTTTCGTAATGAAAATAAAAAAGATTAAAATTTAAATTAAATTTAAAGATACAATATTTTAATGAATGTAACTAAATAAGTGTAACTGAAAACTTGGTTTATCTTTTTTTAAGAGGTAGGTAGGTACTGCTACTAAGCAGTTTTGGCCTTGAAACTATTTTCAATATTTGGATGGTGTTTTTTATATAAGTAACTCTTTTTTTTCTCTTTTTTTGTATTTGTTTTAATCAGTTTTCTGAGTTTAATTACGCAAACTTACCGAAAAAACGAAAAATGAAGTAGTTTGTTATCATAAAAGTTGTTCATCTTTTCGATTACTTAATATATATGCTGTTTTAGTTATTGTTATTAAAAGATTTTTCTATTTTTTTCTGCATTTTGTTTTTAACGTTCTTTTATTATTATTTGTACAGTTGACTCAAAGCAGTAGCATTTAGGCGATACTTGAGAGAAAATACAACAATACACGTTAAAAGATATCAACGCAGACAGAGTTAGAGAGACAAAGAGAGAGAGAGAGAGAGAGGGAGCGAATACGAATACGAGAATTTGGGTAACTTTTTAAAGTTGAGCAGAATTTCCCAGAACTAACGAAAGAGAGAGACAGAGAGAGAAAGAGAGAGAGAGCGGGTCGAGGGGTCGGGACTACCAGAGAGTGAGAGTTAATCAGAGTCAGGCATTATTTTTAAGCTTAATTCGCGTTCACTTATAGTTTAAAGATATTTATGGTATATAGATAGTTAAAGCTTATTGGTTAGCCTAAGTGTGTAAGTATATTCAATACTTTATTGTTGTTGTGCATATGTGTATGTATGTATATGTATATGTGTAAATGCTAGTGAGAATGAATTAAATATACATATGTACATACTCATAGACGAGACAAGAGCTCAACGGAAATGCTCAGTCTAGCTCTTTCGTTCTTTAGTTTTGCTTTAATAATATATGTAGTATGTAGACTCGTTATTTGTGCTCGCTAAATAATATTACAATAAAAAACTACTTTGGTTATAGTTTAGTATATAAGCTATTAATAAATGTGTCTCTGTGTTTGGGTATGTAGAGAGATGTGATGTGTAATGTAGAGAGAGCTAGATGTACGTAAATATGTAAGCATGTAAATCGATATCAATTTGGCCGAAGGGAGTAATTTGTGTTAATACTAATGAAATCTTGGGACTTAAATTACTAATATAAGAGTATATGAGAGAGAGAGAGAGAGAGAGAGAGAGAGAGAGAGAGAGAGAGAGAGAGAGAGAGAAGTAGAGATATGTATAGGTGTAAAGGTAGACTGATAGACTGTATACAATTCCTATATGTATAATTAAGTACATAGTTATGTTAACCATGAAATGAGCGACAGGTTTTGGTGCCAGCAGAATCGTGGCTCAATATTATAGATATATATTTATAAACATATATATATAGAGAGAAAAAGAGCTCTCCATGTATATATATAGATATATATCTATAGGTATAAGCAGAAGATCTGAATCCAATATCGATTCAGTGAAAAGTGGAAGTGGTAGCTTTTGCTTTTACTAATTTAGAAAGTGCGTAAAAAGTAAAGAGAGTATTTCTCAATACAGATACGGAGCAGTGACGAAATTTGTGAGATACTTTACAGTAGGTAGTTGTAGGTCCAGTACGTTTATACGTGTTCTTTATACATGAAAATAATCTAAAGAGCCATATCAAGAGCGAGATTTGTAGCGCGTGAGCAAGCAGATTATTATTATTTTTTATTTTTGCCATAATCACGAGAACGTAATTTTGTATGTCAAATGAAAGCAATGTTGCCAGTTTAGTTTATTGAATAATACATCTAACATATTTAAAATGCCTAAAAGTTTAAAAAAATGTATTTGAAAATTTCTACATGATTTGATTTGAAATCTACTTTTCTCTAGCAGATTTAAAAGCAATTTGAAAAATGTTCAAGAAAATAAAGCTTTTTTTTATTTTTTTGCACTGAAGCTTAAAATCTTTTTTTTTTTTTGTTAGCAATTTAATATTATCAATATTTTTTATGTATTTTATTTATTTCTATCTTTTTTAGCTAGCAAATTTCTGGCAACACTAAGTAAAAGCGACAGATAGAGAAAGAGAGAGAGAGAGAGTAAGAGAAGGGAGAGGAAGCACAAGTGTAAGAGCGAAAGCGAGAGATAACTTGAGATGTAATGGTGTTCCGAAGTGTCGATTTTAATTTGAACTAATTATATAAACACTTTGTACATTACCGATATATATATATATCGATATAAATCGAAGGAAAATGGCTCGATGAATGTTCTCTACATATGCGTAGAAGTATTTAAGGCGAGACTAAGTTTAACTGATAGATAAAATATTTATATATATGTACATATATATATAATTATGTTGTGTATAGTTAGAGAAAAGATATAGAGTGACAGAGATAGGGCTATATTTATATAGGAAATACTTTTCTAAAGCCAATTTCAAGACTTTACAGTTAGTCTGAGCCGCATTTACGGTACAGAGATATACACAGTGAAAGAGGCAAAGAGAGAGTGAGAGAGAGAGAGCGAAAGAGACAGAGAGAGAGTGTGTAAGTGGGAGAGAGAGGGGTATGCATAAAAGCGAGCTCATGACAGAGACAGAGCCATTGTTGTATATATGAACTAACTACGTATCTTCTCATATGTATAGTTTTATTTTAATTTATTTTTTTGCTACCAATGTAGATTTGTAAGATTTGAGTTGTGCTAACCTTTAGCAAGCGCGTGAACTTGTACTTTGACTGACTAACGGGTATCGGATATCGGATATCGGGTATCGATACCCGATTAGGCGAATATATCGAGTACCGAGTTGTATAGTTGTAGCTGTCACGATTGTCATTTTGATGGCTCTCAGCTCAGATTCTCTCCATTTTGTGGGGGGACTTTTAACTGGGGGCCTGTTTTCTTTCTTTCTCTTTTGCTCCAAATCGAGGGGTAATTGGTGTGTATAATGTGCTGCCTGTTGTTGTTGTTGTTGCTGTTGTAGTCGTTGTTGTTGTTGTTGTTGTAAGCAACATTTATTACACTAATCACAAGTTGAGCGACCGGCAATTGGCAATTTGTATAAATTTATATATGTATATTTTTGTTATATTTTAAATTCATTATAATTTCATTGTTTATTATTTATATAGCGTTGAATCTAAAATCTAAGAGTTTTCTTTCTTTATGCATGTATTTATGTACTTATGTATTGTTCGTGTTTAGTCAAAGTCAATTCAGAGAAATTACAAGTAAGTATTTAGAAAGGCAACTTGTGTAAAGATTTTCAAAAAAAATAAACAAAAATAATTATTAAAGTGTAAAATTGACTACCGAGTACGTTGTATGAGGTATAAAGAAGGCCACAGAGTATAAACAGTTGCATCTACAGTACAGTACCCGTTAACAGTATATTTACTTCTATATACTTATATATATAAGTATGTGTGTGTGTAAATGGTCCATAAGCATGATTACAAGTCATAAGTCATAAAATGTCGGCAAGTCAAACCTTGTTTAGTATTTAGAATTCTTAAGTGTCAGCTTAAAAATGAATGTCTTTTATTTGTATTTTGTTTGTCATTTTTGTTAATTTCTAAATATTTGTATATATAGTAGGTAAATGTGTAAGTATAGTTTTTGTTTTTTGATGTGTAAAAGTATATAATGTATCACTACAGAATGGCATTGCTTTAAGTTGAGGTTAAGTTTCGAGTCGTCTAATTTTTAGGTCTTCTAAGTGTCTAGATTTTTTAGTTTTCTAGTCTAGTTGTCGTTTTAAGAGCAGAGCTGTATATGTTATTATTATTATTATTATTATTGTTATAAATATTATTATTATTATTGTTAATCGCTTTATGCTGTTGTAAATAGTAATCGTATAATGTAAGAATTTGTCTTTCTTGTAATAAAAGTGGATACTGTTCATTTTGTGCCATTGGCATTTGCATTGGCATTTGCATTGAAATTGGTAATGACATTGACATTGGCATTGGCATTGGTGTTGCCGGTCTTTTATGCTGTCTTGAGTTGGTAATTGAAGTCTGTGTCAAAGTTGGCAAGTAATCTAATTCTAACTCATCAATATTGTTGGTTTTTTTTTTATAATTATTAATGCTATTATTATTATTATTATTATTATTATTATTATTAATGAATTGATAATTGTTCGCAATGGATTTATACTGAATTTGTTGATTCTTTGTCATGGCTTTTTTGTTTTTGAATCCAGACAAGGGCGTTAAATCTCAGATTGACGAGTTAAATTGACTCAATAGCTTGATATCTCTCATTTCCATTTCGCCGGGTCGCGACTTGTGATAGGTATAAATGTGCGTCATTAGGGAATTACGAGAGCAGTACACTCTCTCGCAGATGGCACAACGGTATTCCTCTTGACGTACGGCATGTTTATCGGCAATGTGTCGCTTTAACGAGGCTTTCGAGCAGAGAAGCTTACCGCACAGTTGGCATGAGAACAGTTTCTTGGGTGAATTTCCTGTAAATTTGGTATTGGATTGGTATTTTTATGGATTGGTTTGGATTTTCATGGTTTGGTATTTTTATTGATATATTTATGTATATTTTTATTGGCATATTTCTTATATTTGTTCATATTTGTTTTCTTTAAATTGATTTTATAGCAGTTTTTATAAGTACGTTTAATGTTCATCTCTTAAAATATAAATATGTTTTTGTATACGTGTGCGTTTGATAGTGTTTACTATGTTTAGATATACACTGATAAAAAAAGAAACATTTAGTTTGCTATCAACTCACATTTTTGACGAACATTTTGAAACGTAAATCTGCATTTCAATTGCCTGCGTCTCAAAAATGCGTCGAGATTCAAAAATGTTTCAATTGTATTTTTTTCTTTTTTTTTTTAATAATAATATAGTAGTTATATTTGACTTTAGAAGGATGTTTCTTTTTTTTTGTATCAGTGCATGTGCATGTGTACATAAATAATATGTATTTATAACATTTATTTATGCATACATAATATTATCGCATACTTGTATGTAGGTATATCCCTTAATTGTTTAAAAACAATTGCAGTTTCAATTATATTGTTATAATATATAAATATATAGACATAATAATATTAAGACTGTAACGAAATGTGGCACAGAGATAAGACGTAATAAATTAAAATATAAATATGTAAGTTGAATATTGCAAAACCAGACATTGTACCTCAATTGATGAATTGGCCGGCGACAATGAGGCATTTAAATTCAATTGGCACGATGTACATTTAGTTGCATAGGAATTAAATACCCTTCGGCTATATATTTTTAGCAGGCGCGCTGTGTGTGTGTGGGCGTGGTCAAATGTGTGTGATGGTGTGTGTGTGTGTGTGTGTGTTTAAGATTTTGTAGCATATAAGTATTTGAGTAAGTAGAAAGAGTAGTGCCAGATCGAGTTTAAGATTAGGATTAATATTAAGATTAAGTTTAAAATTGGGTGAGAGATCGTGAGATAAGATACGATATAAGACGAGGAGGCAGGACGAGACGAGAGTTAAGTTGAAAGGACCGCAGTGAGTACTATAAATTTGAGGCGATTGATTGATTGATTGATTGAGTTGAGAGTTGATTTGAGTTGATGTAAAACCCTTCACACCATTCATTCAGACAAATGTTGACACAACAGCGGCAATAATAAATATTTATGACAAAAAAACATAGAATATGAAAACAACGCAAACAACAAAAAACACTTTTCACATAAATATATATTTGTAGATACATTAATATATAGTGCGTGTAACTGTTAGTGTACTTGGATATTGCATAAATGTAGTTTTCTGTGTAACTTTCTGTGTAATTTTCGCCTATTTATTGAACATAATTCAAGACTACTAATCTTTTATGGTATATGTTTTCTTTATTTTTTCCTCTTTGGAAGTTTGTATGATATATATTTCTATGCGGGACAGTGGAGGGGAGAAAGGGAAGATGGATCAGTTTTAAATCACATTTAGCTTGTGACATTCGCTAGGGAATTCGCTAAACAAATTTTTTTTTTTTTGGGACATCAATAAATTAAGCACAACATGTCACAACTCAACTGAGGGGATAGGAGGAAGGCAGAGAGGGAAGAGAGATCAGACCTAAAAATCAGTGGAAGGTGGTCGCTTAGGGAATTCGCTAGGGCATTCGCTAGGGAATTTTGGACACCACTGCCTTAAAACACAAACGCACAAAGTCACAACTCAACCGTAAGACCTCTAATAATCATATATATTCTCGATACGAAATATGAATATGAAATAAATCAATATCAGGTCAAGATTTGATGTCACAATCTTCAAATCACACACACATCTAAGTCAGAGAATTTTAATTATCCCCGAAATAGTTCCGACTTTAACATCCGACGATCAGAGGCATCCTTAAGCTAATGATATAAGTTGAAAGCTGCTAAACAGTTGGAGATCAAAGAAATTAAATCAATTCTTATCGCGCTTAACGACTTCATTTTATATACATTCGATTTATTTAAATAATAACACAATGTTTGTTCATTTTTTTTATTATTTATGAAAATATTTCATTTTCGTTTCGTGTTTTTGTATTATTTGATGAATGCTTGTGTTTCGTCACCATTATAAACATTTTTTGCTTGATTAAATGAAATACAGGATTTTTTTTGTTTCAGTTTGGTTTCTTTCTTAAGTTTGTTCTTAAGTTTGTCTATTTGTCATTTACATGAAATGTTATATTCCTTATTTAGAAATCAATATTTTCTTTCTTTTCCCATTCTCATTCTCATTTACTAAATGATGTTATCGTAGAATGGGTTTATTATTTTCTTAGTATATACAAGTAGAAGTGTAAAAACTCTTTTTTTTTTTATTTTGTTTAGTTTTTTGTGTATATTTAAAATTATAAAAGAAGAAACAAAAAGTGTGGTCTGAGATAAAAGTAAATGTGTTGGCATTGATAAGAAATTATCACTGCTACAAATTTCTAGTTTATTTTCTTGATATTGTTGTTTGTTTTAATTTGTTTTTCTTTTTTTTTAATATAACTTTTGTGATACATACATATATTGAAGCAATGGTTAATCTTTGAGTTGAGTTTTTGAGTTTAACATTTACTGTAATGAGTACGTATTGATGCATGCTTGTATTTTTTTGAGTACTTTGAGTTTACTCAAATAAGTAGTTAGATATCTGTCGGTTTTGGTTTATTACTGGTAGCTTAACAGTGCCCATGTTACTAGAAAGTCACTGTTACTGTTACTGTTACAGCCACTGTTATAGCAACTGTTACTGCCAGTGTTACTGTCCTCTCACTGTTACTGTTACTGTTACTGTTCCTATTACTGTTACTGTAGTTGAGTTTATGTATCATATTGTAATATAGAATATTGTAAGCATTATGGTAGAGTGCGGCTTGGAGCTAATGTTTCATTGAATAATATATGTACTTATATTGTTGTTTTTATTTAATTAGGATATTGGAAAGTGTTATTTCATTCTCATTTGAAGTAGTTACCTCCAAAAAAAACAAACATAAATACTCATAGTACTGTTAAAACAACGAACATCACTATTGTTGGTTGCTTTAATTACTGTTACTGCTATTATTTTAAAATTACTGTTACTGTTACCGTCACTGTTAGTGTTAATGTAATCGCTTTGACGTGTAATTAATATGAGATTATTTGCTTTGGGTGCGCTATGGTTTTGTCCTTTTTGCTATAATTCTGCTTCTGCTTAGATTTTTGGGCTCATGTTTATTTCAACATAATTAGAAATTAGAAAAAAAAAACACTTTTAATTTGACTGCCTTACTTCTGATTACCTATTGTTGCATGAGATAAAATTTCTGTTCTTATCTTTTTTAAATTGTTTTTTTTTTTTTTAAATATTATTTAATCAACATTTAAAGTGGAGAGCGTCGAGTAAATATGTAGCATATGTACATATGTATTTACGGACGATGTACACATGTATTTTAAGTAATACCTTCCTGCGGTTTCCATTTCTTTTATTGTTGGTTGTTGGTTTTTAATAAGAATTCTATTTTTTTGCGCTTTATTTCATTTAAATAAACTTTGTTTTTATATATTTCAATGTTCTTATGTGTATATATGCTTATGTATTTACAATATCTGTATCGCATTTGCTAAGAAAAAACAAATTAAAACAAAGAATAGACAAACAAGAAAAAAAAAAAATTTTCGTTTGTCTTACTGAATTCAAATTTAAACATACGTAGTTTTGTATGTAATTATTTTGTTATTGTTATTTATTATTCAAATGCACTGAGAGAAATGCTTAAAATATATGAAATAATTATTAATAATCAATTAAAATTAGTCACCAGTCAACTATCAAATGTATTTCCAACATTGCTGAGCAATCCAATATATCCACTTAATTATGCCGATAATGAGTGTGTGTGTGTGTGTGTATGTACGTTATGTAAATGTATGTGCATATGTTTGTATACATATTGGTATGGGATGCCTTAACACATTTTATTTATTTAAATTTGGTATCAAAAACAAAGGCGAAAAAATATTTATAAATATATATTGAATAAACTTAATAAATAGTAAGTGTAAACATCAGTTGCGTATACATAAGTATATAAATTAAATAGCTTTTCAGACTTTTCGTTGTGCCAAAAAAAATTAATTAATTTCGGATTCTTATCGTGAACATTCATCAAAATGTATATACACACAAACATACATATATGTACATTACATCAAATGTAAGTTTCGCAAATCAAACATCACATATGTATGTATGTATGTAAATCTATGTGCTTGCATGAATACACATTGTAGACCCTTAACTAGTCTGCTAATACGATTATTCGTAATTGTATAACACAATCACACTCACGAGGGCAGTTTCAAAATTATCTGGACTTTTATCCAAAAAACTTGGTATGTAATTTGACAACTCTATAAAGTGTCAAGTGAATTCAGTGAAATAATTAAAATTTCTACGTCAGGTTTTCTAACTACAGCCCTCGAATGTTTCATGTTGTGTTTACTATACGCTCTGGTTTCATCGAATATTTCGAAATTGCACACTTAACAATATGTAATGCCGTTCAATTGCCCATTTTTTGTTTTCTTGTTTCATTTTTGTATTTTTTAAATAGATACTTCAAAAGTTCAGTCTTGAAAATCAATGTAATTCAAATGAAATCTTAAATACTGCGCTTACTCCAAATTTTGATTATACGTTACAAGTTCCAATTTTTCAACTTTACAAAAATACATGCCGATTGGTAAATATACATATATGTAAATATATGTAGAAATTGCATTAACTAAAAAAAGCCAGGGCAAACAATTGAATTGCTTTTCTCAAGTCTTACACGTAATAGCAATATCGTCTCAAAATGACAAAATTATAATAAAAAAAGAGAAAAAAAACGTTGTTCTACACTCGACAGATAGATAATAAAAGATATATAATTTTTTTTTTGTGTTTTTTTTTTCTGTTTTTTGAGATTTAAAATTTTGCGTGCCTAAAAACTATCAGTCCTTGTCCTTGCTGTTTTCAACAAAAAGAAACGGTTCCAAATAACTTTCATACTCCGTACACACGAGATACATTTTTTGAATTGTAAATTGTAAAATATTAAAATAATTTTAGCTAATGCGCATCACCATTGTAATTATCATTATTTTAATCATTATTTATATTTTTGTTTTAAATGGGATTTCATCGTTTAGTCTTTTATGTACAAAATACAAATGTACACAATTTTTAACAAATTTTCATTCACATTCTTCTCATGATTTATAGATTTTTATATGTGTGGGTAAACAGTAGTGTATGTATTTTTAATATGTATGTATTTGTATTTATTTATGGTTATAGGCTGAGAACAAATTCACTTGATTTTTTCTGTTTTTATTTATTTGGAAATTGATTTATGTTTAAATATGCCTTAGATAAATTCATAAATAGTTGTTGAGTACCCTTAACCACATACATATACACATATGCATATTCATTTACACATACAGTGTGTGTGTGTGGGCTTATCATTAACATTGGTTATTTTTTATTTTATTGTACATATACAAATATTGTAGATATTTATTTTATTACAGCTATTAAAAAAAACGATTCACACATACGTATTCTTAAGTTTAAGTTTTACACTGCTCTACGAGTGGTATTTTTTTTATATATCATTTATCATTTAGTATTTTTTATTTAAATAGACCCTGCTACTCATTTTATGCAATGTTATATTTAAAAAAAATGACCTTAATACAGTTACATACAATTGTTAACAAAAAAAAATGTATTAAAAAAAAAATGGTAGTAGTTTTACATTGAATGTAAGTTGATGTTGCATGTTGTAGCAGTATTGTCAAACGGAAAGTGTAAAAGTAAGTAGTGTTGCACAATGTGTTAATATTTGCTATTTCTCAGCACTCGTTTCTGTACTGTGTCTGAGTGTGAATATTAATTTGCTTATTTGCAAAATCATCCTTATTCAACATATCGTATGTGTCTCTGATCTGACTCTGATCTGATGTATGTTAGATTCTATGTATGATGTATGATGTATGATGTGGTTTTCTTTTGGTTTATATTAATGCATAAATAGCTGGAATTGACGCTAAAATTGTATTTTAATCTCAACAATGGGAAACTCAGATGTTTTCTTTCCGTACCGCTATATATCAGTGTTGTCACAACCGCTTTTTCCCCCCTCAAAACTGAATTTATTTTAAATTAAAAAAATCGAAGCTTGTATGATAATTTTTTTAATGATCATGACGAAAAAGATATTACTGAAAATTTGCACAAAATCTGACTTTTTTTGTATAAGTTTTTCGATTTCCATCCCACTAATAATAAATAACAAAAGTTGGCAACACTGATATATCTGTCGCTTTGTCTTTGTTTTTTTTTATGGTTTAGTTAATGGGATAATACTCAGAAGGTAAATGATTCAATATTATGGGTGGGAGAGCATGGCTGAGTGTGAGTGTTGTTCGTTTTATTTTCTTTTTTTTTCCTTTTGTTTTTTTTTTTTTTTTGGGTAACAGTCTTTTATACTTCGCTCGGTTGGGTCGAAAATTTTCACAGGTCTTTCCTTGATTAAATTCCCTTATATTGTTAAATTTCTTCATTTCTTGGCTTTGCCGATTTTTGTAAAAAAAAACAAAAAAAAATTACACACCTGCCCAAATATATTTGCGTGTTTTACTTTCTAAACTTGTTTAATCATAAAAGATTTCAATTATTTCTTTAAAATTTTTTGTTTGTTTTTTTTCCTTATAGTTTTCTTTTGTTTTGTTTTTATAATCAAGTTTGTAAAAAAATCACAGTTTTTCTTTTCATTTGCCTAAACAGTTTTCATCATTCATCTTTCCTTCAGTTTCTCACTTTGTCAGTTTTTCTTTTCATTATGTGTTGCCGAAATAGCTATTGCAGTTTTCGCTAGTTTGAGATCCAAAGTATGTATGTATGTTTTTATATGGTATATACATATATCGTAGTTGAGAACTTGCTTTCGATCCGATTCCGATTCCAATGCCACTACAATGTTTTTTTAAGTGGAAATCGACCACGAATTCTTCATTATCATTTTCATTTTTGTTGTTCTTTCAACGCGAGTATCTGTGTGTGTTTGTTTGTGTGTGTGCGTGTATCTCCATCTCTCTCTGTGCGTGTGTTTGTGTGTGTGAGGTAAATAACTTAATATGCCAGAGATCGTCACGTTTGTGAAGCATACATTTCAGCGCCTGGGTTGAAATTTCATCTTTTTTTTTTTGATAATCGATAATATTTATATATATGATCAAATATGATTTTACCGATAAATTAAAATTGTATTTTGCCGAAGTTTTGCACTTTGATGTAGTGTACTATCATATCGATATTGATATCATCACGAAACTAAACAGTTATCGATATATATTTGTTGAACAACCCTGATTTGTTGCGCCTGAAGCTTATTGGTCTAATAAATTCATACGTTCGTAGGGATGATGATGGGGATGGGAATGTGGATGCCCCGGATGCCCCGTTAGGTGCGTCAAGTGGTGACCGTGACTGTGACCGTGAGCGTGACCGTGACTGTGACTGTGACTATGACCGTGAGTGTGACTGAGATGCTGTTGCTGCTGCTGCTGTTGCTGCTGCTGTTGATGTAGATGCAGCGCCTCTGCCGCGGCATAAGCACTGCTCCCCTGCTGATCCATTTGTGTGAGATCAACTGTTGGCGATCCCCCAACAGCACTCGCACCACCACCAACACCACCTACACCACTACCACCAACCGTTGGCCCCGCTGACGATGCTGCTGCTGCCGTTGCAGCCGCTGCTGCTGCTGCTGTTGCTGCCGAATTGTTCAGAGCAACGTGAAACAGCTGCTGCAATAGCTGATGCTGATCTTATAAGAAATCTATACAAGGTTTGACCATGTTCGGCGACAATTGTTGCTGCTGCTGCTGCTGTTGATGTTGCTGCTGCTGTTGATGTTGCTGATGTGCCGCCGCCAGTTGCAACGTGGAACTGGCATTGCCACCGGCCACAGCGGCGGCACCAACAATCGGCGATAGCAGCAGCTCAGCGGCAGCTGCTGCCGCTGCCGCAGCCGCTGCCACCGCATTGCCGTTAGCAGCAGCAGCAGCAGCGGCGCCGCTGTTGCCGACAGCACTCAGCGAGCTGAGCGACTGATGGAGTCGACTTCCCGGGCTGCCAGCCTGCTGATGGAAATACGAGTGATGGTTCTTCTGGCGACGATGGTAGATGCTCTTGTGGTTGTTCAGCGAGTTGAGAGTGCGAAAGACTTTGTGGCACAGGTTGCAGACGGCATTGTTCAACGGCTGCAAGTGTTGCTGCTCCTTGTGGCGCTTCAGGGTCAACTTGGTGCTCAGCAACTTGCCGCAGACGTCGCAGCGATGGCACGCATTCAACGGCAGTGGCAGCAACAAACGGTTCGCCGACTGTGCCACATCGTTGCGCGACGAGGACAACAAACTGTTGTTGCCGCCTGCACTGCCGCCGGCAACAGTTGCTGCCACGCCACGACCTGTTGCCGCCGACGACGGCGACAGCGAGGCGCGTCGATGATGTTGCTGGTGCTGATGTTGCTGGTGCGGGTGCAACAGATGATGCCGCTCCAGCGGCGAGGCAGCACGTGCTGCCAACGCATGCGCGTGATGGTGAGCGGCAGCTGCTGCTGCTGCCACCGCGTGCGGCAACTCGTGATGCGAGTGCTGCAATTGATGCTGATGCTGCTGATGCAACAGCGACAACGCCGCGTGTTGTCCAAAGTGCGGTGGTGGCAAATGCTGTTGCTGTTGCTGCGGTGGCGGTGTTGTTTGCTGTATGCCCTCCATGTCCCTCTCTCTTTCTCTTTCCCTCTCGCGCTCCCTCTCTCTTTCGCGCTTGTGGTAGCTGGTGGGCGATGGCGTGGGCGTGGCATCGATGCCGCCACACAGCGAGGATCGGGATAAGCTACGTTCGCTGTTGTTGTTGCTGCTGTTGTGCATATCGATATTGCCGCCTTTACTGCTGCTGTCTCTCTCACGCTCGCGTTCTCTTTCCCTTTCACGTTCTCTTTCCCTTTCACGTTCTCGTTCTCGTTCTTGTTGTTGTTGTTGTTGTTGTTGCTGTTGCTGTTGTGGGTTATGTGGTGTGGAATGTTGTTGTTGGTGGTGGTGTTGTGATGTTTCTACTTGTTGTTGTTGTTGTTGGTTGTTGTTGCTACTACTATTACTAGGGTTGTCACTACCACCGCCGCTGAGTAGGCTGGTGCTGCCACCTATAATGTCATATAGGAAGAGAAGAAAAAAAGAGACAATAGTGACTTTTCTGTATATTTGACTTTTTTTTTATATTTTTATTGTTGTTGTTGTTACTGTAGTTGTTCTTGTTGTTGTTGTTGTTTTTTTTGTTTAGTTTGAATTTGTATTTGTTGGTCTGTATCTGTATCTGTATCTGTATTTGTATCTGTATCTGTATCTGTATCTGTATCTGTATCTGTATCTGTATGTGTGTCAGTTACTACGTTTATACGGCGCAGAGTTCCATGAATTCATTGATGAATTCATGATGCCAAATTCAGTTCAATGAATGTTTTCTGCCGTATAAACGAAGCATGTGTTTGTGTGTTGAGTCCATACTGAGGTATGTCTTCTTTTTTTTTGAGTGTAGTCGTCAGCGTGTTAAAAAGAGTATGTGTCTGTCTGTCTGTCTGTCTTGTGGTCTGTTTCTGTTTTTGTGTATGTTTCATTTCAGTTTAAGTGTTAGTTATTATTTCACTTTGTATTGTTTACTTTACATTATTACACTAACAAATCCAGGCTCAAAACAATGTAAAATTTGCTGTTTTTTTTTTCTTGTTTGCTTGTTTTTTTTTCAAATTCATCTAAAATTTGTTGTTGCTGTTTCTGTTTCATTTGCATTCTTTTAATAAAATCATCATCAAAGAATATATATAAACGCTTTTGCTTGCATTTTGTTGGTTGTATTTAACAAATTGGCAATTTTGCAATTGTGTTTTTTGTTCTTTTTTTTTTTCAGTGTTGCATATATAAATAAAATGTTTAAATACTGTTTTTTTTTATTGGTGACTAATATTTTGTATGGTAACTTGAAGACGCATAAGTTTCGATCAATTTTGAATTGATTTGAACAAATAAAATTTGTGCAGTTTGTGAGTAAAATTTGTACCGAAAGTAAATTTAAATTCCATCTGATTTTTTGATCTTTCGTTGACGACGATTGCAGGTACAGTTGCCCCTGGTGGATGTGCCCAAAGAAGTGTGGGGCATCCCACACAAGGCTGCAAGGGGGTGAGTCAATTTCCAAATTTCAGAAAATCACCAAAAATGTTAAAAATGTGAAAATCGATAAGTTGTTTTCTCGTATCGTTCGCAACTCTGCGGTAATCGATAAATATATATATATATATATATTTATATAAACATATACATATATATAAATATACATATAGTAATCTGGGGTAATTTCTTGGAATGTTTTTTTTTTAATTTTTGAATTTTCGAATTTTCTTGAATAGGTTAAATACCAATTGTTGTTGTTGTTGTTGTTGTTTTTAGCAAAATTTTGAAACATGTTTGGCCTGATTGATTTGTAGTATATTAAATGTTTTTAGTATTTTTATTTTTTTATATATTTTGGTTATTTTGGTTACTTGAAATTTTTCGTTCAAGTACTAACTAATTTTTTTTTGTTCTATTGTCACTAGTGTCTCTTTTTTTCAAACTCAAACGCAGCACCATTTTTGCCTTTTTGTGATGCGGTTGGCTCAAAGTTCAATTTTTTTTTTCAGTGGTTGATAAATTTGGTTGTTTTTCGATATTTTTTGGGTGCTCTTTTTTTTGAGGTTTTTCTCGTTAAATAAGAGCCAAATGTATCAAAAAAATCGTGCATTTCAAGGCGGGTCAGTTTTGGGGTAGGGTCGGGGTCAAGGTCAGGGCGGGGGTCAAGGTCAATAGAGAGATTTTATTTTTGGGGCCGTTGGGAATTTTGGTGACGGGGTTTTTCGGGGTGAATACACAAAATTAGATGCTCGCATCATGACAATAATAATTATTGAATGATTTGGGAACTTATAAAAAAGGATTTTGTGAGTGAGTGTGTGTGTGTGAGTGTGTGAACATTTTTGTTGTTATTTGGAGAGATTTTCAAATTGGATACTTAACGATTTGGCAGTTGGCGTTGTGGTTGTAATTGTGGTTGTAATTGACACCTGTTCAACTTGTTGCTGGATGAACAGGTGGACTTAGTGTTTAAAGGGGAGGGTGGGGGAAAAAGGGAATTTATAGGATAATTTGCATTATACTGGATGTTTAGTATTATATGTATTAGTAATTGTTGCTCAATTGTTGTTGTTGCTGGTTGTTGTAGTAAATAGGAATACGTAAGTAAAATAAATTGATTTGCACATTGACTCCACTGTTTTTCTATGACTCGAGATGGTAAATTGCATGTTATACGATTGCAGCTACGACTTTGCAGCGGCTTTTCAGCTCAACACAAACGAAAAAACCCAACAAAAAAAATCATTAATTTCTGCACACAAAACAAAATTAAAAAAACAACGTATATTTTCAGAATGATTTCAGTATTATTATAAAAAAGAGAATGAAATCAAGGATATATATTGTGCCATAAAAAAACACACAAAAATAATAACGTAGACTTAATGTGTGGATGCAGCTTGATGTTGATGATGTGAGAGAGATGTAATGGTATGTAATGTGTATGTAATGCGTATGCAATGGGTATGCATGAATTATGAATGATTCTGAATACTAACAAGTTGCATGACATACGATGATAGGATGTTAAATAGATTTTGAATTGAATGATTACGGCAACCTGACTAAAAATATATGTATGAATGTATGTAACTCTTTTGAACCTCTGTATGTATCTGTAAATCATGAATGTATGAGTGTATGTGTGTTATTGATGCCTAGGATCATTCATTCAATTGGCATTAGATTGGCATTAGACAAGAGTAAGAGTAAGTAAGTTGGTAAGTAGTAAATCTTAACAGTTGGTAAATGAAATATTTGCATATTTTATGTGTAGGTTTTTATTATTATAATAATCAAATAACTTCAATAATTACTGTTTACTGCAATTGCTATGTTACATTCAAGTCCATCATTTTAATATATATAACTGTATATGTATAATTGTAATTGTATATCGCTTTTATACCATTTGTGTGTGTGTTGTTGTGTGTGTGTCGACGTGTGAATGTACTTATGTATTATATAATGGGTATGTATTTCTGTAACTGTTTTAGGCCTTGCTCTTATTAATAAATGTATATATATATATCTGTAATATATGTATGTATGTATAACTATAAACTAACGAACACAGGTGCACTCATAAAGTATCCGGTTAACATATATATTTCATGTATATGTATGTTTGTATGTGTGTATCCACAAATTAATTTTCTGTTTTCTTAAGAGCAATACAAAAAAAAACATTTCTTTTTTTAATCTAGTTTAAATGTTAACAAATGTGTACAATATAATTGTTGTAATTAATTATTATGTACTTAGAAATATTACCTATATATTATTATTATTATTATAATTATTTTTTCATCAAATGTGTGTTTGTGTGTGTGCATTTTTTGCCTTGTTTCTTACTTAATTATATATGAATTAATCAATTATCATTAATGATTAATGTTGCAATTGGTCGGTCGTTCGGTCGGTCGCTCCTCACATTGATATTATCATTATCATTATTATTATTATTATTTTTAATCATAAAATTTAATTAGTTGTTTATGTAATTGTAAATATGTATGTATGTGTTTAGGCATGTATGTACATGTACCAGTGTACCAATATCAAAAAAAAAAAAAAAAAAAAAATTAGCTTGGCCTTAATTTCGTATAAAAAGCATTAAAGGCTAAAACTTGCACAACTTTTCGATTTAATTTGATTTGATTTGTGCCTAGGCTTAACTACATATTTATGTATTGTTTTTTTTCTCTATTTCTTTTTTTAATTGTATTTTATTAAAGCCATTTGAAGAATTCACTACCGGCACCTTTGCAATTTTATCTTTTAACTTTTAATAACTACATTCAGACGGAAAAAATAAAAAAAAGTTTGTTTTTAAAAAAAAATTGTTTATTAAGAAAACGGAGTTGTATGTTAAACCTTTTATTGAATCATCAGATAATCAAATCAAATTTCTTAGTGATCCCACAAAAGTATATTCAATAAAAAAAAATGAACGTTATATTCCTATTCATACTAGTTGTGTATGTATATTTATCATTACATAAAAATGCCCTTAACGAGGTATCCATCTAGTGTCTATGGTGTTATAATATCTAAACTATTACGAAAACTGAAATATTGACGCCTGTGTCGCTTTTCATCACAAAATATTTTATTATTTTCGAAATTTTGGAAGCTTAAACTAGAAAAGGCAACTAAGTGATTCTAGCCTAGGGATTATAATTGTAGTTGTAATTGTATTTATTTCTGCTGCTCTGCATATCAATGTATCCATCGGTAGATGGATTGTACATCAATATTTAAAGCACCGTTGTCGTCATTCTCTCCATATTTTATATATCCTACTAAATATATCTGTATGTGCTTGTGTAATTGTATGTTTAGTGTTGTTATGTATACTGTATTGTATGTAAAGTAACTTATGTTGATTCAAAAAAATAATAATATTAAAAGTATACAGTATAAACAGTTCGCCAAGTAATTATTGGGACTACGGGACAAGTAAAAAGTGCACATATCTATTTTTTGTTTTGCAAAAGAAAAAAGTTTTCTTTTGTTTTAAATTGGTTTTTGTGCAATTTTTATCATAAATATAAAATGGAATTTTAAAAAATAAATACACTCAACCCAATATATATTCGTACACGTAGTTTTTAATCAGGTTTTTATGGCAAATTACAAAAACTTGTGTAGTTAATTAACGCATTTATTTTGGAATAAAATGCGCCAAAAATGTATCAATTATTTTCAAGTGAAACATGGAAATCAAAGAATTTAGCGGAAAAACTATTCAAGAATTATTTTGAACGGTTTTTCCCGCAAATTTCAACTATTTTTTACACTCAAATTGTAGGTGTTTTAATTCATTTTATATTTGAAATATGTAGTACAAATATTTCTTAATCAAGTTGAAAAAAAAAATAGTTTACTTATTATACAACGGGTGTACGAATTAATGTTAGTTTTAGTGTATAAAAATATCGATTTGTATGTTAAAACAATTACTTGACCCACTGTATGTATACCATATTTTGACAGATGTACAGTTCTTCTAATGTTGACAAACTTAACAAAGGTTTCTTCTAACTATTTAGTATATGGTCAGCTGCTGGTGACGTTGCTGCTGGTGGCTGGTGCCTAAAGAAAGTAATGCGTAATGCTGTTTTCTCGACCATAACCCTTAACCTTGAGCCCTTCACATTGGCCAGGTCATAGAGTCAAAGTACATGAAACCCTATGAGGCATTGTGATGATTCAACTGCTGATGATAATAGCTATTGTTGGTGGCATTCTGCGCTGCATTCGGCTCCTGTTTCGGCTGCTTCAGATTGCGATGGTAAATGCTCTTGTGATTCCTCAGGCTGTTCAGCGAGCTGTAGACGCGCTTGCAAATGTTGCACACCGGCTCCTTCGTTGGTCGCATGTGCACGTTCTGAATGTGCCGCTTGAGGCGTGTGAGGGAGCTCAGATTCTTGTTGCACGGATTGCAGCGGAAATCGTCGCCGCCACTTGAGGCATTTAAACTGCCGCCCGACGATGTGTTCAATTGCGAGTTGTTCAGCGAACTGTTGTTGTTGTTGCCAACACTGTTGACAACACTGCTTGATGCCGATGCCGATGCCATGTTGGCCATAACGGCGGCAAACATTTGTTGTTGTGCTGCTGTTGTTGCTGCTGCTGCGGCGGCGGCGGCTGCTGCTGCTGTTGTTGTTGTTGGACTGCAACCATTGCTGCCTGGCTGCTGCTGCTGATGCTGTTGTTGTTGTTGTGATTGCTGGTGTTGTTGCTGCTGTTGTTGTTGCTGTTGCTGTTGATGTTGCTGCTGTTGTGTTGGAAGTATAGAAATGCCATTGTTGCCCGCATTGTTGTTGTTGTTACTGTTGTTGTTGTTATTATTGTTGTTGTTGTTGTTGTTGCTCACATTGTTGTTGCAATTGGCTGCGAATGTGGAGAGATTAAGCCCACAGATGCCAGAGGCGTTTGTAATGGCTGTTGTAGTTGTTGTTGTTGTTGTTTTTGGATTTATTGTTGTTGTGGTAGATGTGGAAGTTGTTGTTGTTGTTGTTGTAGTTGAGTTGTTGTTGTTTGTTTGTTCAGAGTATGACAGGTAGTACAAGTTGTTGTTGTTGTTGTTGATGTTGCATTTTTTGTTGTTGTTGTTTGTTGTTGTTGTAGAAGTTGTAGCATTTGTCGTCAGTTGACCTGACGACAAAGTAGGGAAGAAAGTCAGAAAACGTCGCATTAGCCCAAGGACAACGAGTTTAATGGTTGTTTTTTTTTTTTTTTTTTTTTAAATTTGTTTCTAATTTTGAATTTGGTTGGTTTTTTTTAGTGGTGGATTTTTTTCGATAAATTATCATTACTTAATAGTTCGCAAGCATTTTTTGCATCAAATATATAATATATAATTATTTTGTTGGTAGTTTTAAATTAATATATTGCAATTGTCTTCATTTTTTTTTTTTTTTTTAATTTGAATTTTGTAATTTAACTTTGGATTTATTTTGTTTTACAATTTAACAAGTGGCCTACATATAAAATTTCTGTTTTGTTTCAAAATTTAGTTTGAAATGTTTTCTAATGTTTTGGGTTTGGTTAAAGCTTAAGTTGTGAGGATCAGGATCAGGGACTTTATCGTCAATATCGATAAATAATTGGAGAAAATCGAGTTGTGTTTAAAAAAAGAGAACTCTACTTGTAGTGGACAAATTTATTTCTTCTTTTTGATTGTTCATGGCGTCGATTCGATTCTGATTCGATCTGATCGGATCTGATCGGATCTAAGATCTAAACTAATCTGATTTGATTTAATGGAATCTATTGTTAAAATATTCAGAAGTTACTTCATATACGTTGATTATCTGAAAGTAAATGCGAATTTCGAGCTACGAATTGCGAATCATTTCGAATTTCGAGCGGGCTTCGAATTGCAGTCACAGTCACGGTCACATCAATATGTCTTATAAGTATTTGTGTGCCTTATCCGCTTAGTATCGATACTCATGAGATAAAAAACTACTCGTAATATTTGTGAGCACAGTGATGAAAGTGTATATTTAACTCTCAAAACTCCTGTTGTCGTCACTAGCGTGAGTATTTTGTTGTTTTATTTGGTTTTCATTTTTTTATTATTTTTAATTTAGATTCGTTTTTGAGCGCTTGTTTGTTACTGTTTTTTGGGTTTGGGGGGCGGGGGGTATTAATTTAGTATTGTTTGTTTTATTGTGGTTGTTGTTGCTGTTGTTGCAGTGTATTTGGTGGTTGTTGTTGTTGTTGGTGTTATTGTTGTATTTGTATTTTGTAATCGTTACCCTTGTGTGTGTGGTGGCAATATACAGAAAAAGTAGGATAAGGGAATAAACGTAAATCGTGTGTAGTTGTTCTTCTTTTTTCTCAGTGTATTTCAGTGTGTTTGCGTGTTGGCTTATTTATGTGTGTGTGTTTTTGTGTGTGTGTTTCAGTGTTAAACACCATCACCATAATAGCTTCATTGTTGCTGTTGTTTCATATATATCTCTGAAATTGTTCCTATCGCTGTTGTTGTTGTTGTTCTAGTTGTTGTTGTTGTAGTGTCTTCTGTGTGTGTGTTTGTGTGTGTATGTATTATGTGCGTGTATTGTAGTTGTATTTGTGTGTGTGTGGGATCGTGTCACTTAAATAAAGGACTAAAAATAAACCATTTCCAAATTTCCGTTTATCATAATTATTATTATCAGTATCATCATTACCATCATCATAATCATCATTTTATGGCTTTGTTTGTTTTTTTTTTTTGTTTTTGTATGCAAACTTCAAGGTATCAATTTTAGTTCAGCTTTTGGAGAGGATATTGGGACATTTTGATGTTGTGCTGTGGGACTATGATCTTTGATTGTGGAAAATTTATTCCATTTTATGCAATTTTTTTTTTTTTTTTGTTATAATAAGGTGTATGCTAATAGTATAAAATAATTTGAATTAGTTTACTTTTTTACTTAAACATAATACAAACTGTTTTTTTTTTTTTGACAATTGTACAGCAATTTTGTGAGTTTGATAGAAAATTATAATTGAGTCCAATAAATTGTACTTTTTAAGTTTTTAAATAATATAAATTTGCTGTGCAATTTAAATATAATATCATCAATAATTATGTACATTCGATGATTAGTTCGTAGTTTTGCCAATAATATTCATTAATTCATTAATGTTTGTGCTTAAAACGTAACTTGAATGTTGTATTTCCTATTTCCACAATGTATTCCACCAATTGTTGAACTTAAAATTAGTTAAATTTTGTAGTTTGTAGCGTTTAAAATTAGAATTAAACTAAAGTTCAAGCTGTGTTTTGTATTTGTGTTTGTATGTATGCATGTTTATTTATGTATTTGTGTATATAGTATATAATAAAATAGCAACAATTATACATACAGAGAGAGAGAGAGCGTAATTTAAAGCGATTCAATTATCATTATCAATGAAATACGTGAAGCTTGTAATTGTAATTTGTAATTTGTAATTTGTAATTTTCTATTGTATTTGTATTTGTATGTAATAACTAATGTATTTACTCATATAGTATGTAAAGTTCTGAGTAAATCGCAAATTCACATGGTTTTTGTTTCTAATAATTCTAATATCTATATGTAATAGTTTTGTTGTTTGGTATTTGTTTTGTTGTTGTTGTGGTTGTTGTTTGTTGTGTTTTTCTTAGGGATAATATACTCATAATATGTGTTCTCCTTAATTTGAGAGCAAGGGAGATAAAGTGAGAGTTCGATTCGAACTAGGTTATAGGTTAGTAAGTATATTTGGCAAAGTAAATACATATAGCGTTAGTTGTTATCGTTATCATTTGAAGTTAGTTTTTTTTATTATTTTTTGACTGTTAGCGATTGTAATTGCGTGTGCATGTGTGTATGTGTGTGTGGTGTGTGTGTGTGGTTGGGTGTGAATGTGCGTATGCGTGATGTATGTATGTTTGTATGTAAGGATCATTAGTTGTGATTTCGAGCGCCTTTCTTCAATTCGTTGTCTTTTGAATCTTGTGTGGGTGTGTGTGTATGCCTCAGTGTTGCCACCTTTTTTTTTAATTTTAACATTTCTTCAAGCTAATTTCAAAATATTAAAATGTTTTTTGAGATTACATACATTTTCTAGAATTTTTTTCCAAATCTGGGCTTTTTGAAAACTTTGAAGACTCTGGCAACACTGCTGTATTTTTTTGTGTTTAGCTTTTCATTTGTATTTGAACTGTAATTGTTTTGACTTTTTTGCAAATGGAAGTAAAAATGGAAATGGAAACTTTGGACCTAATTTTATAAAAAAAAACGCTAAAAAAAGTTCATCTGAATTTTTTTCAATCGTTTATTTATCATGCGGTTGTGTGTGTGTTTTTTTTTGTTTTGCTTCTTTTTATAGATTATACTTTTTGGGGAACCAAGACCAACCTGCAGCTGTGTCTGTGTGTGTGTATTCACCTTACTTCCGTGTGTTCAGCAAGAGTGTGCATGTGTGTGTGTGTGTGTGTGTGTATAGGGTATCACGTGAGTTGTTTGTTTGTTCGTAAGTATTCGTACAAAAATGCCAATCTTATGCTTTTTTTATGCTCTATGTTCTCACTTCTATTCTCAATAATTTTATGCTGTTATTTTCTACTTCTTATTTTAATAATAAATGAATGGGGGAAGTTGGACTGAGCGCGCATCTGTATTCGTAAATATTTATTTTTTTTTTTAAATACCTGTTTTAAATCTCAATATCAATCGAATCAAATATAGCTGTTATTGTCAGTATGTACATATGTATATACATCATATGCATACATACACGTGTGCTTCGTTTTTGAGGGGAGTTGAATGCCATATTACACATATTGGATTCAGCAAAAGTACATTGCCTTATAATAGATATAGTAAACGTCTAGTTATATGTATTTTTTGGATGTTTATGATGTATTTTTGTGAGGTGTGTTTAGACTCAGGTAAATATGATAATATGTACATCGCATTTCACGACTGTTACTCATTTTCTTTTGCATTTTAAAGCCATATTCAGGTTCGAAGAACAAAAAACTAAACGAAAATGGAAACGGAAACAGAAACAACAATAGAAAAACACAAAATGGTTTTCGAAGCAATAAAAATAAGAATATTTACTTAAATGAACGTTGCAATTTATTTTTTTGTAATTTTGAATTGTTTGTTTTTTTTTTTTAAATGGGGATAATTGCAATTGTAGGTTTTCAGATATCAATGCAAATACATATACGTAAAGCTTTTCTCTTGCTTTTGCTGTTTTTGATATGGATGAGGGGGGATTTGGGGGCCTGTTTTCGGAGGGAAGTATTTGCTTGGAGAATTGCAGAATTTTTGGTTACTTAGTTTTTAGACACAAGCACGACGACGTACAAACTAAATGAAAATTTCAATACATAATTTGTATATAAAGTTTATATGTATGTATGTATATATTCGATCGATCATTAAATGCGTTGCACTTTACACAAACACAAAATCAAAAATGTACACCAAATAATGGTATTTAAAAAATTTACTTATTGTTGTTGTTGTTGCTGTTGTTGTGTACGATTAAGGAATTGAAACAGGCAGGAAAATATGTGTTAAAAAAAAACGAATTTGAAATTAAATTAAAATTACATAAATTTTCTCAAACTTATCAAAATTTGTATAGATTTGTTTGCAGATTCAAAGGATGTCTGAAGAAGTCCTTTAAAGCGACACAAAATTGGGCATCAATTTTAAATTTTTTATAACATTTAAAAAAAAACAACAAAAAATACGGAACATAGGCATTTTAAATAAAGAAAGCATAATTATTCGATTTGTATGTATGTATGTTTAACAACTATTGAGTATCTATGTATGTAAGTATGTAAGTTTATGTTATGTATGTATGTATGTAATTGGTTGCACAGGTGTTGATTATTTGCTTTTAAGTACGAATACAAAATTAGCACACAATTAAACGAAACGAAACGAAACGAAACGAAATGAAACGTAACTAAAAAAACAACAATGTTTTAGAAACAATTCAAAACATATATTTATCTCACTTTCTGTGTAATTTTAGCTTACTAATAATTTGTTTACTCTGATTCGGATTCGGATTTGGATTCTGATCATATTTTGGTCTTTATTTTTAATATCAAATTAATTTTAGTGGGTTGTGATATGAGCGAGATAGATAAACAGTGAGATAGAGAGAGAGAGAGCGTGTTTGTGTGTGTGTGTGTGAGAGAGAGAGAGAGAAAGGAGTAGAGCGAGAATCGAATGTGGCATTATGAACGCAGTAAGTAGAGTATATATTGTTGATTCTGATTCTGAATTCTGATTTAACATGTTGTGGAGGTCATGAAGTAAGCCAAATGAACTCTCGAAAACTAACAAAAAAATACACACTTCTCGCTTCTTTGTTTTTTATTTCTGTTATCTTTGTAAATGCCAGCAAGCAATAAGCAGCAAACACTGAACTCAACTGAGCTTAAATCAACTTCCTTCTGCACAAATTTCCGCGTAATTAGTTGGTTTTTATCAAAAAAATTCTTATGTTTTGTATATGATTACAAAATTATTGAATTTAAATTAATTTTCCAGCAACATAAATATTACTCTCTCTTTTGATTATAAAAACAATATCAAAGTTGGTTTTTAATTCTTTCTTTTTGAATACAAATGTAAAATGAAAATTTGCACAAATGCACATTATTTTTAAGTTTTTTGATATTTCGGCATTGTTTTTTTTTTTTTTATATTGTGATCTGTGCATTAAATTTCATTTTTTAAAACATCAAATTTGACATATGAGTTGTTTTTACGCAGGTCAAAAATAAGAGTTAATACTGAGAGTCATACTATTTCAGAATTAATTTAGATATACATATTATGTAAGCATGTTCATTTATGGAAATATCTACTCCTACATGTGTAAGAAATGTTTGTGGGCCAAATATGTTGCCCCTGAATCTAAATGTTGGGGCATGCCACAAAAGCCGCAAAGCTTTTACGAACTGGTTTTAGTTTAAGCTCGTTGCATGCTTTTAGGCACGCACCCCCACTACGTGTGTGTGTGTGTGTGTGTGTGTGTGTGCGTGTGTGTGCGTGTGTGTGTGTCTATAAAGTTGTTGTGGCATGTGGCAAGTGGAAAATGGCAGCAAATTGTTGCGGCTTAACCGCAGCATAACAGCCCCAATTAAAATGTGCGCCACAATTTTCAAAACAGGCAATTTTGCTAAACACTTTTCTGGCCAAGATTGACACTTAGTTAGACTTGCAGACTCGGAGTTCATTAGTTTTTCACACATACACACACACACACACACACACTCACACGCAGAAGGAGACAGGAAGCAAGGCTTTGTTATTGAAGTGCTTTTGTTCTCAGAGTTCAGTGTTTGTTGCATTCATTTGTTGGATTTCAATTTCAATTTGTATAATTATTTATTTTGTTTTATGCATTATCATTGTCTGCATCATTAGATTCATCATCATCACACACATGATGATAATGATCAGCTTGGCGGTTTCTTCTACTTGTGATTATAACGGTTAACTGCAATGATTTTCTAGTTCCCTAATTCCCTTGCTGTTGTTACTCTTCTTTTAGCTATGTTTAGCTATTTTTGGGTATTTTGGGTGTTTTTTCCCTTTTCTTAGACATTTTTTTATTTTTACTTGTCTTTACGAGTGACGGAAATAAATGAAAACATTTACCATCGAAACAATCAAACAAGAAAGAAATTTATACACTGTTGTTAGACTTGAAGATGCAAAAAAAAAAAAAAAAAAAAAATTAACAAAAAAAAACTGAATAATTAAAATATACAGTATTTTTTTGGGTTTAGTTGTCTGTTGGCTTTTACGTGTATGCAATTCTAATAATGAGTCTATAGCAAAGTTGGTCCACAGTTGGTATTTTTTTTTGGTATTTAATGGCAAATACTGTGGACCAGCTTTGAGTAGACTTGGTTTTAAACTTGGTTTACTTCGAAATCAAATTGTATGACGTAAAGAAAATAATCGATTATGAAATAATCAAAGATATGTAAGTAATTGTGTAGGTAAAAATAAATCAAAAGTTAAATCAAATTGTAATCAACACACATATATATAGCCGATTTATATGCATGTACGCATTTATGTAAGTATGTTTTTCAAGTAAAACAAATGATACAGACACATTTCTTCAACGTTTAAAAATATTTGGAATTTTCTTCTATTATTATTATTATATTTTTTTTTCATTGGTATTAATTTGTTGGGTATTTGTTTTCTTTTCTTTGAAATTGTACTCATATATATAATTAATATATAAGTATTTTCGTTTTTTTTTTTTTTTTGGTAATTGCATTTGATGTAAAAAATGTAATAATGAGCTTTTGAGCGCAAATAGAGCGAAACAATAGAGGTAAAAATAGAGAAATGCTTGGACTCACCTTGTGGAGAGACAGCGAGTTCACCAGATTGTTGCAATTGTGTGTTGAGACCTGCGGTATTTTTTAGTATTTTAATTGATAGGTAGAATATATATATATATATTTAAAATGAAGGCATGTGTGTGTTATACGCACCAAGCAAGGCTGGATGATCGAGATTGCTCATGGGGAAGCTGAATGCGGCACCGGGAAACAATTTGTTGTCAGCCGGCGACATGATGAAGGGCTGTGCGGCATGATGTGAGGCAAGATTGTCGCCCATCTCATCATCGTTGCCAGAGCTAGAATCAAAAGTAAGAATGAGTTGGGTACCTCAAAGTCCAATAACAAAATACAGCTAAGCACACAGTTTTAAGAAACCAAAATAAAACATTTTTATTGCATTGCGCGATTCTCTTTCAAAAAAGAATCGTCAACAAGGACGATTCTTCTTGGGCATCAATAATGGATTATAGATTTCAATTAATTTGCAGACATACCTCAAGGAGCCTTTGCCGCCGTCTCCGCTGCTGGAGCGATTGGCGTCGTGCTCGCCGGTGGAGTCGTTGCTGTGCTCGTCGTTGGCATTGGGATTGTTGGCATTGTTGTTGGAGCAGACAAGTTCCATGGGCTCCGATTTGACGTCGTCGACGCCACGCGGTGCCAATGGCGATGGTGTTAAACTGCCCAATTTCTCGCTGATCGAGATGCCATTGCCATTTCCGTTGGCATTGCCGTTGCCCGAGTTGTTGCCAGTGTTGCCAGCGTTGCCGTTGCCAGTGGGTCCATTGCCTGCAATGTGAAGCAGAGTTATTAGAATTTGAATTTATCAAATAAAAACTATTATCTTATTTTTGCCAAATTAGAAAATTATTCTTTTTATTTAAACCTTATACAAAAATGACCATAACCATAACTGGTACCGTTAACCGATATTAACCGATTGAAATTGGTTACCGTAACTGATATCGTAATCGAAGCAAAATCTCTTTATTATTACACCGAAACCCAAAAACCGAAATTATTCCAACAAAATAACCGTTAGGAAACCGATTCGGTTCGGTTAATCATCGTTTTTTAAAACCAAATTTAATTTTTACTTCTGCTCTTACTTAATTTATATATTGATCTCAATAAAAATATCTCAATTTGGCTTTAAAAAATATTTTTTATATTTTGCAAAATTGGTTCATAAATCGAAATCATAACCCGATAACTGCTACGAAACCGATATCCAAAGATTATGCGTAAGCGGAACTGTAACTGAAACCTATATATGTTTCAATTTGATAACCTGGGATAAAATGCTGAATGGGGGGGGGGGAACTGGGTACTCACGTTTCTCCTCCTTCAAAGGCGGCGTGTTGTTGTTGTTGTGGTGCTTGATCGTACTGAAATCGGCCGGCGTTAGCTGCGGTGAAGCGCTGCGCGCCGCATGGAGTTGCAAATCGGGGCTGTTGTTGTTGCTGTTGTTGGAGATGGAGCTGAGGAGGCCGTTGTTGTCGCTGTTGGCGCTGCGTAGGCGCTTCAACGCATGCGACGTCTCCTCGACGGAGGCGGCATTGCTGCGGTGCAACATCGCCATGCGCTTCAGCAAATGGTTGTTGATATGATGCTGCGGCAACTGCGGCGGTGCTGGCGGCGGTGAGCCTGCCCCACCTCCACCTCCTCCCACACCCACTCCGCCACCGCCGCCTTGGCGATTGCTAAACAACGTGGCGCCACCATCGTCGTGCAACGCCCCATGGTGCGGATGTGAATTTAGAGGAGTGCGCACTCCGGCATTGGCCAAGTTCTGTATCTGTGCCAAATGCTGTTTACACAAAAATTAATTCGATTATTAATCACAAATTAATGACGCAAGTCCCAAATATTGCACAATTTTTAAGAAATAAACAATTGATTTGTCAATGATTCAGTGGCCAATTCATTGATAAAATCGATGTTTTGGATTTGGATCTAATTTAACAAGAGCGAAAAATGATGTGACAACACTTACGCTGTGCGTGTCCTCGGCCTGTTGCTGTGTCAAGCCCGAGACACGAAGGACCTCGGCGGTTTTTAAGAACGACTGCAGCGACTTCTGATGCACATTGACCTCGCCGTGATAGATGAACTCCACCAGCGAGTGCAGATCCATGAAATTGACATCTTGCAGCAATATGACGGGATGTTTACACGGTGTGCTCTGGAAATTCAACCAAAAAATCGAGTCATTAGGTTATTATATCAAAAACATGTCCAAGTACTTGACACAATTAAACATTATAAATAAACCTACATTAAACTATTATTATTAGTTAATTTCTGTTAATTTTGTTAATTTCTGTGAGCGAAATAATAAATTCGAGTTCAATTCTCCAGCAATCTTAATTATTTTTAGTACTCTCATAATGTCTCATAATGAGTTCATTTTATTACCACACTTCCCTTTTATTATTGACTTGTGAGTGGCTGCATTCAAGGCAAACCAACTATGCAGATGACCTTCAACTATTGTTTCAAATGCCAACCAGTTGCCAGTTTTAAATACATATTTAATACTACTTTATACCAAAAGAATATATAATTTTACCATAAAATAATGAATAATCATAAATCAGCATTATTATTATATTTTATGTAACATTTTTACACTATCTTTAAAGAAAAAGAATAATAATAAAAGGCACTTGATCAGCTTTGCAGTTGACCCTGTTTTTGGCCCTAAACAGCATTTGCAGCTCGTCTCCTTCCATCTGGCACTCTTTCAATCTACTCAGTCTGCAGTCTACAGTCTACAGTCTGCAATCTTCAGTCTACAGTCTGCAGTCTCCTCACTTTTATGATCGTGTGTATGTGTGTGTGTGTGTGTGTTTCACATTATCATCAAGTGGCAAACGCAACAAAGGGCTGGAAATTAGGTCAAGTCTCGTCGTTTTTTTTTTGTTTTTTATTTTATTATTATTTCGATTGTAGACATTGCAGACTCCTCAGCCTCAGTTGCAGCCTCAGTTTTCAGCTTACACATCCCCCAGGGCGACGTGAATGCGTGCGGAATGCAGAAAGACAGAGACAGACGTATAGACGCGCAGACAGACAACTTGCTTGTCTGTTTCTCTCGCTCTCTCGCTCTTTTCCTTATTTACTTACATTTGCAATGCGTTTACGTGTGTTTGTATGTGTAATCACACCATATCTGTATACTGTTTTTATTTTAATATATATTTGGTATAAATCGCTTTTCTGCTTCTTTTTCTGTTCTCTCACATACATATATACACTCTGTATATGTATGTGCAATTGATCAATTCTCAGACTGTGTGTGTGTGTTTAATATATTTTTTTTTTATTTCTTGTATATTTGCAATTGATCGTTTCTCTTTGTGTATTTTTTTCCTTATTTTGTGTGTGTATGTGTGTGTGAGGCAGATTGTGAAATCGAGGTCAAGACGAGACGACAGTGATCAAGTGATTGCAACAACAACAACAACAATATTTGTTGTTCAAAGAAACTTGATTGCCATTGAAAGCAACAGGCGAGACAGAGACAGGCAGTGTCAAAAAGGGACGAGGCGGAGGAGAAGAAGGGATAAGGAAAGCTAATCGGTTGACAGGCGAAGAAGAAGAAGAAGAAGAAGCTGAAGAAAAAGGGTCTGCTGTTGTTAGCTTTCTCTTCTGGCCCGGATTCTGGCCGAAGTACAAAAAAAAGCAGTAGATGTAAATTTGTGACAAGGGGCAACAAAGTGTTAAGTGGGCGTAACAACGACACTTACAGTTACAGTTGTAACTGCAAGTACAGTTTCAGTTACAGTTACAGTTACATTTGAATAAAAGCCAAAAATACATTAAGGTTTTGGCTTAAAACCCCGCCCCAATTTGGCCATTAGTTTGCCAGTTGCCAGTTGTTGGCACTTTTCTGCTGCTGTTGTTGTTGCTGTTGTTGTGTGGAAAGGACACTTTGCTGCTTTACACCTAATTAAAATAATGCGCTGCAGTTAATTAAATAGTTATGCATAGACACAAGGCGCGCACAAGATCAAGCGAAAACTGTCGCGACCCGGGACACAAATACAGTTACAAACACGGACACGGACTTCGACCCGGACTCGAACTCGGACTGGACACTTGGCTATATGTCCATTTCTGTTGACAGAGCTGCCAGCTTTTGACAAAGAATAAAGAAAAGACTTCATCTGGAGATAATTTCGAAAAAAAAGCTAAAATTCTCCAAAAAAAAATTGGCTAAAAAATAGTCGCAAAATAGCTAAAATCAGATTATCAAAAAAGCAGCCCAAATTCCAAGAAAATTATTAAAAGATCTGACAAAATGTTAAATTTAATTTACAAAAAAGAAATTATTTAATAATTTTGTTGAAATTTGTAATAAATTTGTTATCCCTAGTAATATATGTACACATATTATTGTTTAAATAAGAAAGGCCAAATTGCATTTTTCAGCAGACGCTGTTTCCGAATTCTTTACGCAATTGAGCTTTTAAAAAAAGCCAGATGTGGGAAGAAAAAGCTGTTGTGGCAACACTGTTGTGTCGCTGTTGTTGTTGTTGCATGTATATTTCAAATTGAATTTGCAAAGTTTTGTTGCCTGCGACTCGTATTGTTGCATTGCCAACAAAGTTTTGTAAACTCGCCGTCGTCTTTTTTTTTTTTGTACTAATTTCTTGGTATATAATTATTTTAGCCTGTTTTTTTTTTTTTGGGACCCCCTACGTCGCACTATTGTTGCAGTTGCTTTGCATTTTGTTGGCCTTTTTAACAAATTAAATGCCGACTTTCTGTTGTTTGGAATTTTTTGTTTGGGGGCCTTCTTCATTATCATACTCTGTGTAGTTTTCTCCATTGACTCCCACATTTTAACTTTGCAATTTATTGGCTGGACAGCTTGTAAAGTATGAGAGCAAGACGTGATGAGGTGGAAGGGGATGAGGGGGCGTATACGCAATATGGCAGCTTGCCTGCCACTTGCCACACAAAATGTTGATAGTTGACGAGAACGAGAACGAGGCGCATTACACCGAGAGAAAATTAAGTTCGAATGATTTCGAATTAAGTATTTGTGAATACTGAAAAAGAGCACCAAAATTCTTTAACCAAGTGTCTTCCAACTTTATATAAGGACAAATAATCCTAAATCAAAAAACTCTAAATTAAAGTTATTTATTTTATAAGTTAGGAACTCAGCTTCGACTTACAAAGCAAGTTCGTTTAATCTGAAATCCTTAATATTTTCTGCGATCGCTTGCTTAGAATTCCCAAGTAGTTCTTGCTTGTCTGCTTTAATGAGCACTGAGAAATTAAGACTTTATTTGGCAGGATAATTTCTTTTCTTATTTTCAGAGGTTTTTCTACTGCGGAGTTTGAAGTGAAAAGATACTAAAATACTGAAAATACCACACTTCAATCTGAGTGAGAAATCAGATTTGAAATGTAAAATATTTGAATTCTTCGCGCTGTGTAGGAACGCCGATGGCACTAAATGGCCCAAAAGAAAGTTGGCTCATTCTTTGGCCCTCTCTTTCACTGTCTCTATCCCTCTTATTCTCTCTCTCGCTCCGTAGTGCAAACTTGATGCATTAAGTTGTTGCTGTTTTTTTTTTATGCTGCACGTTTGTTGTGTCTGTGTTTGCGTCTATAATTTACAAAACGAAGTTTTCTATCATGTTAACAAATCACGTCGAGAAAAATATTTACAACTAAGAGAAGTTTGTAATTTATATAATTTCTGCTGCAATGCCAAACAGAGACAACAGAGTTGGGCTGGCAAAGGCGGGGCAAAGGGGGCAAGAGAAAGGGCAAACCCCCAACCACTAATCAATCCAACTAACCAACTAACCACTCCCCAATTCTCCAACTCAAACTTAAGCTCCAACTCAAACCTCAATCGCAATTCCCCAACCTGACGCCAATGACAGCTCAAACAATGCAAATGGCAAAGTTTTAGGGGGATTGGGGATAGAGAGGGGAAGAGCGGGGCGGGGGGGGGGGGAGGGGGAAGTAGCCACGTCTCAAGGTACGCTAAAAAACCGCAATTGCGTGCAAATATTTTCAATGCAGTCACAAGTTTTGGCGGCCAGACCACAAAACGAGGCAACGACTCCCATAATTTTAATGTCATAATAAAAAAATAAAGAAAAAAATAAATAAATAAAATACAAACAAGTGCGCAGCAATCATAGCTGCTGGACTGTTAGATGCCCAGTAGCTGCATTTAAAATATTAATAAGATTTAAAAAAGCACACTTAAAAAATAAAATTTATTTAAAAAATTAACATAAACAATTTCGCTTTAGTTTTAAGATTAATTTAAATTTTAGTTAACAATTTTAATCATTTTAATGATCTATTGTGATATGTGCTTGAAATTATTAATTAAATTGTTAATATATTTTTTTTGTTTATTTTTTGTATTTTAAAATTTTTTATATGTATATAATGTTGATTTTTAGTTTTGTTTAATTAATCAAAGTTAATGAAATTTAAATTTAAAAAAATATCTAGAGATTATTGTGTAAATTGTGTTCTACGTTTTTTGTTGCCTTCATTGATGCGTTATCGAATTTCTCACAGTATAAGTTTCTTACAAGCCTCCTGGCAATTCACAAACTTATAAGTCTGTTAACGCTTTGCTTACTGGGCTTCAAATATGAAAAGTAACTGCAATATACGAGACGGCACTGATTTTCCCCCTCTGCCCTTTCTTTTTGGAAAGCAACTTCAGTTCAGCTGGCAAATTAGCATAAATTCTAGCGACTCCAAAGAGCTGTAAAAAAACTCAAATTAAGGAATGGAAAGGGGAAAGGAAATGACATTTAGACCAAGTCCAGTACTCAGATTAGCTCAAGTTAATCACCGGTTAGTTGCAGGCATTAACTTACCAAAAAAGTATTAAGGATAAAAGAAAGAATAAGAGAAAGAATTGCCTGGGGAGTTGTTGCGAGTCTTTTCATACCCTGCACCCCTTAAAAATGGGCAAAGCAGGGTATAATGGTTTTGTAAAGTACATGCAAGGGGCGGACGTTGTCGTAGAAGATCTTGATCTTGATCTGTATCCAAGTCAGTTAGCGCTGTCCGTCTGTCTGTCCGATCTCAGAGCCTCTAAGAGCTAGAGAGTTCAAATTTGATATGTAGGTTTTTGAATATCATACGCAGGTCAAGTTGAATTTTAAATTTGGATCAGACCACCATATCATATATCCCTGTCCATCTGTCTGTCCGATCTCAGAGACTCTAAGAGCTAGAGACTTTAAATTTGATATGTAGGTTCCTGAAAATCCTTTGTCTTATACATTCTGACCAAATTTGATGGAAGTTAGACAGCTATATTACTATTACTATATAGCTGTCATAGGAAGTGTCGGTCCACAATGTAATACTGGGTATCCTGCTGTCGAATACACTCGACTGTGGCCTTTGCCGCTTGTTACTTTTTTTTCTGGCTATTCTGACGGCACAACTTTGTCTCTTTGTCTCTCCCCTTTTTCTTTCTCTCCCTCTCGCTCTCGCTCTCTCTCTCTCTGTCTACTCGAGCACACTCTTTGTGAAAATATAGTTTCGACATTTGGCGTGTCGTCGTCTATTTTGTTGTTGTTGTTGTTGCGCAACTAAATAAATTAAAATGCAAACAGAACGCAATTGCAACCTTCCACTTCCACTTCCATTCTCCATCTCTTTGGCAATTTAGCTGTAATATTTTAGCTAAAAGCACAAAAATGAGTATTTACTATTTGCCCCAAACAACAGCTAAAAACTTTGCCTTAACAGTTTACACCACGACAACCAACAACAACAGCAACAACCAGTTTTTGCTAGTTTTTTGCAAGACACAAAAAACTTGCCACATTTTGCAGACACGCACATGTGTGTGTGTGTGTGTGTGTGATTGCATGTAGATTTTATTTTATTAATTAGGCTGCCATTAAATTTGTGCCGCAAAGCCGACTGACAGTGCCTGACAGCAGTATACGCCTCATTTTTTGTTTTGAAATATATTTATTTGCTGCTGACAAAAAAAAAATATATATATTTGTGCTTAACAGAACAGTAAAAAAGAGTGCAATCATTTTTTCTATTGAAATTAATAATGTTACTACTTTTTGGATTGAAATTAAAAATATTACAATATCAAAAAAGGGAGATTTATAAAAGATTTTCATGTCAATAAAAATACAAGATAAAAAAAATTGATTGATTTTGAAAATAAAAACCAAAGAAAAAGGACTTTAGGATCAATATTCCCAATATAAGAATGTGGTCCCTTTTTTATCAGTGTATACGATTATTTTCATATTTGATAAGGTTCATTTAGAGTTGTACTTATTTAGACCCACGCTGCGTATGCGTAACACGTGTGTGAGTGTCTCAATCTTCTTCCTATGTCTCCCTTCTTCCAAAACTGTCATTCTCCCTCTGACTTTATGCTAAGTAGGTCACCAGAATAAACGCGGAGGGCAAAAAGTTAATTTTAGACTCTGATTTGAATAAGGTGGGAATTCTAGAATGAACATTGTTTTATCTCCCCCTCGCTAGCTCCCACCATTAAAGAAACTTTATTTGATTGGTTTAAAAATCTGTATTAAAAACTTGATATTAATTATTTAATAATTATCAATTATCAATTAATTTTCTTTTTGTTTAAAATTTTTAACTTAATTTATCTTTTGCTGTTTTTCACATGGTTTCTTTAATCATCATCATAATAGCTATATAAATGTGAATAATAAAGTAAATAAATAGTAAATAATACGTGAATAAAGTAAAAAAAGACTAAACATTTATATTATCTAACTAAAAAGCCAAAAACTAGCTAAATTCAAATCTCGTCTTCTCTGATATGGCTACAATTTAAGATATCTAAGGTACCAAGAATATCGATATCGATAGGGATATCGATATTATGGATATTTAAGTTAAAAACTGCATAGAACACATATTATCTGAGTATAGTAAAAATCCATAAAATGCAGTTATAAGTTGCATAAATGAACATAAAGTGAAATCAAATAAATATCGAACTCAAATTCAAGTTCAAACAAGAATTGTTCACACTCACCTTGAGCAGATCGCGGAAGTAGGGGCTGCAGGCGGAGAGTACGACGCGATGGGCTTTGATGCTGCGTCCCTCGCACGCGAGCGTCACATCGACGAAGTCCTCGTCGTCGCGAAGATTCTCGAATGCTGATGTGATGCTGCTCTGGTAATTGTTCCATCGCAGGCAGAAATGTTGTGTCTCGTCCATATTGCTTTGTTCTTCTGATTCGACTTGTGGATGTTGTGGATGCTGTTGTGGATCTTGTTGGTATGAATCGTTCTCTTCAATTGTAGTTGTTGCTGTTGTTGTTTTTAGCTGCCAAGCGTTGTTACTGTTGTAGTTGCTGCTGTTGTTGTTATTGTTGTTGTTATCGTCCTCAACCGTCGAAACAACGCTGGCTTTTTTCGTGGTCACCTTTTTGCGTATTTTGGCGGCTTTTTATTGCACCGTTTGTTGTTGTTGTTGCTGTTGCTGTGCCTGTTTGTGCACGCACACAAACGCACACACACGCACAAACGCCGTGTTGTTGTCGAATGCTTTCTTTTTTTGTTTCCTTTCTTTTTTTTGGTGTTGCTTTTTATTGTTCTTTTCTATTTTTGGCTGCTCAGTTTTAACTATATAGTATTATTTATTTATCTGCAAATAAACAAAGCAAATAGAATTCATTATAAAATATGCATTATTTATTTATTACGCTTAAAAAATAACAAACAATCGATTTATGTTTATAATTTACGTGTTTACAGTGTTGCAAATGGCGAGAAAAAGACACAAGAAACTTTCAGGATAACATGATAAGCGAAATTATCGATAAGCATATCGAAAATGAAAGAGGAGCGCTTAAAACAAGCTAAACATCGATAACTTTGATCATCATTGATTTCTTTATTTAATTGTTACCATTTTATTATAAAAGTTAGCATAAAAGTACATCTAAGTATTTTTAAAAACATTCCGTGGCAAAAACTGAAAATACATATTATTTATTTTTTACTGGCTTAACAGTTTTCACTTATAAATAATTAAATAGTAAATTTAATGTGCATTTTCTGACGACGACTGTTAAAAATTTGTGATTGTTTTTGATGATCGCAACAATTGCAGAAAATGTTGGAAAATTGTTAACAAATGCACTTTAAAATGTCAACCATCATTTCTATGTCACACACACATTGAGTGGCATATGGAATATGGGAAGAGAATGGCAGAGAAGTATAAAGAAGTAGAAATACAGAAAAAGTATGAAATGAAACGAGCACAATTATTAATTTTGATATGTTTTGTATTCATTTTGTAGCGAGTGCAAAAACTCGAAGTGAAAACAGCAAACGCATCGCAAATATTTAAAACACTTGTAGTGCACAAATTTTTAATTTTAATTCAGTTTCTTTATCTTTATTTATTTTGTTAACTTCAATTGTTGTTTTCGTTTTATTTGTGGTTGGAACTTAATTGGAAGCTAAGTGGCGAATGCATGCATTGTGGATCTTAAGTTTAAGTGGAAGCCACTCTCATTCCACACACATTAACATTGTCCTGCCGCTCTTAATGATGTTCATAAGTGATTCATGCTCTTTGCAGCCGCGCTCTCTCGCTCTCTATGCGTGCGCCGATAGGCAGCGCGCACACACACACACACATACACACATGCATGCTCGCCTGCGTCTATGCATGAATGTGTACGTACATATGTCTTTGTCCCGCTCAGTTCGCTGACGATGACATTGAAAGTGAAAACTATCAGATAAGTCAAGGCGTGTTTGCATATGTATGTATGCGTGTTTGTGCGAATGTAAGCGCTGCACTTTGTTAGCTTTTATAAAAATAGATCTGTCTCTATGCACAGTACGTCAAGTAATTGTTTTACCATATTTATCGTAAAAATAGTTAAGCCAAATGGATTTTATTATTTCTATATCCACAATTTGTCAAGTAACTGCTTCGAGCCATTAAATAAAGAATTCAAATCCCATTTATTTTTTATTTTTGTCTGTGTGTATGTCAAGCTACCCAAGGGACTGTAACAGGGTATCTCGAAGTTAAGCACTATCGACTTTAGTGCATAAATACATATACATATTTATTAAATGGTGCTAACAATCTATTTGCGAGTACCAATTTTGCAGTTTGTCAAAATTATTACCTAACGTACTGTACATCTTAAAGGAATCCAAAGAGAGCAATGTTCGCATGATGCTCTTACCTTCTTTCTTTCCACACACATACATGCCAATGTTGTTGTGGGTGCTGTTGCCTGTGACTGTGTGTCTCTCTCTCTCTCTCTAATAGTTCATTATTGTGACGAGTGTCAACATATAAATTGATTCAGTGTGCAATAAGTGCAAATTTCGCACCGTAAACATTTTGGGCTCTCTCTCTTTCTCTCTCACTCGCTTTGTTTGTTATTGTTGATATTTTTTGCCGCTGTTGCTGTTGTTATATTAACGGTTGTTTTTATGCTGGCTTGTTGTTGTTGTTTCTTTCTTGTTTTATTATTACTTTTTGCTTTGGTTTCTTTCAATGATGAGGTAGAAATTGGTTTGCGTATACGTAATATGGTAATTTCAGAAAGATTTTGAGATCTTGGCTTAGAAGTTAAATGCAAATCACAATCAATAAAAAAATGCAAAAAAATACACACACACGCACACACTAATTAATTACCGAACCCGAACCGAAACCGAACCGAACGACCGACCGAACACGCACTTAAAACTATTTAGCTACATATATATATAAATACATATATGTATGTATGTGTATTTAATTTATGTTGAAATGATTTGTTGTTATTTAAGGTTGCATTGAACGTAGGATCAAAATTGCATTTCTCTTTAGTCCTTCGCTCTCTCTCTGTCTGTCTTGGCTCTCTGTCCGTGGAAGCGCAGCTGGAAGGAAGCAGCAGACTGCGGCCAAGCAGCGTGTGTGTTTGGGAATTTTTTGTTGCGTTTGATGATTGCAAGCGTAGAAACTCAACTGAATTCGTGCTCAAGAAGAAGAGAGTGCTCGACTGTGTGCCTGCGGCAGCAGGCAGCAGCAGCAGCGACGTCGACAGCCCGCAGCAGCAGCAGCAGCAGCAAAAGCAGCAGCGGCGATAGCGCACCGAAAAAAAAAAAGCGCATTGCTTAGGAGCGGTGGCAGGGGAAGCAGGCTGAGTGAAAAGCACACACACAAAAAACACACAAAACTATTTAACGAAATTTTTGGCAACAGCAGCCATGTGTGTGTGAGAGAGCGAGAGCGAGAGCGCGCGCACGCTCTGTCGCGTCTGGCGCTGGCCAGTCCTAGTACCCCTCCCCTTCTCACCCTGCTCTGCCCATTGCCACGCCCCTTGTCCGCTAGGATCGTCAGGTAGGCAGACAGGGACAACACACACATGCATGTGTATTTTTCGGTGATCTCTGTATGTGCATGTGCATGTGTTTGTGTTTGTGTGTGGGAGCGCAGTGAGTTGAACCTGAACTTGAGTATTAGAATGTGTGCTTTCAATACACACACGCACACATAGAAAACGCTGCAAGCGGCGACGCACACACACACACACAGACACAAATAGCAGTGCCAAAATATAAAGATTTTTCGGCACAGTCGAAATTTTGGTGACTCTCGATCTCTCACCCGTCGCGCTCTCTCTCGCTTGCTCTCTCTCTTTCACTGACGCGCGACGCTCTCGCTGTTGGGTCTGCGCTCAGTTTTATTATGTATGTCTGAATGTGTGGACATATATTATACAAGTAGCTTTGACTTTTGTGCATAGAACAAAACTTCGTTGCGGTCGACGACGCAGCCAATGCGCTAACGCCTGACGTTGACGCTGACGCTAACGCTGACTAATAAAGACAAAATGGATAGACAGAGATACAAATGTACATATGTATGAACATATGTATGTATGTATGCATAAGCAGATATTCATAGTTTTATGACTATGACACTTTCATCTTGTATACGTATTAAGCTAACACCCATAAAAACATACATTTTTCTTATTTATTTATATGTATGCAGACACATGTGTTCCACAATTTTTGGATCGCATCTAATTACCATTACAGCGGACGCAGCTAGCGCCGCTGCCAGCCGGCAGGTGTCGCATTACACAAATGCAATTGCAGCGAAAGAGCATCCACAAATTCATTTGAAGTGTGGAAGTGTGTGGAACCCATTGGTGGCCCAAGCACGGTGGGAAAATCTCAAGTTCAACCAAAATGTCTAGAATGGCAACAGACAGAGACAGACGGAGAGGGACAGAAAGAGTGAGAGAGAGAGAGAGCAGCTGCTATAGAAATATAGAATAATATTGCAATCAAATATGAACATTTGAAATTGTATAATATTTCAGGCTCATTTGATACTATAGCTACTAAATATATGTACATATGTGTATATGGGAATTGGGAATAGAACTGCAATTCGGCAGTATAAATAATTCACAAGCTAATTATTTGTATGTACTCGTAGTTCCCCAATTCGATTACTTGGGTTTTTTTCGTACTGTTTTTCTCCGAATTTGGGCGCTTTTTTTAGTATAAACTAAAATGTGTTTTTTTGTGGACTGAAAGTGATCCGTAAGTGCAACCCATAAGCGCATATAAATACATATGTAATGAATATTTTTTTAATATATAAATTTAAAATTTTTTAATTATTTGTTGATTCTTATTAAAAATTCAAAAATTGTTAAATTATATTTTTGGAATTTTCGCTCCTTTTTGTAGTATAAAATGCATTTTTTGTGGATCGTAAGTGGAACATGTGGATTATATAAATTCAAAAAATTTAACGAATATAGTTTTTGCTAAAATATAAAAAAGAAAGTTGTCAAATATAATATTAAAATTTGCATTTATAAAATTATCAATAATACAACTTATTTTGGTACCATTTTGTATTTTTGGTATTTTCTTGGTAAATAAAAATTAAAAAAAATAAAATTGCTGAAGAACTAGTATATCTCAGAGTTTTCACATTATTCTTGATTTTAACGTTGCTTTCGTTCATATTAATTTCGAACTTTAAATAATGAGATGCGTTCCATTTGTGGACCATAAGCGAAATAAGTGGAATCTATTATAGCTTATTAATATGAATGAATGTACGCATATGTATGCATGTGTGTATGCATTCCTATGTATGTGTGTGTGTATGCTTTCGTTACTTTCGTACATTTCGCCATTTGTTTTGTTGTTGTTGTTGTTCGTTGTTTCGTTTCATTTCAGTTCGAAATATATTTGATTTTTATTTTCATTTCTGATGTGGATTTTTTATTATTTTTGCAAAAAATAAAAGATCTTCGCTCGCAATTCGCAACTCGTAGTGTTTACGAACTTTCAAGGCTAAATACTACATTTTTGTATTTGTTGTTGTTGTTGCTGCTGTCGTATTATTATTAAATTTTGTTTGCCGCATTTCTCCCTCTGCGGCGGCGGCTGCTGTCTGAGTGAGTGTGTGAGAGTGAGAGAGAGCGAGAGCAAGTGCTGCTGTTGCTGTCGCTGCTGCTGCTCCCGCTGCCGCTGTCGCTGCCTCAGTCGGCGAACAGCTTTTAAAATAGTTCTAGAAAAAAAAGTTTTTTTGGCGTTGCAGTTTTTTTCCCTTCTTTTTGTGCACACATTTTTTGTTTGCTGGTATGTATGTATATGTGTGGATGTGTGTGTGTGCATAGTCGAATAAAGCAATTATTTGGTTGACTGAGTTGAATAAAAAAAAATAAAATCAACAGCAACAAACAAAAATTTGAGATTAGATAGACAAGTAGTTTGTTCAGTTGGAAACCGAAACTACATTTTATACAATTCCAATTTCATTTCCAATAATTCCCACACACATTATGTATGTATGTGGTTTCAACTATATTCCAATACATTGAACAAGTTTGATGACTATTCGATTACAAGGGATTATCTGTTACATACATACCTACACCCAGTGCAGTAATTGCTTTGACAAAATATGAAAAAAAAAACACAAATGTATGTACACATTATATTTTGGCAAATGTTGTCAAAATTACTATAGGTATTTTAAATATTTGTCTTTGTCCATAGAATTACTATAAATATTTTTTTTGTTTATGCTTATAGTATTCCATCTATTACATTTTTATTTCTATTATTGCATGTTATGTTTGCATTCAATAATATAATTGCCTGCTATATACATATAAGTACATATATGTACTTATACAGGGTATCTGCCCGGTCGGCTATCTCATACACACTTACACTCACACACACAGTGTCCAATTTGCTCTTTTCTTTTCTTTTCTCTTCTGCTATTTCGCTTTTTCGCCATGTGTGCGGCGTTTGCTATTTTCAAGGTTAACTTTAACTGCGTTAGTTCTGTGTATACACACACTCACACACACACACACATACGCACATGTGCAAAAATACAGGGACAGCAAGTCCCTCGCATAGTTCTCTCTCTCGCTCTATCAGTTTGATTCGCTTGGCAACGCGAATTTCACTTTGCGCAGATAAGTAGAGTGGTAGTTGTGGGCAGAGTGCGTGGGAAGAGGGGAGTGGGGGAGAGGTGCTGAAGAGAGCTTGGACAGGGAGAGCAGAGGGCTACGCTTGTTTACAGAGCATTCATTGAACAAGGTCAGTCCCACCCACCCACACACCCACACATTGCCACTTGTTGCCACGAGCAGAAGCTAAGAGGGAGGGAGTAAGGGATAGAGAGAGGGACACGCAACATTGAGAGTGCCTAGATTGCAGCTTACAACTCACATTCACATTCACACATATTCCCCTCTCCCACTCGCTCTCATTCCACAATCCACATTGCCATTGGCATTCACATATATACATACATACACACATAATGCCGGTCAAATGTAAAATCTAACGTCCGCACACAAACCAACACACACACACACACGTGCACACGTAGTCACTCACAGTGATAGCGAAAGTTTTATGTAAAAACTAGAACGAGAGACGCCGACGACGATGACGATGACGACGACGATGGCGATGGCGATGACGACGACGACAACGACCATTACAAAAATAGAGTGGAGTGGGGAAAAGCAATGTCTGTGCATAAACATACATACATACATACATACGTGTTTTAGTGCGAGAGCGTGTGTGTATGTGTGCTAGTGGGCTAGACAAAAGCTAGACAGATGCCGGCATGAGAGAGTGGAATGGAATGGAAGAGCGAGAGGAAAAGCAACAGCAATAACAAGAGTATCAACATGGATTCCACACACATGCACACAGCTTGTTGCACTGCTGGGCATAACGGCTCTTGCCCCAATGCACTTTTACAGCATCTACAGTATGACTAGTAATTTCTTTGACAATGAAAAAAATTCGCCTATTTTGAATTGTAATGAATTTATTGCTTTATTGATAGATTAATCAAATTAAATAACTTAAACATGTTCTGTTTTTGGTCAAAACAATTACTTGCTTGATTGCATGTAATAATGCATAATTATTTGTTTGTGGACTAGATTAAGGTGTTAATTAGCACATTAGACTAGTTTTATCTAACGATCACACAAAACTATCTACCTACAGACATGTGGACATACATATGTACATATGTGTGTGTGTAGAGAAAAGCGAGTGCGAATGACATAGCTAAAGATCCAAGGGAACAACAACAACGACAACGGCAAACAATTCAAAACAAAACCCAATTTTTCAACTCGTAAACTGAGTCCAAGTTCAAGGTCTTGCGTTCAACGTCTGCTATGCCTCAGCCTCTGCCTCCGTCTCTGCATCCGCCTCTGCTGCTACGGCAGTCATAGACAGCAGCTGCATGTGTGTGTGTCTGTCGGTGTGAACACACTTGAAGAGCGGGAGAGAGAGACTTTGATGCGCATTAGATTGAAGAATAAAAAGCTCGCCACTCTATTGTTGTTGAGAGAAGGAAAGAGAGAGAGAGAGAGAGAGAGAGAGAGAGAGCGCGGATGGCGTGTGAGCGCGTGGCGTTCGACAAACACTTTCAAACCTCTGCGCTGCCTAAAATAGCGAGAGGCGCAGGCGCAGACGCAGCGCAGACACAGAACACAGACACAAGTTGCCTAACGTCGCGACTTCTGCACGTTTTCGCTGTGCATTTGTTGTTGTCGTTGTCTACATATGTCCATATGTATCTGCAGACATAGCTGTGCGAGTGAGATGTAGAGACAAACCACGCAAGAAATTAGAATTGGCAACTGGATGTCTCTGGATGAGCTCAGACTTGTTGAACTGTTCTATGAGACAACCAGTCGAGTGTGGAGTGGGTGAGAGCGAAGAGGAGAGCGAGAGGCGATGATGCGGGAGAGACTTCTTGAGACGCAAATAAAAGACAACTGCAACTGTCTGTCTGGAGTTAACACACACACACGCACGGTTAGTCAAGTAATTGTTTTGACAAGCATTAAATATTGATATTTGTTGTTGGTTTAAAAATATAGTATACCTCAATTGACCAATTAATAAGATAATACTAAGATTAACAATTTAACAATAAAAATGAGGAATTAGGAAATCCAAAAATTGGGTAGAATTGCAATTTAGTTGCATATTTGTTTTTTATTTTTAAAAATAAGTTTTTGTGAATTTTTGTGCCTGTTCACACAATTACCTGACACACTGTGTGTATGCTATCAGTCTTTCTTTCTATTCCTGAGTCTTCCTTCCTGCGCTTTTTGGTCACTTTTGTCTACGCTTCAATTTGTTTTTTTTTTGCTAATCTTTTTTTGGATTCACAATTTTTTATTTTAAGGTCTGTGTCTTTGTTCGGCTTTTGTTGTTCTTGCTGTTTTGGTTTGCTTCATTTATTTTTTGTCGTTGTTGGTTTCATGTTATTGTTGTTGTTGCTATTTCGCTCGCTCGCTTGTTTCAAAGCGCTGACAAAGTTGATTTCTATTGTTGCTGCGCTGCGACTGCGACTGCGCTGTCAGCTTTGCGCAGCTACAGCGACAACAGCAGCGACGGTCGTTGTTGTTGTCGCTTTGAGCACTTTTTCGCTAATTTGACCTTCACCTTAACCTAGTCATCGTCTGTCGGACATTCGGTCGTTTACCTCACGATTGCCAATAGCGTGCCAAAGTCGAAAAGAACTCAATCGTTAGTTGTGTCTGTGTGTATGTGAGACACCTACATACATCTATATACACATGAGAGCGTGTGTGTGCGTTGTAAAGAGAGCGCATATTGCTCAACACAGTAAAAACGCATACAGATAAGCAATAACATTAGTTGTGATCATCATAAAAATAGTGAATAACTTAAAACTAATGAAAGTAATAATGATTAAATAAATGCCGCCAATAAAGATTTTCAACTAACATCCTCAACACGCTCTCATTGGTTGTAGCCTACACTCAAAAGTCAAAACAAAAAGCTCCAATGCTTCTCTTCTCTCTCGCTCAACTAGTTTTCGTAGTTTATTGGAAGAGCGAGAGGGTGCTGAAGAAAAGAGAGCACGTATTCAATGCATGTAATAGGCACTTGATAATAATGAATATTTACAAAAAAATACATAAAATGTAATTAACTTAAATTTGATTCGTCTATTTCGTTTCCTTTTTTTTTTAACTTAAAATGAAAGATTTGAAACAAAGAATATGTGTACTTCAAATTTGTTGAACTTTTAATTTCGAATTCTCAACTGCTTCTAGCTTGTGCTTGAATCAATTTATATTTAATTTAATTTATCTATTTTCAAATTCGTTTTTTTTTAAATCGAAGAGCATTTTTCTATGGGCGTAGCTATCATACAACTCATCCGCACTGTGGATTTGTGTCAGCAGCTTTCACTCAAAAGCTCTAATGCTCTTCGCGCTCAACTAGTTTTTGTGCAGTAGTTTCTGTGTCTATTTGAGCGCTTTTGACTTTGGCTTATCTAGGCACTATGTGTGTGTGTGTGTGTGTGTGTGCTCTCAACCAAAGCAAACTAGCAATGTAAGTTTCCTCTCTCTTGAGTAGTTTTCGCTGCTAGAGAGAAACTTCATAGATCGTGGCGTCGCATTTTCCAGCGTCGTTTTTAGTTGAGAGTGTGACGCGTTTGGATTTGGTTGTCGTTAGTTTTGTGCAACGTCGCGATTTCAACCACCCTCCCCCACCCACACAGCATTGCCCCTTTTTTTGTAAAAGTGGAAATAATACATACAAATATAGTGTATGAAGCTGTGTTATTTGTGAAAAGTGTAAAATTATGTGCGCGATTTATTCCAAAAAGAAAAGTATATCTTTATATAAATATGTAAATATACATATGTATGTGTGTGTGGATCACAATGCATTCTCAAATATGGGAAGGGGAAGTGATTTGTGCGCAATTTTTTTCGCTGTTGACGTCGCCGCCGGCGACGCTGTCTCTGACGATGTTAGGGCTTTGAACTCGCGACGTTTCGTGCACCCGTTCAACGGCTCCGTCCGCCAACGCCAACGCCGACGTCAACGCCGACGACGCCCATGTGCAGCAGCATTACTGCGAAAAAAAAGTGTGTAACAAAAACAAAGTCCCATTATCGTTCGCCTCAAACTCACAGACGTTGCCTTGTGATAAGCGACGCTGCGGCAGAGGAGGAGCAGGAGGCAGTGGCCAATCAGTTATTGGCCTGCCGTGTGGAGCAGCTCTAATGAGCATTGAACTGCAAATTACACAAGTGTGCGAATGCGACAGTCAAATGTCTGTTTGTTTGCGTGTATGTGTATCCATGTAAGAGAACCGCAGTCCACATTTCGGTCACTTGAAGAGAGTTACATATGTTCAAGCAAGGTACGTTTAAGATCTAAGCAAATTACAGTAGGTGAAAAAGTTGAATTGACGCAATAAAAAAAAAAATTAGTCACACAATTGTAATTTTTTTTTTCTTGTTCTAAGAAAATATATACGCATTTATATGTACTATGTGACAAATCTTAGAAAAACCCTAAACTGTTTAAGTATGTATTTTTTTGCATTAATTCATTTCAATTCTTCATTCATTTCACTTAATTTCTTAATTCATTTCCTTGCGTCGTGCATTCACCTTTCTGCTTCACTCTGGTCGTCGTGACGTCTGCTTAGCAACTCTTCCCGTCTCCCTCTCACGCGCTGTTTCTATTTGCTCAGCGTTAAGCTAAAGGCAAAAGGATTGTGCGGAGTGTATGAGTTGTGGACTGTGGATTGTGGATACTGTAGTGGACTGTACGCTAATGGTGCTGACACAACACTTTGCCAGTTGCCAGTTAGGCACTTTTTTTTTTTTTTTTAAAGTAATGCAACCTGGCGAAATTTCTTTCCGAAAATGAACAAAACAACAACACAAAAATAAATGCATATAAAATTAAGAAAAAAAAGTAGCTATACACACATGCATATGTTCATACTACATACATATACACAAACAAAAGTCTACAACGCAATGCTGCTCGAAAAAGTCAACCCACAAAAAAACAACAAGAATTAGTGTGTGTGCTCCACACAGCGAGAGAGAGCGCCGAAAGCTAAAACAAAAGTTGGCTGCGCATTACTCTCTTGCAGTCGCTCTCTTTTGGCTGCGCGCGCGGCCAGCCTCATCAATCCTGCAGTGTGTGTGTTCATATGTATGTATGTACCATTTAATTTGTATTACATGCCATTTTGCTTGTTTGCTTTACAATTGACATGTGGACTGCAATTGGGTGAAGTATGAAAAATGTTCATGTACTTATTCATGTAAGTATGTATGCATACTACTATATGTATTAATTTATATGTACTCCTTTTTGCTGCAAGAATTGTATTCAATTGACACATATACAGTGTGTATATTATACACATTTGACACTTGCATACATATGTATGTACATACATACATACACACAAGGAGTGGGAGAGCGAGAGCTGCCTATCAAGCGTAGGCCTCCATATCGCGCTCTCTCCCTCTCTCTCGCTCGCATTAACTCCAACAAATTATCGTTGTTATTCGTGTGCATTCGCAGTTGCATTTGTATTTGTGAGCAAGCTACTTATTGTTGTTGTTGTGTTTTTGTTGTTGTTAAGCTTTGTGCGTTGTCGCTGCTACGTTGATTATTTGCCCAGTATATGCACACATACTCACACACACATGCACACACGCGTATTAGCATTTCTCATCATAAACTGTTGTTGGTCGCAGCTGCGCTGCCCGCTGCTGTTGCTGCTGCTGCTACTGCAGCTCCGCTGCCGCTATGTCGGCGAGGTTAAGAAACTTTTTGGGTTTAATAACATTGCACAAGGTTATTAGATAAAAATGTGTTGAGCAAAATATGCGAATGCGAATGCAAACAGTGGGAAATGGAAATGAATCGGCATTGGCATCGGCATCGGCAGCGACATCGGCTCAGTTCGGCTGCCGCGAATGCGACTGCGATCGTGTAGTATGCGTATGCGTATGTGTACGTGTGTGTGTTTGTGCAATTTGTGGAGCAGTGGAATGGGGAATAAAACGTATTGGTTACTATGACCGGTTCTCTCTCTCTCTCTGTCGCTTGCTCTTGCTGTGCGCTTTCATAGCTAAAGTTAATACAATGTATGTATGTACACATGTACAGTATGTCAAGTCATTGCTCTGACAAAGTGCAAAATTCACATACACATATTTGCATTAAATTTTTCAAAAACATTTAAATGGTTCTCACTATCTCTAAAAAATAATAAATAAAAATATCAGAAGTCAAGTCCAGTAACTGTTTGGACAGTTTCAATTTATTACGCAATTTCTTTTCATATTTAAATATTGTTGCTTTTGGTTTTTATAACAAGTTTAAACTTTAAAATAAACAAGATCTGAATTATTTTTAGAAATAAAAAACGATAATTTTTTTTTGTCAAAACAGTTATTTGACATACTGTATATCTATTTTGCATCTTTGATTTGGTCAAAACAAATAGTTGCCTAACTGTATAGACCAGGTTAGAACTGCCATGTGACTTATTATTGTTGGCTTTAAGCTGGTTTTTGTATTTTTGGAATGATCTCCAAGTGCCGTTACTCTCTGTATGCCAAATCAATTGAATTAGGAGGAGGTTGAGAAGTGGTAGAAGGGGAAGGGGGAAGGGGGGTGGAGCTAACAATGACAATGCTTCGTTGAGTGGAAACGATCTCGGGTTCAATGCTCATTTCATGATTTGATCGCATTCTTTCTCTTCTTCTTTTCGCATTTTGAAGTTCCCTATTGGGAACTTTGACAAATAATAGTCATAATTCTTTAATTTGGTAACAAAACTTGGGAAAATTTATTGAAATTTTTAAATACAAATAATTTTTAAATGAGAGTGAAAGAAAACTGAGTTGAAAACTTTAACCGTGTTTTTCTTAAAATGTCGTTTTTTTACCGCTAAATGTTTCTAATTTTTGAGTTCTGAATACGCAAAATTAAAGCAAAGTTTTTTTAAACATTTTTTATAAAAATATTTGAATTTTTTTTTTGCCATTTGCAGTATTTTGTTTCCCTCCGCTTTTGCATTTCCTATTGCTGCAAAAATGATGAAGCGTATAAATTACGTATACGCCACATGTTCCACAAAAAACACGTCACTTACCGTTACTAGCAACAACAAAAAAGGAAAAAATTGAGAGATCATATTACGATGCATGTGATAGATATTCTGTCTGCAAAAATACCCTCGAAAACTGATGTAAGCTGAGACGACTAGGCGACAGTGTAAAGAAAAAGGAAGAGAAAGGCAGGAAAAGGGGGAAAGGGAGAAGCAAGAGACGATGCACATGACACCAATGACCAACTGACTGACTGCGAATAATAATAATAATCATAATCAGCAGCAGAAGAACAGCAAGAAGTACAAAGAGACAAAATAAAGAAACAAGAAAAAAGTGCAGCAATCTTCCTCGTTTACTCCTCAGTCTCAGTCTCAGTCTCCCTTTCCCTTTTGCTTTCGCTTTTCTCCTTCGAATCAAAGTTGAGGTTGGGCCCCAATGCGATTTGGGGTCACAACTGTGAGAATGCGACGAGAAGTAGAAGAAGGAGAAGTAGAAGTAGGAGAGTCGGAGTTTGACTTATCGGGCAGTGTTTTTGTTGTTTGTTATCTCAACAATGGCAATGCCTCTAGCCACAGTTAGTCGCCTATGGCTGTGAGTGCGGCCTTGGAATAAACGTTTCCGAGAATTTCAGCTTGCGACAAGATGCAGGCTAGTGCTGCCCATTCTCAGAAAGGGCCTCAGAAAGCAATATTTACATTTTACAGTAGCTAAATAAAAAAAAGCCATACAAGAAAACTGAATAGTTTTTATGTAGTTTTTGGGTATAATGGTTTGGAAACAGAGATCTGGGAGATCGAAGAGCTAGAGCTAAGAATAACTATTCCAATGCCATAGGACATATATTCCTTTACCATCTGGATCAAATATATAGACAATTACATATTATTCTTACACAGGATCGAAAGCACAAAAAGCGTTGGAAAACTATAGTTAGTGATATAGACGTGATATGTAAAAAAAGTGTGCTTTTCTCATAATTTCGAATGATAGCTAAATACAAATTGTTTCGACTTAAAAAATAGCTACAACTCCCGCCAAAACTGGCTGCAAAGAAGCTAAATTGTCTGCACTGATGCAGGCCCCTCCCATAGTTTGTCTGTCTGTCTGTTGACAGAAACTCAGACCCACGCACTTGTCTCTGATTGTTGCATTTTGCAATTCTCGCCTGAAACTGGCCTTGGTATTGTTTGAATGGCATCGCTATCGTCATTATCATTATCATCATCATCATCATCATCATCATCATCATCATTATCAATGCCTTCGATTCACATAGCAGTCTTACAAGTGCGTAGAATTTCCTAGAACAAACTGTATACCAATGGAGATACAAATGTATCTAAATTCAAGTATGTTAAAACTTCGAAAAAAAAGTTACAAAATTATTCAAGAACATTTTTCGATATCAAATTTTCGATTTCAGTTTTGTAATGAAAAATGTTTGTTTTGAAATAATGAATTTTAAAGTAATCTGGTGCTGATGTACATATAATTTTGGCCATGGCTGTTCTTATGATGTCTGAACTATGACTGAGTCATGCCCGTCTGCAGAACGAAGAAGCATGAAGTAAAGTGAAGTAAAGTTTTTCCTTAGGTTGCCCCCATCAATTGAGGGCAGTTGATGTTAGTTGATTATTGTTTATTGTCTTCCAAGGCCAGCGGAAGTGTTGACGCCATATTTTTCTGTTTTTCTTGTTATGCCCTTGCAGAGGGTATTCAGTTTTTGTCAGGCAACCAAAAGAATACAGTGAACTCTACATAATTGTATAATTTATGTATAGTATATGGAATCGAAAACAATGCTTCACAATTTTAAAATACAGTCATCCCTATAAAGGGACACCATAGCTGAGGTAGCTATGGGATATAAAGTAATATTGGTAAAAATCTTAACACAGAAGCAGTAAGTTACTTTTGAATTTTATTTTAAGTGAAAAAAATAGAACTCATTCATAATGATTATTTTTGAGTTTTATGAAATTACTCAAAAATAATGATCATCATTAAGAAAAAGGAAATTCAAAATTAAAATATAATCATTAATAAGTAATTTTAATAATATAACTTATAATGATTACGTTCCCTGGAAATATCTGAACCTAACTCGCAGGGTATCAAATCTTCCGTCTAGCATTTTTTTTGCATTTTTGCATTTGCCAAAAGGGCGGACAATTCTAATTATTCACACATACACACACACACACATACACACAGAGAGCTGAGCGACCGACTTCTGTCATTTTGATTAACTGTAAATAACAGCTCAATTTCGCTGGCAGCGCTGCAACTGCGACGGCAATGCCGACTGCGAAGCCCTACAAAGGCTTCTTCCGTTGCCGATGGCTTCACTTTTACTGTTACATTTTTTTTCGCATCTTTTTTCCCTCTTCTACTTCAGTTGTTGTCGTTGTCGCTGTTCCTGGAAATCGACTTCACTTTGCTGCTGCATTTGGCTTTGTTGTAACTGAAACTACAACAACTACAGACAGCAGCAGCAGCGACGCCAGCAGACGCGTTGGCAGAGGCATAGACACGAGCAGAGAGACATAATAAAAAGCCACAAACAGCAACAACAACAATAAGAGTAACAAGAAGAAGAAAACAAGTTGTGCGCCGTCCAACCTTGAATGTCGGGCACTTGCACACACACACGTATGTGCACATCGTCTGTGGAGAGTTGTTGTCACTGTTGTTGTTGTTGTGTCGTCCACACTTTCTAGTGAAATCTACGCAGCAGTGTTGCCAGAATGCCAAGGGCTTTATATCTAATTTTAGGCCAAAATAAAGCTAGAAATAGCTATAAAATATTCACACAGGCCTTAAAAGGTTTCTCTTAGTTTTTGCATCATTTAAGAATAAATTTATAAGTTACGTGGTTAGCTGTGAAAGATTCAGAAAAAGTAGCTAAAAATAGCTAGGTGATATTTACAGATAAGGATAATAATAATTTAAATTTTTTCTTTTGTATATTTTTCTATACCAGCTACAATGACAACTACATTTAAAATATTCCAAAAGCTTAATTATACTATTTTAGTGTACCAATATATATTTCCGAAGGAGAGTTTATTGATTTTCTTAATATTTGCAGCTAATTTGCTCGCAACTTTAGCACTAACAAAATTGTAAATTCTCGCTATTAAATAGCTAAAGTGGCAGCACTGGAAATAGCAGCCATTTGCCTAGCATCCTCTCCAAAGGCGACCGAAAAGAGGGGGAGGAAGACGGAGAGGAAGAGAGCCCCAACAACATGCGGTGTCTGCGTGTAAGCATAGGTCTGTGTGTGTGTGTGTGTGCTTGTGTCTGGTGTGTGTGCCTGTCTGTCTGTCTGTCTGCGTCTGCTGCTGTCTCGTTTGTCCCACTGTCCCGTTGTCTCCTAGTTTTGCGTTGCTCTTTATGCTTCGCTGCAATTTTCATTCAGCTTTTCTCGTCTCCACAGACGACGGCGACGAATGGTGGAGTGGCGGAATGGTGGGCATGTGGTGCAGGAATGTAGAAAAATGTGTTAGTGGAGTAGTTGCCATTACGTCACCTTTGTCTGCATGTGCATGTGCAATTCTGTACGTATTTCTGCATGTCTGTGCGCCTGTTTGTATGTTTGTATGAATATGTATATTTGTGTGTCTCTTTCTCTCTCTGTGTGTGCGTGTGCTTGTATACCGGTCTCTCAGGGTCTCGGTCGTCCAACTAACCAGGCAACAAAAAATAACACAAAGCAAAGATAAAAAGATGAAAATTAAAGTAGACAAACTCCCGCTCTCTGCTCGCTTTCGGACGTTTCGAGTTAAAGCTTTTGCGGTAGAGTGCGTGCTGGTATCCCCCCACCTCACCATTTGACTTTGTTTCCGCATCTTCAGCCCCTTGCCCCTCTTCTGAAAAGTAGGATAATCATTCCCATTCCCAGTTGAGTGCATTTGCAACTAGAAACTGAAAAGCGAAAGTTGTGCACAAACTTTTGCTTTCAATTGGAATTTCTTCATACATATTTTGAACTTTAAAAACAAATTATCAATATATTATAATTAAAATTACAGGAAACTAAAAAAAAAAAAAAAAAAAAAAAAAGTGAGACTCCTAAAGAAAAAACACTATAAAGTGCAAAAATTGGAAAAAAAATATCATTTTCATTAATATAGTAAAGTTATATTATGATATTTTTAATCAGTTTTGGTCCTTCCCTTTTTTGAATATTTCTAAAACTTGACCAAAATATTAAACAGTAGTAGAAAAAAGTGCGAAAAATAATTTTTTTTTAAAGTTTGTAATATACAAAAAATGAAAAGTTTTAAGTAAAATTGGGCGATTTTTAATGAAATATTTCTGATTTCGGCTTTGTTATTTAATGCCTTCTAATTTAAGTATTCATATAACGAACAATATTAAATTTAGCACATAAATTTTCATATCCGAAGGCGGATATTTCAAAATTCCACAGTTTTTGACTTGAACTCAACTCCCAAAATATATGCTTACTATATTTAATTTTGGAATACATAAACTGCTTACCTGTTAACGGTATTATTCGAGTTCAAGTGAGGTTTCAACAGTTCCTGAGTTGAAGTTTATTTTTGTTTTGTGCCTTGTATTTGACTGAGGTATGTAGTTATGTAACTATGTATGTACATACTTTATATGTACATTTATGTAATACTGTATTTATATTAATGATGTCCTGAGCAATACAATACTATTTAAAACTGTCAACAAAAACAAAAGTAATAAAAAACACAAAGAAAACAACAAAAAATTCTTAAATAAAAAACAGCAGCATTTTTATAATCGATGTCCTTGCGCAAAATGGATGAAAATGGATTTAAATTTGGAATTTGATTTGTATCTTGTGGCTTTTTGAGCTACTTTTTTTTTTAGCTGCCGCCCGACGGACGATTCGACGATTCGTTCGATGCGACGCTGAATACGAAACTGCAGGCAAAAGTGCCACAAAGCACAACACACAGTGCAACAAAAAAAGATCCTCTTGATCAGCAGCCATAACAGCAACAGCTACAGCAACAACAACAACAACAACAGCAGCAAATTTCAACAAAGGCAAACGCACGAACAACAGCACGACAAACGACACGACACGAACGCAACGCACGAACGACAAACGATGGCAATGATGATGTTGTTGTTGCTTTTGTTGTTTTTGTTGTTGTTGCTACTGTATGGTAACGACTTCCTGCAGCTTGGCCTCGCTCTCTGCCCCTCCCCTCCTCCAGCACCCCACCACTCCACTCCCCACTTTTTCTCTCTCTTCTTTACTGCTCCGTTTGCCAAAATGTGCATGAGAAACGTTTCTCCTACTAAATATAATCGTACATCACACACACACACACACACACACACGCACACACGTACGCACACATTTAACTCTTAAAATTCGCAAACGTCGCCAGCGAAGGGCAACGGTGACTCAAAAGTGCTAATGATCTCAAAAGCTGAAACTGCGGCGGCGGCGGCGACGGCGACTGCGACAGCGACTGTTACTGTTTTACTGGGACGAAGAGCACACGAGAAGGGCAAACGAACACACACACACGAACGCACACATGCAGCATGCACAATGTATGTATGTATGTAAATGGCACACAAAACTTGCGCTGCGTTTGGTTGAGTTGAGTTGAGTTCAGAGAACGAGCGATGAGAGTTTCGTTGAGTTGAATTACGAGTAAACGGGACGCTGGCAGAGATCAGAATGCATTGCATTTGTACCTTGTATCCTACTCTAACATACACTTAACGATAGGCAGAGAAAGAGAGAGAGCGATCGGTTTGCACTCACTTCGTTGACTTTGACATGCTTGCGCTCCAAGTTTGTATGAGTCAAATGTCCTGTTAGTGGGACATACATACTAGCACACACACATGTTGAGTTGAGAGAGCGCGTTTAGTTGAGTATTGAGTTGCATTGGCAGATCACCATGCATTGCATTTGTAACTTGTCTCACTCTAACTTACTCACGCTCGCGCTCTCGCTCTTTGTCTGCCTGCCCACATGCACTCACTGCTTTGGCTTTGAGCTTGAAGCTTGCTCTCCCGGTTCGTATGAGTCAAATGTCCTGCTTTTGATATGTATGTGCGGGCGGGGTAAAGAGAGTCGCATGATTATGTGGAACAGCAACATGTATATATATATGCATATAAATATGTGTGCTTAAAATGCAGCACTTCCTTGAAGGGGTGGGGGAGGTGGGACAACAGGGAATGCAACGAAATTTCGAGCAGCTTCTCTCTGTCTCTCTCTCTCTCTCTATCTACACTGCCAAAATTGGGCGACTATTTGTCGTTTCAGTGCATAGAATTGAAACGTACCTGGCAACTGGAAACTGCAAACTGGAAGCTGGAACTGCAGCTGTAGTTGAGATTTCAGTTCAGTTTATGTGTTTTTTTTAATTTTCACATGGCGCGACATTTGGATAACTTGACATCGCTTTTCTTCTTCTTGTTGGTTTTTTTTATTTCACTTTGCACAATTTGTATTTCTTTTTTATGTTGCAGTTCTCAAAGTTTGCTACTTTATTTTTCACTTAACAAAAAAATTAATGCATGTAAAAAAAAGAGAAAAAATCTCAATGGGAAAAGAGCTTTTGATATCCTTGCACTTGTTGTTGTTGCACTTGCTGCTGTTGTTTTTGTTGTTGTTGTTGGACACGTTGTCTATCTAGGATTGATCCGCATCCGCATTCGCATCCGCATGCACTGATCAAAATTTGTGTGGGAGTTGAGAATTTGTAAAATTTGAAAATTTGAAGTTTGAAATTGAAATTGAAAATTGTGCGTATTGTCTGAACTAACTTTAGTAACTGAACCGATCGAATTAAAAAGCTCAACTGAGTTCCGAAAAAATGCAGTTAAATGTGTTGCGCCCTGCTTCTTTACTGTACATGTATATATGTGTGTGTGTGTGTGTGTGTGAGTGCTGCCCAATTGAATCAGCGAATTCCCTGGCATTGTGTGTGTGTGCCCCTGTGTTTGCTCTTTTTTTAATACAACTTTTTTTACAGACACATACACACACACATGTACACGCATACATATTTCCTTCATTTTTTGGGCTTGCGATTTGCCATTGGAGTGCAGCGACGTCGACATCGGCCCGAAACCGAATAACAACGACGACGACGACGACGATCAGCGACGACGGCGTCGCGTCACTGCAGTCGTCACACGACGCGTCGCGTCGCCGCGGCGCTGGAGCACACATTACAGCAGCTGGCAGCGCAGTCGCCCAAAAATTTGCTCACTGCGCAGAGCAGGGCCGGGCAGCGACAGAAGAGGCGGCAGAGGAGCAGGCAGGGGAGAAGGCAGCGGAGCAGAGCACAAGCGCATTTTGGGTGTTTTTTTTTTAATTCTTTTATTTTCTTTGACAAAAACAGAGAATGAAAAACATATAGAAACAGTCATAAAAAAAAAACAAAAAATGTTAATATTTATTAAATAAAATGCAAAAATAAAAAAGAAATATGTAAAAATGTTTTAAATAAATTAAAGTAATTTTTGTTACTTTTTTATTATTATTTTTCTTATTTACATAGTCAAATAAAAATTTGTTATATGTACGTACATAAATATTGAAGATTTTCAGTTTTTTTTTATAGTAATAATAAGATAAGATACAAATATCGAACAAAAAAAATAATATAAATATAATGTTAAACTGTGTCAAAATTTCTTTTTTTTTTTTAGTAAACTTGTTAGCTATTTTTTTGTTTTGGCTGGCAGCACTGACGAAACCGAACAAAAATAGCTTGTGTCGCTCTCAGTTTTTTCTGTTTTTTCAGTTTTTTTTTATTAAAAAGTTGTGTTTATTCATTGGCAGGCCAGAAATTGGGGGAAAATGTAAAGACACCTCGCAAAATAAATACATACAACAAAATTAGCGGTCGCTGCAGTCGTAGTCGTTGTCGCTGCCGCGGTCTCTGCCGCCGCGGTTGCTGCTTGTCGTTGTCGACAATGTTGCGAACGCACACACACACACACATACACATACTCGCAGACATGCGGACAAATGTAGAAGAAGGGCAGAGTCAAGAAATGCAGCAGAAGAAGAAGAACACACACACACACACACACACACACACATACACACAAATTTGTTGTGCGTTTTTGACAATTATTTGCTGTTGCTGTTGTTGCTGTTGCAGGCAGCTAAAAATGTTTGCTTTTGCTCTGCTCTGCCGCGAATTGAGTTCATTGCAGATCCGCAGCAGCAACAACAAAAAAAAAAAAAAAAAAAAAAAAAATTCGCAACTTTCACTGTCGCTGTGTGTGTAAACACCAAGTACCTATACAAATTTAATTTATATATGCCTACACTGTACATATACACACATACAGTTAGTAGAGTAACTGTTTTGACAAATTAATATAATATTATTTCATATGTTTTACAATAAAAAATTAGTAGAGAAAACACTTCAAAATAGCTTTATTATTATTTTTATTCTTGTTAAATAACATTTCCTTTAAACTTTTCGTCAAATTAATTATTTGACTTACTGTAATTCACAAAAGTAAACCTTATCTTAGTTTGTTATTTATTTGTTTATTTTTTTAAACACAGTTGAGCTAGGTTTAACTATTTTCAAAAATAAAAAAGCCAAAAATCCAAATTTTTTCTTTGTCAAAGAAATTACTTGACTTACTGTATTTGCTGGTACGATCAACGTTTTATATCAAAGCGTTTATTAGCTTCGTTTTCAGTTTTTTTTTTTTTTCGGGGTTGTTGTCGCGTCGTCGACATTGGCGTCGGTTTTTTGGAGTCGAAGTCGAATCCGAAGTCGATGTCAAAGTCGTCGCCAATTGAAAGTTGTAGCCCAAATTATTTGTTCGAGTGTGTGTTGCATTTTTACAAAGCCCTACAAATTCTTTGGCCTGTTTTCCAGATCCAGTACAAATTCTCCTACACTCGGCAAAAAAAACGTGACCCTTTCTCGACTTGATAATCAATTCATACCCAACTCTATTTTTTAAAATTGGTAATTTCTCTCAACTCGAGAAAAAAAAAACTTGTTTTGTTTTTAATTAGAAATTTAAAAGAAATCGAATTTTTTTCTGTATTGCAAAACTGCATTATGATAATTCCACAAAAATAGTTTTGATAATTAGAAATTTTTCCAACTCCTTTTTTGATAATATTATAAACAATGTTAAAACTGTTTAAAATATTATATATTTTATTAAATGTTTCGACTTAATTTCAATTCTTCAACGATTTCCTTTTTGAGAAATGTTAATTTTTCTAAATTTTCGAAACTATGTTTTAAAAAATTCCATAAAACCAATTTTGATAATTATTTTCTCAACTAACGTTGTACTTATGTAATTCGCAGTGCATAAATTATTACAAATAAACTTGATATTTTCTTAAGCATTTTAGAACATTTGCAAACTTTGTTAAATGAAAGAAATGCTTTTTCTTCCCAGTGTACACACATACAGTGACAATTTGTCAATATGTGGTGATGTCGATCGGATTGTTACATACCTAAATATATGTATTTACATGTTTGTTGTAACCTAATTTCAGTTACAAAATAAATGAAATTCGTCTGGAGAGGGTAAAGGGGCAAGAAAGTGATGGAGGGGAGGGGAAAGGGGAAGGGAGAAGGTCTGTGTCTGGCCCTGAGAAGGAACTTAACTTGTTGCCAATTGCAGCGATTGTTTTGGTTAGTTTCAGCTTTTTGGGGTTTTTTTTTATACAATTTTTGCTGATTGTTTTTTTTTTTTTTTGTGTTTTTTTTTTTAAGAGACGGAGTCGCGTCTTAAATTGCGTTGTGTCTGTTTGCTGAACTCAATTTTTTTTGTGTACTTCATGTTTATTCTTTGTTTTTTATGCGTGGCGATTTAGACTTAATTTTTTAATTGTGCTTGTCTCGCACTTGTGTTGCCAATTTTTTCAGAATACGCATATTTTTTATTCGATTTGTTTTTGAAGATTCGTTTTTTTTTTGGCTTTTTTTCGGGTGTTGTTGTTTGCCATGGTTTTTGGGCAGTGTTGTTTTGACCTTTTATGTTTGTTGACTTGAATGCGACGCACTCAACACTTTTTTTTTTGTTTTTTTACAATTCTTTTAGATACATTTTGCTCATATGCACGTACATATTTCAAGAACAATTGAGATATGAAGAGACACCGAGAGACATTTCGGTAAAGGAAAATCAAATAAAAAGTAACTCTAAATAAGGAAATTAAACTAAGATAAAAACATCCAGAGTAAAAATCGGAGTAAAATAATTATAAAAATCGTTTCTTTTTTTTTTTTTTATCTGTGGGGAATTCGGATTTGAATTTCAAGTTGACGCTTAGTTGTTGCAATTGCTATTGACATTAACCCCTTGCATGGCCTCGATTTAAGTATACTACAACAAAACTGGCAATAATAATAATGACAATATAACAACAACAGCAACAATAATAACAACAACAACGATGCCAACAAACGCAATGATCGCATGGCGATCGCAATGAACTCGTTGCTCGTTGTTTGTTCTAATTGTTGTAGAGAGTTGCATTGGGTTACCGACACCAACGACACACACACACACACACACACACACACACACACACACACATACATACGCACACACACACACGCTGAAGGCCTAATAAAAGCGGCGTCCATTGACCGCAAAAAAATAAAATAAATAAGGCAAACAACAAAAGCCGCCGCTCAAAGTGGCGTATACGTAATATTTTGTAGCTGCCTCTCTCTCGATCGCTCTCTCTCTCTCTCTCCCCCTTTCTCTCTCTGTGTATGAGTTAGAGCAGAATGTTAGTAGAAACGAGACACTCACACACAAATATCTTGAGGGATTTGTGAGTTTTTGTTGTGTTGAACGAAGAAAACATTTGGAAAAGTTCAACGACTTTTGATCGTCATTCGTTTTTGTTCCCCCAAAAAAAATGTGAGCGCGTTCGAACGTTGTGAATATTTTGAATACACTCACACTCATACACACACTCACAGTCGGTTTGCATTCAATTGCGTCTATTTGTCTCGTGACTAATTGCAAGCAACGAGAATTGCGAGAATTGCGAGAATTGCGCTCTCATTATCCGTTGCTCTTTGTTTAGTCCACGAACAAGTAAATATTGAAGCCCAAATATTTTCCTTACTTTAAAAAATAACTTCTTTGTGCTAAACTAATGATGTAAAAATACATCGATTAATTGATGATTACATCAATAATTTTAAGCTACTTGAAGCGGCTGAAATAAATCGATGATCATGAAAAATTTACTACTGTCGAATTCTTGTAAAAGAATCAAATCGACGAATAAAATTATTTTGAAAAACTTGCATACATTATTGCATTTTTGGTGCAAAAAGTCCACGACTCAATGAATCTGTATAATTTTCCAAATGAATCAACAGTTCAATGTTTTCATTGGCAATGCATGAAATTCAATTTTAAAACTGATTTTCAGTTAGTGATGTAAATATAATAATGTAATAATATACATAATATACATAATATAATTAATATACCGCAATTAAAGTTGACTAAGGTAACAATTTTAATTTTTGGATAAACAATTCTAGTTTTGACAATTGACAAATCTTTATCCTTATCCCTATTCTCAGTGTCAGGTGTGTTACTTAAGTCTCCAGACATTTTAAAGAGAATTGCCTTACAAATTTTCGTAGTTACAAAAATCGCACTGCCAATTTCAACAAAACTATTTATTCAAGTGTTATGTTTTATATAAATATCAAAATAGTTCAGAAACTTTTAATTCATTTTTTTTTAATTAAAAAATAAATTAATATAATTCAATACATTTTAGATTTTTTCAAATCTCTTAACACTTGAAGATTGGAAGAATGCAGCTGTATATGCTTGATCCATCATATTTTGAAATAAGACAGCAAAAACATTTTGTTTCAAATGCTTTTAGCCGTAAGCTTAAAATGATTAAGTTCCTCGGGCAAAACAAGTATGCATTTATTTCTTATCTAGTGACGAGAGCATAGAATCAATACCTAAATCATTTGAAAACAGTTTCAAAATGAAACTTGTACAAATATGCACAAAAATGTCTACCATACATTTTTAAGGAAACATATTGTATTCAATATTTGTGGGTTATATATGACCATTAACTGGATAAATCTAGATAAACATCTAGTCACGAAAGAGAACGAAATATTCAACTCCTAAACATTTATCATATCGGGTTTGTGCCAAATAATAATTAATGCATATTTATAAACAAAACTCGTTGTCCTGACTGACTGAGAATCATTGTGTAGGCCAAGCGGTTAAGCCTAGAATGCTGAAATTTTCACACACCATAGCAGAGACAATTTCATCGTGCAAAAAGACGACGTTTTGCGGGGTCTAGTGGGTCGAGATCGGGGTCAAAGTTCAGGGAATTGCCTAGTATTTTATAGATTACAATGAATTGACTTAAATAGTTAAATACTTTGGTTATTTTTTGTCACTTACAGAGTAATCGGTTGTCTTTAGGCCTTCGACCCTTTGCCCTCCTTCGGCACTCAGTTTTTTTTAATGGGGGATTGCACTTTGTTGTTGACCTCTCGATCGCTATCGTTATTGTTATCGTTATCGATATCGCTCTTGTTGTCGCCTTGGCTGTTTCAGCTACTTGTCTTGCAGAATAGTTTTGTGTTTTTTTTTTATTTTATTTTTGCTTTTATTTTAAATTTTGTGTTTTTATTTTTTTAAATAAATTTCTTATTATTGCACATTTTTTAACTGTGTTTTTTTTTTTTTATCAGTTTTCGTTTAACTTGACACTAGAAAAAAATTTAAACGAACGCCAAAAAAATCTATTAAAAATTTGTTTTGAAATACAGAAATGTTTTGCACTTAATTTTCGTTTGTTTGTTGAACTAAAATTGCAATGAATGCCAAAAAAAATGTATTAACAATTTTTGTCAAAATAGTTAAATGTTGATAAAGCACTTTTCTGTTTTTTGTTAAATTTGTTATGATTATAATGTGAATGATTTATTTTATTTATTTTTAGTTTTTTGTATTTTTTATGTGTTTCGCTATTTTGCTATTTTTCTATTTCTCTTTTTCTCAGTTTGTTTTGTGTCTTGCCTTTTTAGCTGTTGGTTGTTAGTATTTGATTTATTTTGTTTTTTTTTGTCAGTCGCGCGTTGGCAACACGCGCACGTAACGAGCAACAAACAGCAACTAACGTTATTTTTAAAAACGCAACTCAATTGAAGTGAGCCAAGTAGCGCCAAGGCAGCCACAGGACGAAGGACGCTTTGCCGGCAGGCAGCGAAAACACAGCAAACACACACAGAACAACAGCAGCAGCCGTCGCCGCAGCAGCCGTCGCAGCAGCAGTGTTGCGGCAGCGCTGCGTGGTCGTGTTAGCGTCGCATCGCATCGCATCGTCGTCGTCGTCGTCGTCGTCGCTTCGTTTTGTAGTTTGTCGTTTACGTTTGTTATTGTTGTCGACGACGCTTAAGCAGGACCACAAGCGAGTGCACGAAGCACACAGCAGACACGAAGCACTAACGAAGCAAGCAGCTAAGCATTACACGAAGCCCTCGCAAGACGAAGCGATGCGACGAAAGCTCGGTTGAGGATGCTGCGACTGAGGCAGCGACAGCGACTAAAGCAGTGCGCAGTCAACGTCGCGACGTCGCGACAATGAAATAGAAAATTTAGCACACAATTGAAGCTATTACATGCGCACATAGACACACACACACACACACACACGCATACTGACACGCAAGTTGGAGTTGGTGGCAGAAAGGGGATGCCTGACGTCGGCATCGACGTCGCCGTTGACGTCGCTAATGAGTGCGCCAAATGTTGTGCTATGATTTGAAGGCAACGCGTTGCGTTTTTGGCGCCTTGTGTTTCTAACTGGACACTGGTCGGACACTGACGATTTATTTATTTATCTAAATTGGTGTGATTTCCTTACAAACTTGCACAAATAATGGCAAGAACTTTGGAAGCAAATTCTAGGCATAGAAATTAAAAAAATAACTACAATATTTGTAACGTTAAAAATCAGAAAAAGCGGAATTATAAAAGTTATGTCGACTTTTTTTCTATTATCTATTATTACAAATTATTTAAAAATATAGATTAGCAAGAAAAGATTTTAAAAAACCCTGACACAAAAATATTTGATTAATTTTTTATTAAATGATATGCGTAGCATAATTTTAATATGTCTGGTTTTGAACTATTATTCACTATTTGTGATCTTTTCAAAAAACTCTTCAAAACGAATTTGGGCAATTTCTAAAGTCATGGAGTGTCTACATACGCATTTTGGGTAACATTTTTTTTTGAATATTTGTATGATTATAATTTTATCTAATCATTTTAAGAAAATTGAAGCAAGGCAGAAAAATAAAAGCTCATCAAAGGTAAATCAAATAGATTTTTTCTAATTTGTATACTCTGAATGTTATCTTATTTTAAATATGTACATATGCATTTTTTTGTATTTTGTCTTCGCATTTGAAATTTCTAACTTATGTTTTCTTGTTAATTTATTCTTGATTGGATTTCTTTTAGCCTTTGAATTTTGATCTATTTTTTTTAATTATTTCCTTAAATGGATTTTTTGTTAAATTTTGTTGTCCTTGTTGTCGCTTTCTTTAAATTGTTTTCTTTGAATTTATGTTTATTGTAATGTTAGTTTTAATGCATTTTTCTTAATGTTTTTCTTAGTAAAGTTGTCCAAGTAGTTACTTCATTATTTTTTGTATAGTCATTTTTTTAAAATCATTTTTTTGGTTTGTTTACATTTTTTTTTCAGTTTGTTATTCTATGGTACTAGTTTTTATACTGCCAACAAAATAGTTACTGTTACATTTATTTTTAGTGTTTGTTTTATTTTTTAAATTTTTAGTTTTTTCTTTATTTTCTTTTTAAATGTTGTTTTTTTAATTCATTAAAGTTGTTGTTGAGTGTTTGTTTTGTTGTCTTAGTTTTTGTAATTCTTACAAATATAGTTGGAATTCATAAGCAACGAAAAAAAAGAAAAACAGGACGACGACGACTACACGGAATAACGGAATAATTGCCGCCGCTTTGCGCTGCCGATGCCGCTGTCGATGCCGCTGTCGACTGCGATGTCGTTGAAATCACACGTTAAACTACAGACTACAGACACCGAGCACGAGTTTTGTCGAGTGCGAGTTCGAGTTTCGAGTACTAAACACTCTCATTACTCATTTCGCTGCTTTGCCACCCCTCTCTGCCTCTGCCTCGGCCTCTGCTTCCTACATCACATGGCGTAGTCATTTCCCTTCCCTTCACCCCTCACCCCTTTCGACCACTGTCGCCCTCTCACCCACCCCCTTTAACGGCAGCAACAACAACAACAACTAGCATTATTTTTATTATATTTATTTTTCTTTTTTCGTTTTTGTGTTTTGCGTGCAGCATTAAAAAAGGATGCGACGACAGCGACAGCGACGTCGACAGCGACGGCGACTGCGACGTTTGCAGCAGATAAATCGCAAACAAAACAGAAAAAAGTAAAAACGAAAAATGCTAAAACCAAAAGCAGCAACAACAACAGCACAAACACACACACACACAACAAAAAAACAAAAGAGTAAACGCGCATGTGTGTGTGTGTGTTTGTGTGTGTGTGTGTGTGTGTGAGCAGAAAGAAAAAAAAGAAATAGAAGAAGCAGAAGAGGAATCCCGGTAAGCAACCCCGCTGCATGCTGCGACGCCAACTGCGCTGCCGCACACACACACACAGATAGACAGTACACACACACACACACAATCAACCCCTGAGCACGAATTTTAAAAAATAACAACAACAAATTGTAAAGGCCAAAATAAAAAAAAAAGAGAATGAATCCAAAATACAACTATGTGCAGTAAATGTGTGTTGGCGAGGGGGTGGGGTTGCTAGTGGGTTGTAGGTGGAAGGGGGTGGTGGGTTGAATTTCCACCCACTAGCGTCGTTTCACAAAAGGGGAAATCGACGGGCCGACGACGCACAAAAAATATATTCAGCCGAAAAAAAAACAGAATTCATGGATTTTGCTATGTGTGTGCGTGTGTCTGTGTGTGTGTGTGTGTGTGTGTGTGGGGATATATGTTTTATTTTTCTTTATTTTTATTTTATTTTATTTTCATTATTTAGCGGGCATATATGCATGTGCATAAATATATACATAAATATGCATACATATGTATTTGTGCACTTATATTTTTTGTAATTTTAATTTGTTGTTATTGTTCATGAGCTGGAGGTGTTGAAGGAAGATCGTTGGGGGTGGTGTTTTAGGGGGGCGGGTATTTTTTATACGCTCAACATTTGTCACGTTAGTTAGTTGTTTTTTGTTATTGTTTTTCTTGTTTTTCTTGTTTTCCAAATGTGGCAAGCTAATAAATCACAGCAGACATTGTCACAGTCACAGTCACTTTCGGAGTCACATTCGCAGTCACATTTAGAGTCACAATCATAAAAACAACTATAGTCTCTATTTTATTATATTTGTATTTTTCTTGTACTTCATATTTATTTATAACATATAATTTTATTAGTGTCTTTAATATTAACAATATTATGTTTTATAAGTACTATCATTAATTTATATTCCTTATATTTATTTATATAATTATTTGTAGCATGAAACTTTTGAATCCTTTTTAGTTGTAAGTGTAAGTAAAGAAAAACATTGCTATGCACTGTTTTAATATTTATTGATATTTTATTTTAAAAACATATATTGAAATTATTATTATTATTATTATTTTTTTATTAGCAGTTCTATTAAGTTAATGTTTAGTGTAAACAAAGAAAAAAAACAATCCTATTCACAGTTGATGGCAGAAGCACGCGGCAAGAATAAGAAGAAGCAGCACAAGGACACAAGGAGCAACACGTCCTTACAGGTCCTTACAGGACAGCTGTCCAACTAACTGTTGTTGTTGTTGTGAGTTGTGTGTTGGGTGCCGGCAAAAATGGCCAAGACAAGAGAAAGCCAGGCCAAAACCATGCCGGCAAAAATGTCGAAACACAAACAGAACAGAACAGACGATGCACAAGAAGAAGCAGACGGAGCAGAATATGAAGATGAAGATGAAGATGAAAAGGCAAACGAAAGAAGGAAAAACCCACAGAATGAAGCGAGAATGACGAAAACGACGACGACGAGACGAAGACGACGACGTCTTAACAGTTACTAACTGCTCAAAGAGCCTCAAGTTTTTGGTCTTGCCCGGTCTTTTTCTTGGTCCTGCTCCTGGTGCTTAGCCCAGTTAACCAAAACAATACACAGAGTGCTCAGTTTGTGACAATAGAACTCAGAGTTGACAATAGTTTCAGTTTTTGATTCACAAAATTATTTGATAAATGATGTTTATAATTTTAGATCATGAAATAACTAGAGTAATAAGCTTAGAAAGATCTATTCATATAATTTTATTTTATTTCGTTGCTTGTTACGGGAAGTACAATTGACCACGTTGGGCGCCATTTGCGAAATTTGCATATTGTCACACGAAAAGTGTGAGATTTTGCGAAGCTTTACTCAAAATTTTTCCTCCATCAGTTCAAAAAGATAAAATTATCAATTATAGATTGTTTTCATAGTTTTTGTATGTAATATTTAATTGCCTGCAAATATTTCTAATTTGAATATTTTGAGCCTTCCACTGCGATTCTGGCGACCAGAGCTAAAATCCAGTAAGAGTTAACTCTCTTTAAGTATTTCTTTTACTCTTTTTTTTCATATCGCTTATGTCCTCATATTTGTATCTTTTATAGTCAAAAGAACTCTTGTCTTAACTAAAAATGGTGCTGAATTTAAAACATAAACTAAATTGAGCTTATTAAATTTCTATGTGATTTATGGTGATTGATTCGAGCTGATGCTGATACGCATGCTGGGCATTCAACAGTCAGGCAGCTCGCTTTTCTTATTCTTATTTGTTGGCCTTGTCCCCATTCCCCATTCCCATCCTTATCCCCATCTCAGCAGTCCGTCTGCCAGCCAGAACACAAAAATAAAAAAGGAAAGGAAAAAGTGAACTCAGCCAGCCGGCAAAAGTCGCCGTGTGGCCTTCATTGCCACGGCAATGGCAATGGCAATGGCAATGGCTTTGACGCTAACGCTGACGCTGACGCTAACGCCGACGTCGCAGCGACAGCGCTGGCAGCAGGAGGTCAAAGTTTGAAGGCAAGGCAAACTATTTGCTGCTTAGAGAGATCTATTCTTATTATTTTATTTGTATTTGCATTTTGTTCCGTTTGCTGGTTATGTGCAACAAAATTGACCACGTTGGGCGCCATTTGCGAAATATGTTTCGACATGTGTATGCATGTTTGTGCTTGCATACAAATGAGTGTAATAAAATCAAATGTTGATAGTGTGTAGTTGTAAGCATTACCTTAACCTAACCACGCGCACACACACCAAAAAAACACGCACACAACGCAACAGAAAATAGCACAGAAAAAAGCAGGACACACACACACACACACCAGCACACGCACACACACATACAGTGGGGGGCAGTGTCAGAGGACAGCACAAAGAAATCTACTACACGCAATCTTCATTTTCAGCGCCATCAAAGCCATTCCAATCATCATTATCGTCGCCATAATCATCAAGTAAAGTACCCACCAGTTGTGCTTGCTGCTCTGCTTCTCTGCTTCTCAGTCTCAGCCTCAGTCTCAGCCTCAGCTTCGGCCTCAGCGCTGCCTCCGACGCCGTCGCTGCCTACGTTGCTGTCGCTGGCTCCGCTGCCTCGCCTTGAAGCATGCTACGTGAAAACTCTCTTCTCAGCATATATTCATTCATTCTCGCTCTCTTTTAGTTTTCTCTCTTAGATGCTGAGACTTTGAGACTTTCGAGATGCCAACAAGTGCGCCGAAGTTTTTTCTTTTCTTTCCCATTTCTTTTTTCTCGAAAGAGCACGCGTTCTGTCTTGAATTGTATGTGTGCGTGGGTGCGTGTGTGTGTGCGTGTGTTGCGTGTGTGTGACTGGGAGAGCAAGGCCAAAAAGACATTGTAACAGAATCAACGCACAGTGGGACAAGGGGCTAGTTTCGCATACTATCAGCTAATTTTTTAATTTTATTTAATTTATTTAAAATTTGCTCGATTTTTATATATTTATTTAAATTTTCACATCTCAAACTAGGTTTTATTTTTTATCTATTCAATTAACAAAATTATTAAGAAAACTAAAAGAAAACTTAACGAAGGCTAAATTTTGTGGCGTTCATTTCCTCTAAGAGAAAAATATTGAAAGCACTTGTAAAAGATTCCTTTTTTAAAACTGAGCCGAATGATTTTTTAATCAAAATTCCGCTCTCTTAAATGTATGTCTTAAGTTCATAAATTTTAATTTCAAGTTTTTCATGTTTAGTGAACTCCTTGTACCATAATAAGTATACCACCAAATTAAAAATTTGATTCCGAAACGTTTCAAAATATAATATTATGTCAAAATGAACGTAAATTTTGACTTGTAAAGTTGCTAAGTTGATGATTTAAAACAGTCACAACTTTGCCAAAATTGATTTAATATTATATTTAATAATAATTATAATTGATTAAATATCATTTTTTCCACTGTTCGTCGCGTCGTTTTGCGTTGAAGATGTTAACGTCTTCGTTGTAGTTTTAGCCCGCTGGGAATAAACTAGGATGGCAGATGAAGTGAAGGAGGAGGAGACAAACTGAAGGAGAAAGTGGAGAGAGAGATGGCGAAAGGAGGAGGAGGCAGGAGGAAGGAGGAAGGAGAGAACGCAGCGGGCAGGCAAATGCGACAAATTATTTTAGCTGCATGCCGATCAGACAAAAAGGAGAAGAGTGAGGATGGGAATGATGGTGAAGATGAAGAGGAGAAGTAAAAGGAGCAAGAGTTGGAGGAGGAAGAGATGAAGGAGGATGCTGCAAATACTTGTAGTTAGTTAGTGGTTATAGCTGTTGTTGCTATCTTCATTGTGTGTTAAATAAAAAAAATCGGCGAGTCGGAGAATTCTTTGCACACACACCCACACACACACACGGGTACACACGCGCACACAAGTTTGTTAGTGAAGAAAGAGGCGCTTGTTGTTGTTGTTGTTGCAACATGAGTGTGGGTTGCACATAATTTTGATTTACTCGGCACAAACATTCCTAACCAGGAGGCACCCCCATTATATATACACACACACACTCACACACATTTGCATATGTATTGCAAGTCTTAGTCTTAGCTGGAAAGCGGTGCATGGAGGGGGGGAGGCATGATTTTGAGTTTGTTACGCCCGTTACTTTGAAAAAATATTCAGCATTATAAGAAGAACTTGAAAAATTTATTACAAAAAAAAAGAAAAGAAAAACTATTGAAATATTCATAAATAAAAATTAAAAAAAAGTATCAATTGATTGAAATCTACTGCTTTGAAGATAGAATTCACTTTTCGATGCTTAACATTTCGTAATATCATTATCAATTATCCTACTTAATCGCATCAAGATCTGATTATTTTATTGGCATTTATGACAGTTTTAAGTTCTTGGGAATCTTTAGCGCCTTAAAGTATGCAGTGATTCCTTAATTTAATATATAATATTTAATTTGTGTAAAGGGTATCTTAAAGTCGCGTTCTGTCTCGACTTGAGTCTGTTTCCCGCTTTTTTTATTATTTTACTTTTACTTTGGAGGGAAAACTTTCAGCATATTTTCTTAGACAGTGGCAGCTCTCGAGTGTGTGTGTTTTATTTTTTAAACTCACACACGCACGCACACACACACATACATACACATACATATATGCGCGCATACTCATAAGCAAAGAAACATTGATGTATGTACACAATGTACATCTTATATGTAGATTATTCGCTGTGTATAATTTTTCAGCTCGTAGTAATTAGCCAATAGGAATAGCTTTTGCATATGTAGTTGTGGGCGTGTTCCAAGCAGGGGGTGTGTTCCCCCTGTGTCTGTGTGTGTGTGTGTATTGAGACTTTTTGTGGAGGCTGTCACTCCAAATGCTGCCTTCAAATGATGTAAATCCTTCTTCTTTTATTTTTTTCTTTTTTAATTGAAAAGCAGAAGCAACGATTTTGCTTAGAAGTAAAAATAAAAGTATATGTATGCAGGTATTACACAAGAGCGGAAATTTATGGCATATAAAGGCAGTCGACTTATAAAATGCATAATTAATAATTTGAATTAATTTTTGTTTTAAGTATAGGATACCTGTTGCTTTTTTAAATAAATTTAAAATAGTTCTTATTGCATACTTTTAGGCACTTACATTGCTTGAAACCTAAATCAGCCATTACAACCGTTCTGATTGGCCGATCTTGTTGAGATTTAGTAGAATGATAGCTTATAAAAATAGATAACTTTAATAGTCAAAATATATATTATATTCTGAAAACGATTTCGCGATTTGCGGAGGCGGAAAGGGGACCAATAAAATTTTAAATTTTCAGTCTTACAAGTAAAAACTATTTGTAAATGAACACAAATATTTAATGTGACGGGAATATTATGAAAGGCGTTACAGTCAGAAATCTAACTAGAATTTTACTAATGATTCAAATTATATATACAGATATATTTTTACATAACTATTCTTATATATATTACATACATATATATGTGTGCACTATGTATTATATTAAAATTTTGCAATTCACTTGGACTGGACTTGTACATTTCACCTGCAATGCTGGCAAATGAATTTAATATTATATATTTTTTTTAAATATACATATATGTACATAAATATCTATTTGTCTTTTTAGTGAAATATGGCGGCTAATTTTGTTTTATTTTTATTATCTTGCAGAGCTGAACTCGCAATGAAATTGGTAAGTGTCTGCCCATTATTAATTATGAATATCGAAATAAATGAAAATAGGAAAAACCAAGAAAAAGAATGCAGACGAACGAGTCTATCGAAAATTCATTTATACTCATATATATAATCATTTTAAAACTCATACACTCACACGTGATAGTATTCATTTATGTGGGAACAGGGAACTCTGGTGGGTGTAGGGGTGTGGGGGGGTGGGAAGTGGTTGGGGTATATGGGGTGTTCGCAGAGAGGGAGACTTTAGCAGTGTTGGACATCGAGGCAAAGAGCCAAAAGTGAAAAGTGTCAGGAGCTGAATTCGCTCATTTCACAGCTCCACCTACTTTTTTTATTTTTATTTTTTATATTGCGTTGTTTTCGGTTAATATATTACGCACATGTTTCTTCTTCTTCGCGGCACGGGAAGAGGGCCGCTGAGCTGGGGGCGGGGTTTGAGAGTGTGAGCGTAAAGCCTACACCTATCTGCATTTGTATGTATGTGTTTGTGTGTACAGACTTATGTGCAGGTTTTTTTTCTTTTTTTTTTGTATTTACATGTACATGTTTTCACACACATGAAAACACTAGCGAAGCCACAACGCACCCGCGAACACACACACACATACATATATACACACACACACACACACTTACGCACACACGCACACACGCACAGCCCATAAACCGAGCCAAAATATTAACCAAACAGAGAAGAGCGCCAAAAAACCGAATATCAACCCTAACTCCCTCCACTTTGTGCGAGCACCTCAAACCCCCAAACATTCCCTTGCACCCCCTGCAGCCGCACCCCCGCACCTCGAACGATGCGCAGCAGTTAAAAATATTTAAAAATGTAGAGTGCGACGCAGTTGACGGCGGTTAGCGCCAAACACCCATCAACCCCAACCCCCTCACAAGCCCCAATCCCAAACCCACTCAATTTTCATCAACAAAAACTGTGCGTATGTGTACATATTATGTTTCGTTCTTCTTTTTGTTTTTACATTTTTTGGCAAAAATAAAGAAGGAAAGTAAGGGAGGGGGTTGAAGAGGAGGAGGCTTCTGGCGTCGGCAGCAGCTACCACTCTTGGTTAATTGCCAAAAACAACTGCACACCAGATGTAAGCAGCATAGGCAACAAATGTAACTACAGCAACAGCAACAAATATGGGCAAAAAAAAAAAATAGAAGAGAAGAGAAGAGAAGAGAGAGAGAGAAAAACGGGAAAGAAGCAAACTGAGAATAGAGAAGCGATCCTCTCAAAGATACTTTTTTTTTCTACGTACTGTAAAGATTTCAATTTTTGAAACAACAAAACAAAAAAAAAAAGAAGAGAGCAAGAAAACGGTAAAGAAGCAAACTGAGAATAGAGAAGCGAGTACTGTGAGGTGATCCTCTCAAAGATACTTTTTATACCCGTTACTTAATAATTAAGTTAAAGGGGATATTGTATTCTTTGCAATGTATGTAACAGATAGGAGGAAGCATCTCCGACCCTATAAGGTATATAGTAGCAACAAAATTTGGCACACAAAATTTTAAAGTTTGCCGCGGCCCTTTTCGCCACCGTAAATCTCGAAAAGCTACCACACGCACAGTTTTCATGATATAAGGATTTTTTACGAATTACCGTTAGCTACTGTTATTACCTATCATCCAACTAAATCGTAACTAGATCGGACAAATAGAAAGGTGGAAATGGCTGATTAAAGCTTTTAAACAATATAAGTGCCTAAAAGCATGCAAAAAAAATTATTTTAACTTTATTTAAGTCGGGAGCTCGGCTATAGCCTTGTTATGCCCATTGAAAATGGTCAAAAAGGGTATATTAGATTTGTGTGATGTATGTAACAGGCAGAAGGAAGCATCTCCGACCATATAAAGTATATATATTCTTGATCAGCATCAACAGCCGAGTCGATTGAGCCATGTCCGTCTGTCTGTCCGTCCGTCTGTCCGTCCGTCTGTCCGTCTGTTTGAACGCGTCGATCTCAGAAACTATAATAGCTAGAGACATCAAATTTGGTATGTAGGTTGCTGGATACCGGACGAAGATCAAGTTTGTTTTTAAATTTGGATCGGACCACTATATCATATAGCTGCCATAGGAACGATCAGTCGAAAATCAAGTCTCGGTATGAAAAACTTTTTTGTTGTTTGAGATTTGTGAACCAAACTGACAGAATATGCATATGGGATGGTCGCATACATCCTGACCAAATTTGATTGAAATCGGACCACTATATCATATAGCTGCCATATCAACCATCAGTCGAAAATTAAGTCTTAGTATGAAAAACTTGTTTGTTGTTTGATCTATCTAAATCAAACTCACAGAATATGCATACGCGATGGTCCCTTATAACCTGACCAAAATTGGTTGAAATCGGATCACTATATCATATAGCTGCCATAGGAACGATCAGTCGAAAATCAAGTCTTAGTATGAACAACTTTTTTGTTGTTTGAGATAACTGAACCAAACTGACAGAGTATGCATATGAGATGGTCCCAACCAATATTCTATATTATGGATACTGGCACAGGGTATCCTCCAGTCGAGCAAACTCGACTGTAGCCGCGCCCACTTGTTTTTTCTTAGGTACTGTAATGATTTCAATTTTTGAAGCAATAAAACTAGCAAAAAACGAAAATATTTTATTCTCAGTTTCTGTAACGATTACGAATTTAAATTTGCGGATTTTCTTAAAATTTCTTAAAGTTAACTCTTATTATATTATTTTTTAAATAAGTGAAAGTAAAATAATTAATATTTAAAAAAAATAATTGAATATACAATATATACAAAATAGATATTTTTTATAATTTATTCCATAAACTACTAAATAAAAAAGTGTACTTTAAATAAAAACATCTTAAATTTTAAATAGAAATTATTTTTGAGTTTTATTTGCTATAACTTGTTGCTAGATAAATGTGTTTAAATTTAGTGGAAACTTTCCGTTAATTATTGTGCCTGTTGTTGTTGGCAGCAGGAAATTCATTTCATTTCATTTGACTTTTTATTTTGTGCTTTTTCATGTGTCTTACGCGTATGTACATAAAGAGAAAGGAAAGTTTTTCTAATTCGCATTTATGTTTAATTTGGGCGCTTGCTGTCTATCTCTCTCGCTTTCTCGCTCTCCCTCTCTCTCGTCAGTGAAACCGTAACCCCAGCAAAAAGCTGAAGCTCCATCTCCTTCCCCATCTCCATCTCCATGCCTTTCCCTATACCTAAGCTCAGGCAAGCCAACCCGTGCCACCTAGTTCCCTTCCCACTCCACTCCACACACACACACACACACACACACACACACACACACACACACACACACACACACACACACACACACACACACACACTTTTTTTTAAAACTCTCACACTCTTCCAATCTTCTGTTCCTTTCCGTTTTCGCTCTTCGCTGCGCCTCTTTTTTAATGGGGTGCTTTATGACAAACTTTCAGCTCGCGCTCAACTCGACAAATGTGTGTTGTGCGTGTGTGTGTGTGTGTGCGACTCTGTCTATGTGTGTGTGTGTGGAGTTAATGGGGAACGAGATGGTGAAATGAAAGGAGATCCACGCATATTTCTAACACCGCCCACTAATGCCAACTGTGTGTGTGTTGGTGTGTGTGTGCTCATATGTAAACCCCCTCCCCCCTTCCCCCTCCCCTCCTCCTCTCACAAAAAAAACAGGCAAATGGAGCTCTTGGAAATTGTGCTTACGTGTGTGTGCGCGTGTCTGCGGAGTAATTTTTTAACTAATTTTCTATACAAATTTTTGTAGCATGTCGCTTGGGGTCGCACACACACACATGCATACATATTTAAATATATATAATAAAAATATATATGTTTCTCAGCATATATAAGCACTCATTCTTTTACTATGTGTCTGAGCTGCGACTTTTGTGTGTACAAGTACAAGTACAAGTTGTGCTGTGTTGCCATTTGCCATTCCCCATTCCCTATTTTTCATTTCCACTCCACAACATTTACCACACAGCACTTGTGTTAATCTCTACTTTACTTTTTTCTTAAATGTGACATTGAAAAATAAATATCCACTATATATTGCTTATTTTAAACATACACATAGTTGAAGTAATTGTTTTTAAAAATGCATATACCCGTAAACTCTACAAAAAATAGCATTGAGAAAGAAAAAACTACACATATCTAACTCTACATAATGTCTCTAATTTAATTTTATACAATAAAATCGTAATTTTAAATGACTTATAAAAAATTAATAAATTAATAAATTAATAAATAACTTTTATTATTCATTTTTATAATACAAATTTAAAAATAACTTTTTTTCTATATATTTTAAATGAAAATTTAAAATTAAAGTGAATCCAGTTTCTCATATGTAACTTATGTTTGCGGTCCCTGGTTAAAATACATCGATGAATCGATAAACTACCTTAGTTCGATGCTTTTTGCTTAGCGATTAATCGAATGAAATGAATTAGTGATCATCAAAATTCTGCCTCTAGAAACCTTTTCTTCTTTCTTATATTTGTCTATATATCAAAAAAAAGCCAAGAACTAGAAACTATTTATTTTTTTCATACTTATAAATTTGCATGGAAAATCGATGAATCGAAGAATCTGTCTTATTTTCCAAAAGAACCAACAATTCCATGTTTTCATTGGCAATTTAATAAATTCTCGTTGTTTAGTTTAATTTGTACGTCACTAGTTTGGATAATAATACAAGCGATAGTGTTTCAGGAGTTCCATAAATTCCATTTAATTTATGTGTTCACCACAAAGAGAAAGAGACAACATATATAGAGTGAGAGAAAAAGGGAGAGTCTGACTGCAACAATCAAAGTGAACGCTTTTTTTTATTGTTTTTTTTTTTCGAATAATACCGAAAAATATTTGACATCACATGCTTTTTATATTGTAATTATAATGGCTACCTTTTTTCGCGGAAATATTTCGACACATGCACACACACACACGCACAGGACCGACAAAATTTATATTTGCCTATGTAATGGTTTTTTATTGAAAAGAATGGACAAAAAAAAAAATGAAAATAATATTTGAGCAAGGCAAAAAATGGAAAAAATGAATTTGGGGTTGGCAAATTTATTGATGAAGCGAAAAAACGCAGCCAAATGAAATGTTAATTTTATACTCACACACACACGCACACACATATGGACAATCTATGCATGGCAGCTGACAGTGCTAACAAACAACAAACAATGCAAATCAGAGAATGACTGACCGATCCCCATAGGCCTAGGCCTAGGTTCATTTTCCCCCCATTTCCCATTTTCCCATTTCCCAGTTGTTCATCCACCATCTGGAAAAATGCATATCATGCCACTCTCTGCCACATCGTCATAACCATAACATGACTCTCCATCGTACCAAATAAAAAGATAAAAAAAAATTATAATTCAACTGTTTTTCAAACTTTTGTCTTTTTTTTTTAATTTTTTTTTTTGGCATATTGCCTATTATTTCATAAAGGTCCCACTGTTGTGTGTATTTGTGTGTGTCCGTCTAAGCCTTATAATAGCATACCCGAACGTCTATATAATCGTGTGTGACTTTCAATATTATGATAGAATGTTTGTCCACAAGGAACAGCGCACAAAAATTGAGGGAGACACAGACAATGGCACAGCATGTTAGAAACATATTGCAAAAGCTTTTGTGAGTGATTTTTGAAATATATATATTTTAAGCAGAGTAACCAAAAGATACAAAGACTTCTAAGTTTGTAATAAGTAATATTTCAGGTATATTTTTATAAAACAGACAAATATAACTCACTATCTATTATCCTTCTCAATCGCATCAGGATCCTATAAATTTTTTAGTATTTATGGCACTTTTAAGTTTTTAGGCAACACAGGCGCCTAAAAGAATGCAGCAGTTTTTTGAACGCACTAACAATATTCTAAAACCAGTTTAACCCTTTCTCAATAGTTTTTAGATTCTTTTGGGTGTATAATAATATGATAGTTTGCAATGACAGATGAAAAGGACTTTTGATCCTTGGCCAACTTCATTAGCTTCTTAACCCTTAACCGAAGCAACCTTCAATGTAAATGAACACTTGTTAGAGATGAGACTAAAAAACCAAAAAAGGAAAAACAAAAATTTAAATGATATGTACAGGTAGTGTTATGGGAATGTGAAGGGGAAGGTGGTGAAGTTGGGTTGTGAGGGGAGGGTACGGTGGGTGTTGTGACTGCGGCACAAAATGCTACTTTACACAACGTATCGCGCTCGTAAAAAATAATATAACTACATACATGCGCGTTTACTACCCATTACAAGCTCAGCTTTCAGCTCTACCCTCCCACCCCCATCCCCCGCTCCATCCCCCACTCCATCCCCTTTTCCCATTCAGTCTCTAACCCGTAGTGAAAGTTTGACAAGCTGCGCTGCCGTTGCCGTTGCCTCTGCCGCTGTCGCTGCTTCTCCCCTTTCCCACTCCACCTTCCCCCACTCCACCCTCTCCCCACTACACCCTCCTCCCCTTTGCCTTCTACAAATCCGCCCCCGCAGCCGACTAACTGCTTTTCCACGCATACGCGCAATTCTAAAAAATTAATGTCGCTTTCGTAATTTCAGCACACACAAAAAACTGCCGCAGCGGCAGCGCTGTCACAAATAGCAGCGACAGCAGCTGCCGCACAGTGGAACAAAATGCTACATTCGCTTAGCAAAATAATAGCTTTGAAAGAAGCAAAAATATATTGTGTCTCATTTTTTTTTTGTTTGTTTATTAATTAATTCATTGAACGCCTTGTAGTATTTTATTTAATTCAAGTAATTTTGAAATTAGTTATTTAAATATATATTCTGTCTGATTTCGTATAATTTGTGTATTATTATTCAAATTATTGAATGCTTCGTAGCATTTAATTTATTTGAAGTAATATTTTAAATAATTTTTTATTTTTTAAAATTAAGAAAATCGTTTTATTTAACAAATTTTAGGCAAAAATGTGCAACAGTTGCTAAAATTTGCACATTTGCGAAAGTGAATAAATGAGTTTTACTAAATGCTATACAATAAAAAGTGAAAACCGGAACAGGTCTGATTATTTTTTAATTTATTTGATTTTCTTTATGGTTTAACTTTTGAAATAAAAATTCCACAAAACTAACTAGAGTTTATTGAATGTTCAAAATTAAGTACAAAATTCTCGATTTGAAAGTTTGATTTATATTTAATATGTTTTTCCCACTGTACGGCGGACTGAATGTCTTAGTTAGGCAAATAAAAAAAGGACAAAAAAAGCATTGCAGCTCGCGAGGGGCAACACAAAATGGGGTAAGCAAAAGTAAAGTTAAGCAGCAGCAGCAGCAGCGACGCTAGCGTCGACGTCGGCACGCCGCGGCGTCGGCATCAACGACGACGACACTCACTTAAAAATTCGAATGTTATAGAAAAATGAGCAAAGCACAAAAAAAAAGTAAAGAAGCGAAGCAGAGAAAAGCGCCGGAAAAAAACGAACTGAAATTACATAAAATGAAAAGTTCTCGTTACGCGGCGCAGTTGTTTCGACTCTTCTTCTTGCCCCCTTCCCCCACACCCCCCTATACCCTTCATACACACACACACACACAGATTCCCTACCTATATTGTTGTGCTGTGCTTCTAATACTCATCTCTTTCTAACTCGGCAATGTCGAACAGAAGAAGAAACAAGTTCGGCATTTCGCGTATTCCTATTATAAATTGCTGTGTGTGTGTGTGTGTGTGCGGGAGGGGGGGGGGGGGTGTCCCTCGTTGTGAGCTTGGCACCGTAGCGATTATAAGTTTAAAAATATACAAAATATTTCTTAATACTTATTTTAAAAACTACAATTTCGAAAACAAAAACATTTATTTTTTAGTCTGTATAAATAGTTCTGTACATCATTCAATATATTATAATAATTACATATATACATTTTTTTTTTAAATTTTTATAGTAATATAATTTTTATAAAAAAAAATGATTTGAAATCAAAAATCAAATATATTAAAAATAAAAATATATGAAATTTAGTATTTTTTTGACAGTTTTTTTTTAACTGCGTCAAAATTGAAAATAAAAGTTAATAAGATTTATCTCGTTAATTTAGACTTTTTCTCAGTTAGCATTTGTTTTTTTTTTAAGTCATAACTCTCGAATGGTAGCCCTGGTTTTGAGTGTGTACACCCGTTTTTATGTTTTTCCATCTGAGCCAACGCGACTGATTACTACTTTTATTGCTAGCAAATATCGTACTTTCTCTTCAAGGTGGATATGCCCTTCCCTCCCTACCTCCCTCGTCTACTAAAATAGTGAGTGTGTGTGTGTGTGTGTGCTTAGCTTTTTAGTCAGTTGAAGGGGTGGAGGGGGGTGGTGGGGTGGTGCTGTGGAAGCTGTTGTAACTTGCGCGGAAACAAGGTTTTTATTTCACCATTTCTTTCTATACTTTTTCACTTTGCTCCCTTTTCTACCTACTCCTCCCCCCCAACACCCTCCCCCAGCCCCATTCCACCCACCGATTGCTTTAGATTTTGCTGCGCGAAATTTTTTCAAGGGTGGTTTATATGCATGTATGTGTGTGAGTGTGTGTGCGACAGTGCGTGTCTGTGTGTGTGTGTGTGTGTACTTGTGACTTGCTTGAAGCCAGCTGAGACGGGCAGCGACGCCAGCAGCGACGCGGGCAGAGACGTAGGCAGACATCGTGTGCTGTGCGTTGTAGTTGTATTTTATTTTTCATTCTCATTTTTTTTTCTCCTTTTCAATTTTTTCGTACTTACGACGCGACGCGTCGAAGTCGCGTTTCTTCTAGGTAACAATCCCCCTCCCCCTACCCTGTCCTATCCCTCCCCCACCCAGCTTACAAGCCCCTCAAGAGTCACAAAGCTTTCTGCCCAGAATCTTCATCTTCGGCTTTCGCAGGTCTCAAATTTTTCGTTTTTTCGTTTTTAACTACGTGTTCGTAGTTAAAAAAAAAATGAAATCTCATACAAACTCGTATTATGTTTTATGCTGGCTGCTTGTATTTTTCTTTTTTTGTATGTGTGTGTGCGCGTGTGTGTGCTGTGTGTGTTGTGTGGGTGTAGTTGTTGTTGTTGTGTCGTCTGTTGTAGTGGAAAAAAAGGTGCTTTTTAGACGCAATGACAACGAGAGAAGCAACACATAGGAAAACACACAGCCTACACTATGAGAAATGCAGCAGCAATTTAGTAGTGATTTCAATTCGTAAAAGGTAGTAGAAAGGGTTGGAGGCATAGGACTAAAGTATAGTAGTAGCAATAGTAGTAGAACACAACACGACAAAAAAAAAACAGACATCGCACACTGTGAAAATTTTGAAATAGTAATTCAGAATTACTCAAAAAGGTAGTAGAAATGAAAATTAGTAGTATAAATAGTTATCTATACCAAAAGCATGTTGAAAAATAATGATTGATTTCGAATTTTAATTTTCTGATCATTTAATTAAAAAATGTAAATATCAGAGTAGAAATGTAATTCTTAAACTATTTTATATTTATTTCTGTAAACTGGGACTTGCACACAGTAAAAGGTAGTAGAAAAGTGAGTAGATAAGGCACAACATTCGCATGATTTGAAATGCAATGCGAAACATTTTCTCTTGGTGTAGTTTTTTCCAGTACACAGAGAGAGTTTTTCTGCGAATTGAATACAAGTAGATGATGATGAAACTCATACCGGCAACTAAGCAGGTCTACGGATAAGGGGTAAGAGTGATAAGAGGGGTAAGGGAAGGGAATAAAGTGCGGGTACGTCGCTAACTACACACGATTTGAAAGGGAAGAAGCAGAAAGAAAAGAGAAAAATATAAAATCAACAACAACAACAACAACAACAGGAGATTGAGTAAGTTTAGAAAATAAAAAGCGCACACAACCCTGCGACGAGGGTTGCAATATTTCTTTTGCATTGCCTTCAGCTGCTGCCGCTGCTGCTGCTGCGCTGCCAATGACAACGTCAGCTTCGAAGTCGACGTCGACATCGCGACACAGCCAACAGGCTTCGGTATTAGTTGTTGTTGTTGTTGCTAGTGGATGTCGTAGGAGAGGGAAAAGGGGGGTGAGTTGTATGTGTATGTGTGTGTGTGTGTGTGTGTGTGTGTGTGTGTGTGCGTGTGTATGCGTGTGCTTGGCATCCTTTTATATTTAAAAATTCTCATTTCAATGTCTAAGTTCGCGGCTTTTTAGGCATGAGGAGTTGGGAGGAGATAAAAAAAGGAGAAGGAGGAGGGGGATATACGCCACCCCCAACCGCCCCCAACTTCTAAAACACATAACATACTTATTATTACTTTTAATTTCGATTCCCCCTGTCAGAGTGTGTGTGCGCGTTTCAGTTAAAAAAAACATAAGCCGAGTTAAAAGCGAAAGTAAAGTGAATGTAATGGAATGGCGAATGAAAGAGAGAAAAGAACTCGCCTCTACTCTTTACATAATTTCTTTTTTATCATTTCATTTTTAATAATTCATTTTTTAATATAATTTATTATTCATTTCATAATTTTAATTATTTTTAATTTATTCAATAATTTTATTAATTAGTTATTTATATTTTATAATTTTTTTATACATTTATTACTTTTTTTAACTACATTAAGAACTCTCCTCCTTACAACACTCTTTTTAATATTTCATTTTAAATAATGAAAATTGTATTATGATTTAATATGTATTTAAAAATTCCATTAATTTATGATTCATTTATTCTATTGTTATTTATTTATTGTAATTTATTCATTATAATAAGAAGTCTTCTTCTTACATCGATCTTTTCATATCTTTCATTTTTAATAATTAAGATTTTATTCAATCTATTTTATTGCTAACTCGTAGTTTCCAATTTTATGTTAATTTTAAATAATTGACATAATGTCTTTAATCTTTCAGCTTAAATATTTATTCTTTTTTATTTATTTTTAAATTAATATTAAATCACTTTTATCATTAACTTGTTCATTTTACCCTTTTGAAAATTTCTTCAATCTATTTGAATTTATAAGTCAAGAAAACTTAAAGAATTGTTTTTTCTTATGTCAAGTGTCTTTGAAACTAGTAGTCTGATTTATTTTAGTTTTAATAATTTTATTAAAATAGCATTAAAAAGCTAATTTAAAGAAATGTTTTGGGCAAATATCACTTACATTTTTGTTGCTGTTTGCCAGCGATTCGCACTTCAGAAAACAATTATCTGAAAAAATTGTAAGAAAAATAAATTAATAAATATTAAATTGTACTTTAGTTAAATGTGTATGTATTTGAATGTAAATAAATAAATGAATAAAAAATATAATGCTGTATTATTTTTGTTTATTGTGATAACATTTCGAGCCAGGAACAGACTGCGAAAAGTATTTCAATTGATTCAACAATTATCCATCTAAATTCATTTTAAACAAGTGGGAAAGGCTATAGTCGAGCTCCCGACTATAGGATACCCTTTACTTACATAAATAAATTAATCTTTTTTTTATTGCATGCTTTTAGGCACTTTAATTGCTTAAAAGCTTTAATCAGCCAGTACCACCTTTCTGTTTGTCCGATCTTGTTGGGATTTAATAGGATGATATGTAATAACAATAGCTAACGTTCACCGTTTAAAAAAACCTAATATTTTGAAGACTGTGCGTATGGTGGATTTTCGCGATTTACGGAGGCGGAAAGGGGCGTGGCAAAATTTTGAAACAAACTTGACCTGCGTGGGTTTTATAGAAATCTGTGTGCCCAATTTGGTTGCTCTAGCTCTTATAGTCTCTGAGATCTAGGCGCTCACACAGACGGACAGACGGACGGACGGACAGACGGACATGGCTATATCGACTCGGCTGTTGATGCTGATCGAGAATATATATATACTTTATAGGGTCGGAGATGCTTCCTTCTCCCTGTTACATTCATTGCAACGAATACAATATCCCCTTTTACTTATTTTTAATAAGTAACGGGTATAATCAGTGATATTCCCAAGTACTAAAAAACAGTTTTTGTTAAACTTATGTACATAGATTTATATATAGTTATTATGTTTGAACTTTGCACAAGAGCAAAAACAGCTGCGGATGTTGGGAGAGAAAGAAAAGCCCGACAAGCTAAAGGAGGAGGTGAAAGTAGATGTAGAAGTAGATGTGGAAGAAGAAGAAAATGCTAACGGTAACGACGAGACCCATAAAACATACAAATGGCCAAATAAAACATTTTAAATGTAACAACAACAACAACAATAATAATAATAATAACAACAACAACAACAACAAGAGCAAATAAGAAAATAGTATTGTGCTTAGAAAAAAACGAAGACGACGACGACGACGACGAAGAAGAAGAGGAGGAGGAATGAATTGAATGAGAGGACTAACAATGGGCAAAGAAGAGAAGAAGAAAAGAAAAAATCCAACAGCAGAAAATAGAAGTAAAAAGAAAGCACAGGAAAGCATTAGATACATTTTTTATGCTGAGCTGACGCGTTTTTCTTTCGGCTGTGTCCATTGGTATTGCTTGATTTGTCCCCTCCCCTTTCACTCCCCTTGCCCCCGCAACACTCACCTGCCACACCTGCTAAACAGAGAGGCAGAGAGCATAATGATAGAGTCAAATATGTTAGTTTTGTTGTGATTCAAAATCACAGCAAAAGTGAAGTATTTAATTTAACTCAATAATGCATTTTAATTATTTAATTAAATTCAATTTAAGAATTAATGAAATTTTGTTAAAAATTTAGAATTACTTTGCATTTATTTTTTTTATATCATTTAATTAAAATCTTTTATGAATTTTATTTAAGAAAATTAATTTTATGAAATAAAGAAAAATAACAAAAATTAAGAAGAATGTTTTTATTTTTATATTTTAAATTTATTTTTAAAATTTTTGTATTAGTGTGTTCTCAAATACATTTGATTTAAATCAATTTTGAACTGTTGTTTCATTAAATTCATTTTAAGAAATAAAGAAAAATAAATTAAATTATTAAGAATTTAGATTCATTTTTGTACATTAATGAAAAGAATTTTTAAAATTTTAGAAATATTTTGTATTTACTTTTAAAATAATTATTTTTTATTTAAATCGTTTATGAATTTTTATTTTATAAAATGTATTGGAGGAAATAACATTTTTTTTTTAAATTTTTGAACCATTTTAAAATTGTAGATTTATTTTTTATCTGTTTTTAAAATATTTACATTAGTGTGTATTAAAAACATTTTGTTTATTTGAACAGAATGTTATCTGAAACTCTGATCAAAACGTGAACAACGTGTCGTATGAGTTATCTTAGTTCATAGATGAAAGGGAAGGGAAGAAGGGCAGAAGGGCAAAGTACAGGCTGCTCTAGGCACTTGGAGCCACTATTCTATTCCTGCTCGATGGTGTGTTACGTGCTCTATACCCTTATATAAGCACAACTCTCGCTACCTTTTCTCATTTTCTTCCGACTTCGACTCCGACTCCGGGTTTGTTTTTTCTCTGGATCCGGCGCATTGCTAAGCGCACAAAAACTTAGAAATAATCACCAACATAAATCTTAAAATGTCTGCCTTTACCGTTACCGTTACAGTTACCGTTACCTAACTACTCGCCGTTCTTTTGTTGTGTTTTCTATGTGTGTGTGCGTGTGTTGAGGGAGGAGGAAGTTGGGTAAAGAGAAGGGACTAAGAACAACAACAACAACAAGTAGGCAAACCGACTAAGACTAAGACGCGATGGAATGAAGTGAATCCCCGCTCTCCCCCCTCTCACTCCCACTCTCTCTCGCTCTCTCTCTCTCTCTCTCTCTCTCTCTCTCTCTCTCTCTCTCTTACTTTCTCTCTCGTCGAAGGCAAATGAAAAATAACTTAGAAGCACGTTTTGTGGCATTTTTCGTTTTGCTTCGCATCGTTTGTGTTGATGTTGTTGTTGTTGCTGGTGCCACCGTTTTTAGTGTTGCACATCGCTGAGACACAGAATGTCTGGACCAAAAAAAAAATTTCCCTCTATTCGACTATTTGTTTTCTTTGCACTTTATTTACATTCTCATGTGAGACACGTGGGGCAACAACAACAACAACAGCAATTCTTCTCAATTCTTCAAAGAGTCAACGATCGCTTTCGGTTTCTTCTGAGCAGCTGATCCAATAACAATAATCAATAAACTAAGCGAGCTTCATCTAAAACATGGCCATAAACAATGGCCAAAATGTGCAAATATTGAATTTTGTTATTTTTTCTTTTTCTTCTTCTTCTTTAACTTTTTCTTGTTCCTTTTCTTTTTCGACATTTCTTGTCCATCTTTGCACAGGCCTTTTTCCAAAGCCTCAATATGCTGTTGACACTTGCGTTTGTTTGCCAAGAACAACGACAACCAACAACAACAATAAATGCAGGCAATGCAATGTGCAATGAACCTTCGAGTCAAGGCCATATTCCCAGCCACAATTCGAGTATCACACAAAACTGAACTAAGACAGACGAAAGATTATTGCAAAAAACAAAACAATGGCCGTGTTCACCAGAACAAGTCGAGAACAGAATATAGATGAAATTTGTATGAATATTCTGGTGATCGGCAGTGATTAGCAATCATGATTTCAAAGTTTTCTGATTACGATGACTGAAAATTCATCACCAAAATAGTACGCTGAAATTATCTGATTTTGAGGCGTTGTTATCGATAAGGTCTTTAAACTTTCCTATATAAAATATTAAATGCGCATACAATATTGGCTTATTTATTTATTAATGCAACATATCATCTATTATTTCAACATAACACAAAACAACTTGCAATCTCAGCTAATTATTTCATACAATTAAATTTTTAATAAATATTTTATAATAATCACCTAACAATAGTCAATTTATAATAACTATTGATTAACAACTTATTTTGTTGAGATCTGAACATGAATAGACGACAGAAAAAAGGTGGCAAGAAAGAAACCCAGGCAAATGAATGAATGAGCTGCCTCATGGCTCTTCTTGCTTCAACTTGTGGCAGAGATGGGCAATCAGGAGAGGGGCGGAAGGAAAGAGGAGGACAACGTTGAGGTAGGCTATAAGGGGGAGGCAAGTGGCATGCGGCATGTGGCAAGCAGCGTACTTTGAGTTTGAGCTTCAGTTTCGGCAGTTTTCTGTATTTTGACTCCGTTCAAAACTTACAGCAACAGCATCTGCGACTATTTTGACAGCGCAGTCGCTGTCGCTGCCGCTGTTGACGCAGACGCCGACAGCGCTGCTGCAGTTGCTCCCCGAACGTTTTACATAAATCTTCTTTTCAAAAAAAATAAACACTAATGCCAAGGCGAAGCAAAAGTAAAAGCAAAAGGGAAATATATATAAAAAAAATAAATAAAAGCGAACTAGAAAATTTAGTATCTACACATATACAAAGGTACACACACAAACACACACACACACACAAGCACGCGGCAAAAAAGGAAAATTTTTTATTACAGCGAGAAAACTTAATGGCTGCTGGAGGAAAGCAAAAAACGGAGATTGGGGAGTGGATAGAGTAGAGGATGGAAGGGGATGGAAGGAGAAAGGGAGAAGGGAACTGGAGAAGCTGAACAGAGAAGCCAACGTCAAGTTCGGCGAACAGAGACTAAGAATAAGGAAGAGGAAGAGGAAGGCCAGAACTAGAAACACAACGACAACGAGGATGAAGATGAAGATGAGGCACAGTGTTATTTATATTATTTTTTTTAAGTTGATTTAATTGAATTTAAATTAATTTCAATTAATCTAGTCTATTGAGTATTAAGTTTTTGTATGGTGGTGGAAAAGAAATGATAATGTTTTTTTTTTTTAATTTTAAAATTGCTTTGGAAAAACTTTTTTTTTTTTAAGTTTCATAATTTGTACTTAATATTCATTTAGCAATGTTTCACAATTTAACAAAACGACGGAATTCTAATCATATTTTTTAAATCTATGATTTCAATAAAATAAAAAAATTCTTTATTATAAACACATAATATATTTACAAGAAACAGGACATGATTTTAATAGTGACTAGTGCCTTAAATAATAAGTGTCTATAGGAATCATAGTAAATAATTTTGTAACTACATAAATATTTACATAAATATTTACAATTCAATGCTTAAAATGAAGACAAGCAAAACTAACGAACAAATCCACTGTGCGAGCATGAGAAATGGAAAATGAGAATGGAGAATGGCGGAGGAGGCGAAGAGATGTGCCAAAAACTGCGTTATGTAGGCGCCCAAGGGATGGGGACTCTAAGGGTGGAGGGGCAGGGGAATAGGGGGACTGAGGAGAGTGATGGGTTCTTTGGGGGGGTGCAACAGTAATATTCACGCTTTGATTTCGATTTCCCAAACTATGCCCCGAAACTACGAACGATTTTCCAGCATTGAAGTTGAGGGTTGGAGGATGTTTAACTATTAACGGTATCGTTTCGCTACAGATTTCAGATTCTCCTTCCTCTTTTTTGGCACAAATCCTGTTCCTGTTCCCCCTTCGCTCGCTTTTCTTGCTCGCTTTTTTGGCATCTCGACTTCGACGTTGCTCGCGATTTTCCATCCTGGGGAACAGGGAAACTCTTGGAACTCAACTCGGTTGCTGTCTCAGTCACGGTTCGAATGCCTTTCATTGATTTCAAGGGTGTTACCGAGCAGGATAACAGGAGGGGGAGCGAGCAGGTGGGGGCAGGAGGTCAGCTGAGTGTTTAGACTGAGCTGAGTTCCTTCAAAAATTTTAGTTTGTTAACGCAGACTTTTTCAATTCTATTTCTTTATTTTGTACCTTTTTTCAACTTGTTTTATTTTGTTATTCACTTTTAAACTTTGTCAACTTTTAATAAAAAGGTATTTTTTATTTATATTTTTAGTTGATGTTAAATAAATAAATGTAATGCGCTTTTATATGAATTCAGCTTCAATCTCAAATATTGCTGAAATATCCATTTTTAAAACTTTTTTAAATTGAGCTTTTTAACTGTTTTTTTTTTTTAACGTGAAATAGTTTTTATTGAATTTTTCAAGTTAAAATCTTAAAATGTAAAAAATTTTATTTTGGCGACTTTTCAAATGAAGACAAAATCTTAAATGATTTGTCACAACAATTTTTTGTCACATGCATTTAGTTGACTTTATATTTTAAAGTTTTAGTTTCATAATCTTTGCTCATCAATGTTAAATTATTTTTGTTTACTGCAAAATAATTGTGTGTATAATTTGACTATAAATATTTAATATTTTTGTAGACTGTTTTAAGTTGAATTTAATTAAATAAATGCATGCAATGTCAACTAAATTCGAATCACTTCAAATTAAATTTGAAGCTTGTCAAATTTATTTAATACATTTTCTAGTTATATTAATTCATTTTGATTTATTATCATTTATTTACCAGCGTTTTTTATAGGCGTCTTTATTTTTGTTGCCTTTTTTGCTTTCATCTTCGTCGTTTTTCGACTTTCTTGTCGTTGTTGTTGTTATTGCTGCTGCTGTTTTAGGTTTTATGTTGTTGTTGTTGCTGTTTTTTTTTTCAATTTTATTTCTCTATATTTTTACGATGCTGGAAACTACCCTTAATGATGCCGCGGATGAAGCTGAAGCTGCTCCCGCTGCGGCCAACTCTCTGTCTGTCTGTGTGTTTGTGTGTGTGTGTGTGTGTCTAAAAGCGGCAAAAATGCTGCAAGTTTTGTGGCAAGGAAGGCGAAACCGAAAAGTACCGCTGATCATGCGCCTAAAGTAGTTTTTATTAAGGTCTCACACACACACACACACCAACACACACACTCACACACATTTATATCTGAGATTGACCCTCAGAGTCCGCCTAATATTGTGCTACAGTTATTGTTCTTTCTTTGCCTCATCGATGCTCAGGTTCGGTTCACTTTCCATTGCTTCGCTTCGTGTTTTTTCCATACTTCGATTTAGTTGTTAGCCCAGTACGCAAATTTATTAAAAGACCTATAAGTTTGTGACAATGTTTGTCTGTTTGCATAAGAAGCTTGGTTTTAGATATTTTATAAATTAGAGAAACCAGATAATTGAATTAATTAATAAAATTTGTTTATTTTTTTTTTTTATAAATTCAGAAAATATAATAAATTAATAAGCTAGAGAAATTTTGGAGCTACAGCCTTGACTTTTGGTTCATGGAATGTTGGATATTTTCCAAGGATCTGCTGAAAATTTCATGTTGATCGTAAGCTTTTTTACATTTTTGTTCTTTCTATATTATTTAACATTTTTATCAGTAATTAAAATTCAATTTTTTTTATTTTTATTTATTGATTATACAAAGCTTTTAAAATATTATTATATTATACAGGAATACATTTCTTTATTTTATTATTTTTGTAATTTTTTTACTTTCTTTTCTTTTACTTTAAATAAGGTGTTGCAACAGATACCGAGCATTTTAGCCGTCGAGTATCTTTAATGTTGCTCTCTTACTTGTTGTAATTGAAGTCGGACGCGAGTTGTCCAAGGGTTGGGAGGGGTGAAGGGGTGAGGGGTGGAGGGCAAAGGGCATGAAACCTGCCCCTAACGGGTTTGCCGCAGCTTCTAATTTTACATTTTATTGTTATACTCTGTTATAGTTGTTGTTGCTGCTGCTGCTTTTTCCTTTACAATTTTTATTCTTCGTTTTTAGGGTTCGTGAAAGGGTTGATTAGAGAGGAAGATGCACAACACATTCACACACACACACACACAGCAATACACACACACACACACACACACACACACACACACTTTATTGACCTGTGCACGCGCTTCGATTTTTGTTGTTGTTATTTTGCTTTGTGCGCTCGCTTTTCCCCTTACCCCTTTCCGCGATGAACTCCGCCCGGAAACTGATTTTATTGCTGCTAATATGAAAATTATGAAATGCGCTGCAACTACCCATAAAACAACAGACCAGACAGCAGGCCAGAGTTCTCAATTCCAATTCCAATTCCATAATTCCATTTACGATGCCATTTCATTCCAAAAGAAAGAAGAAGCTGTGATAGATCCTGTAATATAATACGAGAGTCTAGACAAAAGAGATGCGAGTTTCGAGATTCGAGTGATGATGATGAGCTTGATGAGACCGCATTTCGTGACGAACGTGACATGAACAATAGTTGCGAAATGTTACCAAATGTTGAATAAAAAGTAGCTATCTTTTCTTCTTATACTTAAGATAACATTTTTAGACATATTTTCATTGCCTTCATAAGATATCCGTTCAAAAACATTCTGTTGTCAATTTGGTGAAAAAAAGACGTTAGGCTAATGATTTGTGTTTTTACCAGAATTGTGCCTAAAAGTAAGCACAAATACAACTTTTTATTTAGCATTGAAAACAATTTTAATTATCATTGCATATTCAAGGTTATTTAATTTTGGAAATTGGGTAAAAGCATACAATATTGTAAAATGTTAAAACATTTAATAAATATAGTAACATTTAAAATATGTAAAAAAACAATAAGAAATAAAGGAAAGTATTTTCAACATTCTGAAATTTTGCTACATTTTTAAATTCTTTACATTTTCTAAATTTCCAAATTTTGTTTTAAATTTTTATTTTCTTTTCTCGAAATTTTTTTTTTTTTTTTTAAACATATATAATTTTTTTTGTCATTATATGCCTAAACATCATACCTCAAAATTTTAAAATTTACTTGACATCGTGTACAAAAAAAAATAAAAAAAATACACAAATATCCCTTTACCTTTTTGTTATTTTTTATGGGCTCACGGAATATGCGTTTTAAAATTAAACAAAACAGATGAGAAGAGCAGAGAGAAGAAGAAGAGAGAGGAAACAGCGAAACAGGCAGCCAAAAAGTGAATGAAAAAACAAACAAAAAAATAAAGAAAAATTTAAATGTAGCTGAAATAGTAAAGAAAAGAAACAAAATGGCGAAAAAGTTTTTTCCTTTCTTTGTTTTCTGCTGCTTTCTGTTTTTTTTTTGTTGTATTTTTTTAGAATCTGAGGTGAGGCGGGAGGGAGGGGTAGGTTGGTCTAAAGTTCGCGGCAAAGTTAAAATAAATTGCAAGTTGGCATTAGAGACGTACACACACACACACACACACACACACACATATATACACATATACAGATGAATGTTAGTCAGCCGCCATATTAATGGCAATTGGGTGGCAAGTGCTGCGTGTGTGTGTGTGTGTGTGTATGCGGTACATGAATATAAAACTTTATTTTTATTTATTCCCTTTTCTACTCCCAACCGTTTCGTCCTTCGTCCTTTTCGGCGCCGCTCCGCGCACATAAAGCAAAATTTATTAGAAAACATTTCGTTCTCATTCTCATTTTGATGCCCTTGCTGAGGGTATTTTGAATTCTACATATTATGTGCAGCGCATTATGGTATTTTATTTATTTTACAATTATTCTGAGAGCAATTATAATAATATTAAAAAAACTTTGTTTATTTTTCAGCACCATTACTTGACTAACTGTATAAATGTGTGATGCATTATTGGAAAACCATACTTGTATACGGTGAGTAAACGTATTATTTTGACCAAACTATGAAAATTCATATATTTTATTTTGTTAAAAAATTAAGTTTCTCTTGCATTATTTTGAGAACAATTTAAAAAAAACAACAATGATATTGAGCGAATTAATTAAAACAAATTAAATATGTACAATTTTTAGTTTGTCAGCATAACTACTTGACTTTCTGTAAATTCTTGAAATGTCCCTATATGCCGATATCCTTTTGTCTGTCTAGTTTCGCAGCTTTGAAGCTTTTTTAATAAACCTTGAGACGTTTGCTTTTTTTTAATTCGAATTGAATAACTAAAAGCTGCTTAAAATTAATACAATTTAAATATTTTTATTAATTTAAATAAAATGTGTCTAATTTATTAAATATTAAAAAAATGGAAACGTAAGCAGTCAAACAAATTCCATGATTTAAATTCGACTTTTTATATTATGATAATTATTTAAAGTTTTGAATACCTTTGCTATATTAGATCTCTCTCTGGAGCTTTATCAACCCAACTCGCCTGCCTCTGCTAGGGTATCAAATTCTCGTAGTGCTTAGAGAAAAAAACCCTCTGCTTTTTTCTCTTTCTCTGTCTCTTTCTTTGTCTCGCATGCCGCAGCTGGTTTTGACTGCGACTTCGTCTCCGACTCAAGCTTTTGCTCTCTCTCTCTTTCTAGCTATCTATGCTCTCTCTCTCCCTCTTTCCCTCTTCCTCACCCACTCCCTCTGCCTCTTTTCAGCTTCGGCTACTTCATCTTCTACTTTGCGTTTTGCATGCTTATTCGCAATTGTTGTTGTAATTGTTTTCATTGTTACGCGCAGCGCTTTGAGAACGCCGTGGGGAGGGGGGGGGGGTTAAGTAAAAGGTAGGGGGGGGGGGGGGGGCGGAGGGTAGTAAAAAAACGCCAAAGTTACAGGAGAGCTAAAACACAAAAAAATGCCAAAACAAAACACAGAAACAGCAACTGAAACAGAATCAGAAAACGGCACAGAAATATGTGTGTGGCAACATCTTTTAAACGTGGCTATAACGGTGGCAGTGGCAGTGGCAGTGGCAGCATAGAATTATTGCCACAACGCACCTCGTCGCATCTCTGCCGCGGCACAGTGGGCAAAACGGCTATATTAGCTAGGCATAAATTAATGTCTTTGAAGATAACTTTCAACTAAAACTCTTTGTCCTGACTGACTGACTGATAATCATTTGTAGGCCAAACGGTTAAACCTAGAAAGCTGAAATTTGTACACACCAGAGCTGAGACAATTTTATTGTGCAATAAGACCGCGTTTTGCAAAATTCGACCTACATATAAGTGGGTCAAAGTTCAGGGAATTACTTAGTATGGAAAACTTTTTTCCTCCCCAATTTTCTTTCTTCTTAAAATAAACAAAAAAATTTTGTGATTTATTAAAAATCTTTTTTGGCAATAAATTTTTGAACTTTTTGAGTTTTTCCGGAATTTTTTCAATGTTGCCAACAAATGTTGATTGATATATTAAATTTTTTAATTATCCGCAGACTTAGACAGATTGGAACCTATTTAAAATTACTTAAAATATTTATTATTTTCCTATGATTGTTTTTTGATATATTTTTGCAAATGAATAGTTATTGTTAATTTGAAACAAATTTTTCGTAATTTAATTTGGATTTAATAATAAAATTTAATTAAGAAAAAGAAGTAAATACTTAAGTTAAATAATTTAGCTATTTTTTGACACTGTATTCTGCCTTTGCTGCATGGGGCATGTGGCATGTGGCAAGCGGCAAGCGGCGTGTGGCATGTGGCATGAGCCTGGCCCAATGGCTCCCCATTGTTGTAGGCGTAGGCAGCGATTCCAACGACGACGACGACGGCAACTAAACCCCAGATGGCGCACTACACAAAGTTATGATATAATTTGGATTTCTTTTCGCTAAATTGCTTGTACCAACAATAAATATGTATTTATGTTGGCCCCGTCTTTGTATCTTTGTGTCTGTATCTGTGTATCTGTATCTGTGTAAGCCCTGGCCGTAACTCTGTCTGTTTGTGTGTGTGTGTGTGTCTGTGGGCTGAATGTGTGTTTGAAACTGTGTTTAAGTGCCTACACACAGCTTCCCCTTCAACCTTCAACCAGTGCCCCCTTTCTTCTTTCCCTCCGCTGCCTTCTCAATGGGGATCAGCGTAGCAACAGACAGCAATAGAAAATACACACACACACATACACACACACACACACTTACACATACACATGCACCTGATTTAACGTGTACTCTATATTTATATATAGAAACCCCTTGGTACTGAATGATTCACTGATTGACCGTCTGAGTGAGTTGATTGAAGAGCTTACTACGAAATTGAGGCTCAAATTATTTAAAAATTGATTAATACCAAATTGAGATCCTTTTAAAGTAATAATTATTATTATTTGTCAAAATTTGAATTTTGACTGATTTACTGGTTGATTGAATGATTGAAGAGCTTACTACGAAATTTGCTGAAATTAATTAAAAATTGTATACTACTAAATAAAGGCCCTTTTAAAGTTAATTTTTAACTGTGATATAAATGTATAATTTTTGATTTATAAGTAAAAATATGTTAAACATTAAATGATTAAATAAACAATTGAATTATTTTCAATTATTCTTATACATTTTGTATCTCTATTGCAGAGTATTAAACTATTTAGGTGACTGTCACGTTATAAATTATTAAATGTATAAAAAAGATTTTAAAATATTTGTAAAAATGTAATAGTTAATCGTAAATAAATAAAAAAAATAAATGGGGCTAATCCAATAGAAGCAGCAAATTTTATTTTTAGTTTCATAAAGTTTATAAGTGATCGGATTAAAGGAGTATGTGTTTGTCTCGCTTTCTCTCTGTCTCTCTTTTCTAGCCATATTTCCCGCTTTTGCTCTCTCTTCAGTTGATGCTTTGTCGCTTTTTTAAAAAATTACTCAACTCAAGTCGCGGAATAAATAAATAAACCTACATCACTGCGGACGGCAGTCCGCGCTAGTGACGAAAGCAGCACGAAGGGTGCGAAAGGCGACTAGCATATATACACAGGAAGAATGGAAAATTTGCTATGACTGTCCTATCGGGTTGAATTATATACCGATCGAAAGGTATCAATCTAACTTAAAAATGTGCATACTAAGACTTTTGAAAACTTACATGGTTCGTGAGATAAACAGGTGTAAGTGGGAGGGACAAAATTTAAATGATTGGAGCAAATGGGGCCGTTGGAGCCTTTTAAATTTTTTTTATAATTTTTCACTATACTTATCAAAAATACGCGTCGAATGACACCTTGATCATCAAAATCCGACCACTGGCTCAGAAGATAATAAATTTCGAAATTTTTAGTGCCCATTTCAAAACGAGATGAAAAGTCAGTCTGTTTGTTTGTCTGTTTGTTTGTTTGTTTGTTTGTATAGATCAAAGCGTTGATTTAGCTTAAAAGTTTGAATGAGGACTTGTTCCCGATAAAAAATCTAGAAACGTTTGTTCTACGACTTTTTCGAAAAATCGCTAGTTTAGCGGGAAATCGCTAAAAACCGCTAAAATTGAAACCCCCATAGCATCCAAACGATAGGAGCCACAGATCTGTTCTATATGTCGTTGGAAAGGTGTTTTGAAGGGCTTTTAGGCATACCTTCAAAGTTTTTTTTTTAAGTAAAAAGGTAAACAGCTACAGGTGAAATAAGGTATTTATTTCCACATTTTGGCGATTTAAGAAAAATCTACACATCAAATCAATTTTAAATATACTGCATGTTGTAGAGAATTCAATTACGCGTTTTTTGACATATAACACATATCTGTCAAAATTCGTTTGGGCAAGATATTACCTATTAACTGAATATACCTTACACCTTTACACTACTGCATGTACATATGCAGTATGTACACTGCTTGCAGTGCATGTGGAAAGATACTGCTTGCAAGTGGTCAATTCTTTTTGCGGCAGATAAATCATTTTATAATCAAAAATATAGAAACTTTTGTTTTTCGACTTTTTCGAAAAATAGCTAGTTTAGCGGGAAATCACTAAAAACCGCTAAAATTGGAACCCCCATATCATCCAAACGATAAAAGCTACAGATGTGATATATATATCGTTGAAAAGGTATTTTAAAGGGCTCTAAGGAATACCTTTAGTGTTTTTTTAAGATAAAATGTAAACAGCAAGAGGTGAAATAAGGTATTTTTTCCCACATTAAGGCGATTTTTGTGAAAACGCAAGTAATGATTTTTTCTAATTTTCAATATATTGTAGTTTGTAAAATTTCGATGTGTTTGGAAGATATTACCTGTTAACAGAATATATACGTTTTGCTTAGAATTGGAATAGGTCAGCAGCAACAACGTGTCGTAGCAGCCAGAGCCTGAGAGTTCTGTTAGATTTTGACAAAATTGTACCGTCAAAATATATTGCAATTTTCAAAACTTTTGATATCTTACTCCAAAATTTCTGATATCTTATAAAAAAAACCTCTTTACGAGGTAAAAGTCTAGTGACGAAAACATTTTAATGCACCAAAATTTCTGATATCCAATTTTGTGACGAATAATGTTAAGTTTTACTTAAAAATTACTACAAAAAAATTTTTTTGTCACTCGGCACATTGCGCTAATTTCTTCATACCTAATAAATATATATTTTTTGCGCAGTGCCGAGTGACAAAAAAATTTTTTTGTAGTAATTTTTAAGTAAAACTTAATATTATTCGTCACAAAATTGGATATCAGAAATTTTGGTGCATTAAAATGTTTTCGTCACTAGACTTTTACCTCGTAAAGAGGTTTTTTTTATAAGATATAATATACGTTCATACATATATATATATATATATGTATTTATATATGCGAGCATGTATTTATGCTCACTTTCACACACACACACACACACACATATATGGAACCAATGTGTAGGCGTGTTAAAAAAAACCTTTCGCGTCTACACATAAAACCCAACCACTGAACCTCTGAACCACCCACTGAACCACTCATTTGGCTGGCAAACCAGCGACGGAAAAAAAAAGAAAAAAATAAATAAACCGAAGCAGCGAGTGGAAGAAGAAGAAGGGAAGAGAGTATGAAAGGGAGCAAGGACAACGCAAGGATGGCGACTGATTTACATTTTTAATTGTGTGTGTTTGTGTGTGTAAAGCAACCTTTGGTCTAAACTCTATAAAGCTTAGACTAATACCTCTTCCCAACCCTAACTTCAATCCCAACTCTTTGCCCAACTACAACTTCACCCCCCAATAATCTACCCCTCTACACCGTGTCTAAATATTATTTGGATTAATGAGAAAGTCTAAAATATCCTTTTTTGGTGGCGATATCCTAGAACCCGAATTAACTTTAAATTAAGGATTTTGTTGCTTAACTATGCTATGATTTATAACTTAAATCTGAAGTTACATTATTATCTCATTTGTTTTTTATTGCCAGGTTAAAAAAAGAGTCATTTTTTAACTGAATGAAAAAAAAGCTAACAAATAAGTTGAATTACCAATTGATATAGTAAAAAATATCTTAAATGTTAGACTTTTTGATTCAAAGATAGAATTTGGTATGGAATGGAAGAATGGAATTATAATTAACATTTAAATTTGTAATATAATTATTATATTTATAAATCAAATATGATAGTGTAATTTCAATTATTAATGATTTTATGAAATAATATTTTTAAAATATTTCAAGTATATTGTAATTTAAGTTTTAAATACAATTTGAAACTTTAATTATATAGTACATCATAATAGTTTTTCGACTGCTTTGAAATTGTTTTTTTTTCTTATTATATATATTATATAATTTATTTAAAATTTACTGTTTATTCATTTTTATTTTTAAGTAAAACTTAAAGCTTAAATTATGTTTCATATTTATAAACTCAACAAATAGTTTTTTTTTATCTAACAATTTTAAATTTCTCGCTGAATTGTAGTCCTTCCCCGATTACAACTCCCACCCCCCTTACCCCTCCCTAATGCTGTGTCTACATTGACTAAACATCTAACCATTTAATGGGCATAGAGAACGCTGACGTCGCTGTCGCCGTCGACGTCGCTGCTGACGCTGCAGCTGGCTGCGCTGCCTGGCAACGTTTGAGATTAAAAATTAGGCAAAAGGGTAGTTTAGCCTGTATATGTATCTGGGTATATATGTGTATGTAAATATGTATATAAATTACAAGTACCCGGCGCTTTTGTTGTAATGAAATGAGTACACACACACACACACACACATATATATAGAGACGAAGAAGAAGCAGCAGCAGCGAAACCCGCACAGAAAAACGCATTATAAAATGTGAGTAGTGTATGCTAATGGCAGACGTTGCCTTTGACGTTACCCCCCCCCCCCCCCCGCCCCCTGCCCACTTTCTCCACCCCCTTTACCACCACTCACCTTTCTTCACTCTCCCCCTTCTCCCTCTTTCCTTTCATTACAGTCCCCAACGAGCAATGTAAAAATGGGAAAATTTGTTGTGTGTGTGTTTTTTTGTCTTCGTTTTTTCGTGCTGCGCTGTCAGAGGAGACAGTGGGTGCCATGGGGGGAGGGGGAGAATGGGACAGAGGAAAACGCACAAGACACATTATCTAATGTGTGCGTATGTGCGTAAATGCACTGAGCGAAAATGAGAGTCATACTAAAATAAAATTCAAACGAGACGGACGACGGAAGACGGTCTTCGGCACGTCGTAGATTTGAGATATCCTTGAAGAGTTCTGCTAAATGAAAACTATCACCAATAAGTTTTAAGCCAACTTATATGTTTTTTAATTTAATGTTTTATTTCATATTTTTTTAATTCAAATTGTATTATTGTATAGCGATGATTTCAATTGAATGCATTTCTAACGCTGATAAAAATTACGCAACTCTGAGTAGTTCACAGTTTGTTCAAAGCTTTACTCATGACTAAATTTTAATATCTTCTTTAATGCTATTATTATTTATTATAATTAATTTAAATTCTACATCAATCACTAGCGTTTCAAGTACGAAATACTCAATTTTTTTCGCTCTCTGTACTGTGTGTGCGTCTCTGTTCCTCTTCTTCTCCCACTCTTCCCCCCTCTCTCTCCCTCACTGTTTTTCCCTCTCTTTCTGACCCCCGTGTCGCGTCTACCACACGTCGTTTGCAATTTTTCATTTTAATTTTCATTAGCGTTTTACTCGTTGGTTTTTTTTTTTTTTTCTTTTTTTGCGTGAATTTGTTGTGTGTCTTTTATTTCTCCCTCTCACACGCACACACACGCATTTATGCATATGTATGTGTGTATATATTATATGAAGAGGAAACCAAAAAATGCGTAGTCCTCCTACCCCACCCCTGCACCTACCCCTACCCCTGCCCCTACCCCTAGTCGTTACCATAGCCGGAATCCAAAAACCGAAACAGAAACAGAAACAGAAACCGTAGCTCAAGTTCGAGCTTTGAGTTTGAGGTTTTGAGGCTCGAGTTGAGTTTTTCCTTTAGCGTTTTTCCTTTTCCTAAAATGCCGCACATGTTATATACATACATACATACATTGGAATGATGTAATAAGCGTATGAACAGTAAGAATGCTTTGCCGCTTAAGTAGTGCTACCTACCACCCCCTACCCCTCTTACCACCCCCACTCACGCCATCGCATTCAGTTAAGGGCGGGGTTGGGGGAATGGGGAGTCAAATCAAGGCAACGAAACTTTGCGCGAGCGTAATTTTTCAATTTGGCAACGGAAATTGCCTAGGGAGGTGACACACACAAACACACACAAACACACACAGCATCAGTCGTAGTTACACACATGTGTATGTGTGTGTGTGTGTGTGTTTCCTTTGGGGGTGCCCACCGCCACCCTTTAGATTTTTCTGTACACCGCAGCTGATGCTTTTTCTAATAATTAATTTAAAACTTTTTCTTTGCAAATTGGGGAACAAGTAACCCCTATCCTCATAGCCCCTCATTACCCCTCACCCCTGCTCAGATGACGCCTCTGTTGCAGAAGCTGCGCGTATGTGGAAAATTCTTAAACGAAAATATTTAAAAAAGCCGCTACTAATTAACATGGAGTACAAGGAAGGCAAAGAAAGTTACGCCTTGAGAATGTTGTTCCCCAGAGAGATGTGTTCTCTCTTTTTTTAGGTCTTTATATCTTCCTCTCTTTGTCTCCTTTTCTCGCTCTTCTCTTTTCTATTTTTCTTTATTTTCCTTCTTCTTTTCTTTCTCTTTGTACGCTCACTGCTTTTTTTTTTTTTTTTTTTTTTTTTTACTATTTTTCTCCCTATCTCTTATTGTTTTCTCTCTCTCTCTCCCTCTCTCTAGTTTTCTCTTTTCCTTTTTTAACATCTCAATCTATTTTTCACTAAATCTCTCTCTCTCTCTCTCTCTCTCTCTCAATAATTTACTTTTTCTTTCTCTTTTTTCTCAATCTCTTTTTCCTTCTCTCTTTTTCCATTCTCAATCTCTCTTTCCCCTTCTCCCACTATCTATCCTTCTCTCGTTCTGATCGCTGTTTTTGACTACCCATCTCCCTCTCATTCCCCCTCGCTCTCTCTTCCATGATATGTTTCAATTATCTAGCCCAAAGTTCAACAAGCAATTAATTAACTTCCCTGACCTCCTTAACCCATTACCACACCAAATGGTGATCAAAAACCAATGGAAAACCAACCAAAATACTTTTCCAAACAGGGGACGGGGTGGCTAGTGCTAGGAAAGGGGGTTTTTTATAGTTGACCCCTTAAGTCCTTTTCCTAAAGAACGTTTAGAAATGGGCAAAAAAGGGTAAAAATCAAAACGCAATAGTCACAGGATTCACACTCAGATTCAAATTCACTTAACCCAGCCCCTTGACCCTTGAACTGACACCCTCCGACCCATACCAGTGCGTGTCAACCTCCCCCTACCCCTACCCCTAACCTTTGACCAGCCCCCTTCCATTGCCCATTGTCATTTTCTGTCCCAAAAGCGATCGCTTTAAACTGTCACAAAATAGGCGTCAATTTCCAAGGCATTATCTAACCCAAAAACAAAATTATTTCGATGGGGTGCAATTCTCAATTTTGACCACTAAACCGCCCCTAAGTGTGCCCATGTGTGTGTGATGTGTGTGTGCATCGATTAAAAGAACATGTCCCATATGCAAATGAACCAATCGACCAACTGTTGGGCTACCAGTCGGGCGTGTAAATAACCTTAACCCCTAACCCCGTAAACGCTTCAAGCTTCAAGCTTCACCCTTAACCCCTCACACACTCTCACGCACTCACACTCTCAGCTTTAACCCCAACTCATGTGGCCAAATCTTTGGCAAAACAAGTTGAAGAGACACGGCCCAGACGCGGTATGGCCCAGAACCGACAACCGGCCAATCCGACAAACCCGTTAACCCGTCAACCTCAACCCCCAACCTCCTCCCAACCCCAGCCGCCAGTCGAGCAACCCTTCACCCTTCAACACCACAACAAGTAAAGTCGGAAAAACCTGTCTGACATGACATCAAATGAAGTAAGTGATATCGTCCCATTTTAGGGCAGCAATGGGTCAAGGGGCTGCAAGGGGTTGTGGTAAAGCTCACACACTAACACACGCACGCATACACGCACACACGCATGTAGAGATAAAGACTACGACACACATGTGAAAAAAGTGCGGGTCCGGGTCCGGATTTTGTCCTGTTTTCCATTTATTTTCACTAAGATTTCTTGATTTGTCCTTGTTGCCCCGTAAGCAAGCAATGCACACGGTTCTACATTTGTGACCAGGTCTGTCTAGAAACTATTATATACATATATATTATAATTCAGACATAACAGATTCATAAGAGAACAATTGTTTTAAATGCCGCTAACATCAATCATAAATTATTATTTAATTTTTTTTTTTATTGTTTAATATTTTCAAAAATGTTTTTTTACATTTGTTTCTAAATATTTGAGCTAAAATCCAAATCTCATAGTATCAATCAGTACTGGGCATCGAACAGTCGATCATTTTCGGACTTGCTTCCATTTATTTTCACTTGTTTTTCTTGACTTGTCCTTAATATGAGTGTGTCAACAATGGGTTAAGGATTTTCCTTATTGGCCCACACACACACACACACAGATAGAAATTCAAATGCAGATTCGGGATAGAGAAATAGGAATAAAAAGGATTTCCATATTATCGAACTTAACTAGCACTAAACACACACACACACACACATACAGAAAAGGCAACTGCCTGGGGAAGGGGAGGGGGAAAGGGATAAGCAGGGAGATATAGAGATTTAGGCTAAGAGAAGCAGATGTAGAAGATGAAGACATAGAGACAGAGAGCGAGAGAGAGAGGGAGAGACGTGTGTCTGTCCTGAGTCTGTGTGATAATTTGTTGATTTCTATGTATGTATGTGTGTGTAGGTGTGTGGGTGTCTGTCAACTTGTTGCATGAAAGGCCCTAAGACACAACAATAGCAACAACAACAACAGTCATGGACAGTCTCCTTCCCTTTTCCTTCTTTCTTTCTCGCTTCTTTCCTCACTTGTTATACCCATTACTATAAATAAATTGAAGGGCGTACGGAATTCGTAAAAATAAAAATATTAGATAAATAAATCGTGATAATTATGTATATTGCAATTTGTTTAACTGCTTATGAATATACATGTTTATTAAACTACTCATGTATATGAAAAATAAGTATGAATAAACTAATAAAGTATAAAATTATTTGTATGCACCTACAGTTTTGAAAATATATAACTCACTTCTTGATGCCTAGTATTTTCTAATATTATTTTCAATTATCCAACTGAATCTCGTCAAGATCAGGTAAATATTATAGTAGTTATAGCGGTTTTAAGTTTTTGAGAGAACTTTAAGCGCCTAAAAGTATGCAGTAATTTTTGCACCGTTGGAGTTTACAATTCATTATTTGAATTACGATATATCTCATTTGTGTAACGGGTATTCCATAGTCGGATTCCCGCTTGCTTTTCCCCCTCTCTCTCTGACACTCCCTCTCTCTCTCTCTTTTGGTGTGTACTTAAAGCTGGACGTCAAGGACCCACACATACAATAAGACATTGTCTGGACGACAAGTCCTCGCGTGTCTGTGTCTGTCTGTTAGTGTGTGTGTGTTTGTGTGTGTGTGTGGCATGTGGCATGTGGCAGTGTGGCAGTGTGTTAATATATTCATTGCCTTGCCTGACGGGAACCCAGACTCAGACTCGGTGTCAGACTGTGACTGTGACTGTAACTGAGACCCAGACCCGGAAGTAGTAGTCAGCAGGCCATAAAAACTTAAGAACACACACACACTCACACACACACACACACACACACACAATGACAGGAAGATAGTCGCCACAAGGCTACGAGGAGGACATGAGAAGGATGTGGCGTCCCACAGTGGGCAAAAATTACAAGATTATAATAATAAAAGTCTTCAGTCTCGCAAAATAATGTATTTGATTAAAATGCTTGAAGCAGGTAATTAATTATTTTTTGTTTAGCTTAAATATGTCTTAAATATAAACAAGAAAACAACAAACAACTAAGATAAATCTAATTTTTATCAGTTTGGTTCAGTGTAAGTGTAAAATGTCACATTTAATGGGTGATTTTTGACCATGTTATTTTCTTAATTTATTTATTTGTTTTTTAATGACACACAGAGGACTCAAATATATAAAACCCGTACAATATAATACATATAATATTTAAACTTATTTATTTTAGCTTTCCTTAAGGAAAATCTGAAGATGCAACAAATAAACAAAGTTCAAAAAAAAAAAGGAAACAAAAGTATTGTAGATACTAATAAATAAATAGCCAATTTGAGGGGTATTGGCCCCACTGTGCGTCGCATTGAATCCACATATGCTCTTGACTGGTTGACACACACACACGCAAACACACACACTTAAATATATACACACACATATGTTGCGGCTCAGGAGCTGTGAGGACTTTCGTTTGGCTAGCTGCCTTCTTTGTGCGTGTGTGAGTGTTTGTGTGAGTTTCTCAACACGAAAGGGGGCGGGAAAAGGGAGGAAGGAGAAACACACAAGAAGAGTGCAGGGGTGGGGGGAGGATGGAGAAGGGGGTTGAGTTGCTTGACTTATTTTTTTTTTGTTATTTTCGTTTATTTTTTTGGGGGTGAATGCGAGTGAAAGTGAAAGTGAGAAACACGCGCCGAGGACTTTGGACTTGGCCAATTGGAGTGTGTGTGTGTGTGTGTGTGTGGGTGAGAATGACCTTGGCCTTACTTTTGGATCGCCTTCTTGTCACTTATGCGTGTGTGTGTGTGTGTGTGTGCTTTGACTTTGTCTATAGCTGTTTCTGTGTGTGTTTGCAATGATAATCCGCATAAAATTACAAGCAAAGCGCAGACAACACACACACACACAGACACTGACACAGTGACACGCAGACAGAGAAAGAGACAGATGGAGAGAGAGAGAGAGATACGCCCACATGCAATGAACACGCGTAAGATTTGTCAGACAGGTAGACGACGCTCCCTTTCCCACTTTCCGATTTTCTGACTTTCCTTGCCAACGAAAATTCAACAAGCGTCAAGGTCAAGTCAAGCTGTCCAGACCAGAAGAGAGAGAAATAGAGAGGAGAGGGAGAAACAGGGAGAATGGACACACAAACAGAAAGTCGGACAGACAGACAGAGAGACAGCGACAGAAACCGGAAGTCGAAAGTCCAGAGCACTGGAATTCTCAGAACAGGTAGGAGGAGAGAGAGAGAAAATAAAGAGAATGACAAGGCGGCGTTTTAATTTTCACTCATGGAAAAATTAAAGAAGATAATGATGCCAAGATGTTTCATTAATTTTTTGTGCTCTTTAAATGCTTAATTTTCTCAAATTATTTTAAAATTAATTTCAAACAGTTTTTATTTTCTTCAAAATAACATGGAAAAAAATTAAAACTAATAAAAATCAACTTTTTACACGAATTTTACTCAAATAATTATGATTTCAGCTTTCAGTACTTTTTTAACGAACGTTTAATAATTTGGTTACATTTCAGAAATCTTCTAAAATAAAATAGAGAAATTTTGACTTATTTTCAATATTTTCTTATATTTACCAAGCTATTTGGAATTTGACATGAGCATGATTAGCAAAACATCGAGCTAAAAAAAAGAATCAATAAAAATAAAAATATATATAAGCATTTAAATATGATTAGAAGAATTACAAAATATTATAAATAAAAATAATAGCAATAGTAGTAATAGAAAATAGACTATAAGTAACAAAATAGATTAAATACCTAAATGAAGCTTGTAGATTGATTGATAGCTTAAAAAATATGTATAATAAATATGTATTTATAAGATATAAGACAATGAAATATTATAAAAAATAAAATAAAATAAGCTGGAATGCAACAGACGCAGACTCCCCATCTCCTTTCCCCCTTCCTTATTCCAGTCTTTACTTCCACTTCTCACTTCCCATTCCCCACTCCCCCCGTACACTGTGTGAAGGGCATGTGGCACAGTTAGCACGGTAAGTATTGTCCAAAAAGACGAAGGTCACGGCTGATGTCTGCAAATTGTTGTTGTTGTTTTTGTTGTTGCCCAGTCAACGCGACTTTCTCTTCTTCTTCTTGTTCCTTCTTCATCTCTGCTTTTTCTTCTTCTTCGTCTTCATCTGGTTGGGCGACAGGCGCAACGAGGCGAAACGAGACGTGGCAAAATCCACAAGACACAAGACAAGCCACCCAATAAACCACCCAAATATCCAAACACCCAAGTAACCACCCCAGGAATGAGCACATACCTGTTGCACACACCTTTAAGCAGACCCAACAGAACAGACTTAAAGCACAACACACACATACACACACATACACACTCTCACACTCTGGTGTCTGGTCAGACTGTCATTGTGTTTATTACGCATACGCCGTGTGGGTCATGGCTTTAAATGCTTTTCCCAACTTGGATATTCCTTTAAGAATTTCGACAAATTTAACTGAAAATAACATAATTAAGAAAATAAGATTCGGTGTAAAGGAATGAATGAAAATTATTAAATACAATACAAAATATAATTGGACACTTCAAGTTTCTATGAAATGAATCAAAGAAAATTTCCAAAAATCTATTATTGGATATTCCTCTAAGAATTTCGACAAATTTAACTGAAAATAACAAAATTTCGAAAATAAGATTCGGGGTAAAGGAATGAATGAAAATTATGAAATACAATTTAAAATATAATTGGACACTTTAAGTTTCTATGAAATGAATCAAAGAAAATTTCCAAAAATCTATTATTCGGATTATTCAAAATTATTCGTTTATGCAGCGAGAGAATCACTTTTGCCTAGACTCTTAAACTATCTAACCATTTGCTGTAATCACTGCGGACGGCAGTCCGCGCTAGTGACGAAAGCAGCACGAAGGGTGCGAAGGCGACTAGCATATATACACAGGAAGAATGGAAAATTTGCTATGACCGTCCGATCGGGTCGAGTTATATACCGATCGAAAGGTATCAATTTAACTTACAAATGTGCATACTAAGACTTTTGGAAACTCACCTGATTCGTGAGATAAACAGGTGTAAGTGGGAAGAAAAAAATTTAAATGATTGGGGCAAATGGGGCCGTTGGGGCCTTTTTGATTTTTTTTTTAATTTTTTACTATTCTAATCAAAAATACGCGTCGAATGACACCTCGATCATCGAAATCCAATTACTGGTTCAAAAAAAAATTAATTTTGAAATTTTTAGTCGCCTTTCGAAAATGAGATGAAAAGTCAGTATGTCTGTTTGTTTGTTTGTTAGTATCAAAGCGATGATTTAGCTAAAATGTTTGAATGAGGACTTGTTCCCGCTCAAAAATATAGAAACGTTTGTTCTACGACTTTTTCGAAAAATAGCTAATTTAGCGGGAAATCGCTAAAAACCGCTAAAGTTAAAACCCTCATAGCATCCATACTATAGAAGCTACAGATATGATCTATATATCGATTAAAAGGTATTTTGAAGGGCTTTTAGGCATACCTTCAAAGTTTTTTTTTTAAGAAAAAAGGTAAACAGCTACAGGTGAAATAATTTTTATTTTTCCATTTAAGAAAAATCTACAAAAGAAATCACTTTTAAATATGTAGTATGTTGTAGTCAATTCAATTCCGCGTCTTTTGACATATAACACCTATCTCTCAAAATTCGTTTGGGCAAGATATTACTTGTTAATTGAATATACCTTTTACCTTTACACTACTGCATGTATACTACTGCATGTACACTACTTGCACTGCTTGCAGTGCATGTGGAAAGATACTGCTTGCTAGTGGTGAATTCTTTTTGCGGCAGATGAAACATTTTGTAATTCCAATTACAGCAAGATCGAAATATATTTATAAATATATATAATATTGAAACGTCTCTGATTGAATGTGTTTTTAATTCTCTTAATTATATAATTATTGAATTGTTTAAAAAAATATTGCAATTGTCAAAATTTCCGATGTCTTATTAAAAAATTTCTGATATCTTATAAAAAAACCTCTTTACGAGGTAAAAGTCTAGTGCCGAAAACATTTTCATGCCCCAAAATTTCTGATATCCAATTTTGTGACGAAAAATATTAAATTTTACACATGAATTATTAAAAAATAAAATTTTTGTCACTGGGCACATTGCGCTAAATTTTTCAAACCTATTAAATAGTACTTTTTTGCGAAGTGCCAGTGACAAAAATTTTATTTTTTAATAATTCATGTGTAAAATTTAATATTTTTCGTCACAAAATTGGATATCAGAAATTTTGGGGCATGAAAATGTTTTCGGCACTAGACTTTTACCTCGTAAAGAGGTTTTTTTTATAAGATTGTAATATACTCGTATTTATTTATTTATTTTGAGTTTTGTGTATCTTAAGTAAAAGCACTGCAGACCACGCTAGTGAACATATTTACGCTAATCAGACACAAAGACAAAGACACTCTGTCTACAGTGTGTGCAGATTGGGAATACCCAGAATATCCGATAAAATTTAACACCGCCTTTAACTCGCTTCGATTGTCATGTGGTTTGGTTTTCTGAAACTGAACTAAAGGTTTGAACTGCACTGCAGTGGTGGTGTTACATCTCGTATACGTAATATTATCTACACAGTGATGGAAAGAATAATAGAAACGACAGTCATTTTGTGATTTTAAAACAACTATGTATTTATTTATTTATTTATTAAATGTCAACTAAGAGCAGTTAACCAAAATTACAATTAAAGCTTATAGTAAAATGAGAAAGTTAATATGATAATAAACTATTATAAAATTATGTACAAATTTAAATTTAAACTGAAAGTTTAAAAAAATATATATAAAAAATAGTAAAAATATTGGGGATTTTAAAAAAATTATTAAATGATCCAGCATTTGTTAATATGTAATTTTATAAAAATCTGCACATAAATTTTAGAACATTGCTAAATGGATATTAAGTAAAAATTATGGAACTATAAAAAAACTTATTTCTCCCGTGGTAATTTTAAAAATACAAAAAAAAAGAAGGTATTGTTTCTATTATTTGTTCCATCAGCGTACATAATGTTCTCTATACATGAGGTCAACTGCAAAATTTATGCGCTTATTACAATTGCCGTTTGTTTGTTTGTTGGTAGTATTCGTATTAACGTTATTATTTGTTGTTGTTGTTCTTCTTGTTGTTGTTGTTGCTTTTGTTGTTGCCTGTTGTTGGCTGTACACAAAGTTAGAAAACTCATTCTTTGTCCAAAAAAGTGACCGCTTCAAAGCGATGCATTTGACTTAATAGAGGTGGGCAAAAGAAGGAAAGAATAAGGGGTAGGGAAGGGGGATGGGAAGGGGAAGGAAAACAGGTCGAAAAGCCGGCAAGCTGTCTGTCGGGACGTATGTCTGTCTATCCGTCTATCTGTCCGTTGGACTGCAAAATCTCATTTAGCTTTTTTCCAACCGAAAATTTACAACATTTTTCCATTTTTTGTTTGTCTTTCATAAAAATACATTTTTTGCTGTTGTTGTTGTCTGCAGTAGACATAGTCATAGTTTTCTACAGTCCTCAACTGGAGTGTGAGAGGGAGAGGCAGATAGTCAGTCGGTAGCATTTTAAATATAATTATAATATAATTTGGCGCGGTATTTTTTTCATGTTCTTCCCCACGAGTATGTGAGCATGTGTGTGTGTGTGTGTGTGTTTCAGTATTAGCGGCACTTTACCGATAAGGGGGTGGGGGAGGGATCTCTGCATTGTTAATGCAATTTCGTTTCTGGCACCACGTTTTTTATTTTTTTTTTATATATTTTTTTTTTATTATGCTTTCGTATTAAAATAATTATGCTTTTTTTTTCCTTTAGCCCATTTATGCATTTGCAGGAATACTTCTAGCCTGCACTGTACACAGTGTATTGTTTTTTATTTTAGTTTTTGTGCCTTGTGTGTGTAGACTGTGAACTGTAAACTGTAAATTGTAAATTGTAAAAGTCAGTTTTGATACTTTTTTGCCATTGTTTTACCACCCCCCCTCCTCCCCCACCCCCACTGTTTTCCACTCCTGTCATTATTTTTTTTCTACTTTTCACATTGCGCCGAATTCTAGCATGTAATTTCGTAGAAAGTTTAGTAAGTGCTATAAATAAATTCAAATGGAAAATGCAAATGCGAAATGGAAAATGGAAAACGGCAAAATGCGGTAACATGTTATATGTTATATGTATGTTATACCTCATCGCACTAATCCCACCCACACACACTCACACACATACACACAGCAATATTTATCAATCGAGTTTTCCATTTTCCCACGGCAAAAGTTTTCCAATAAAAATCGCAGCCACACGGACAATTAATTTGCACAATCGTGTGCAAATAGAATTCGAGTTCGAGTTCGAATTCGAGCTCTCAAAACTCGTTTACACTTCTCGCAACATTTTGTAATATTTGCTACATTTGATGAGTATTGATATTGAATATCAAATACCAAATATCGAATATTGTTGGGAAAATAAATAATTTAAAAAAAGTATAAAAATAAAAAGAAGCAGAAGATAAGAAAATTATTATAGTAGAAAATTATTATATTTTAAATTATAAACTGAAAGAATAAAAAACAAATTATACTTATAATATGTATTCATATAGTTTTTGCATTCTTCTGTTCTTCCAATTTGACTAAAAAAACGCTGTTTTGTTTAGTGTGAATTAACTTAAAACTTCGCTTGTTTTATTCTAACTTAAGTTGTGGAGTCTGTTGCAGTTTGCAGGTTTATTGCCATCATAAAAATCATTTTGAAGCGATTATAGCATGAAAAAACATCCATTATTTGTAATATGTAATACCCTGTAATTACCTAAAAAGTTGCTCAAATTGTTAATTTAAAATTAAAAAAATTGATACTTACATTTTTCGTTGTTGTAAATAAATAATTATGCACCGATAGGTTCAAAAAAACCTTTAAGTTTTACATATAATTTGAATGGAATTTGCAATCATTTATATGTAAAAGTAGATTATTAAAAACATTAAGACTTTTTACAGATTTCATTTATTTTGTTTCGAAATCAAAATTTTTTTTCTGTTTTATTTTATTTCTATTTTTAAACCATTTAATAATATCTCAAATACGAGGTAATTTGCTCAGTTCCTATTCAGTTAATTTTTTTTTCTTTTCTTTGTAAAAGGTTCGCATTTTATTTGCTCCTAATATCGTGCAACTATCTGAGACTTAAACCTAAGTTAAACTTAACACTTTTTTGTCAACTATTTTTTTACAATCAATTAAAGTTAATCGAAAAGGACAGCAACATTAAATTTGAAAGGTTGTGCAAGTTCACAATTCACACATAAAAAAAACAAGAAAACCGATTTAATGTTTTGAAAGACATTTGAAAATATATTGTAAGTCCATTGCTAGTAAAAATTGCTTATTTTGAGGGCTTAACCTTACAACTAGTTAATTAAATAAATAAAATTTTAGTTATATAAAAAGGGATAAGTTGGATTTTTTAAGAACTTGGCTGAAGAACTTGGCCGAAATGTGTCCCCAAATAATGAATGATATTTGTGATAGTGATTCTGATGTTAATTGTGATTGTGAAGGTAACCGAGTTTCATACTAAAGTGACCTCTGTTTTTTTTTGCATTTTTCGTTTTTTCTTTATTTTGTTGTTGGTGTTTTTGGCGCAGCGTTATCGCCTGAACCTTGACCCCGGCTAAATAAAACGTTTTTTCATTCTTGATTCTTGATTCAGTAGTGTGTGTGTGTGTTGACAGTGAGAGTTGTCAGTATGTTGACACACGTACACGCTGCGTATACGTGATGCAACATTGAACATCACAACAAAATCACAAAACATAACTAAACAATGATACGAAACAAATGAGAATGAGACAAGTTGAAATAATAAAAAAAAAAATGCAAAGCAAGAGATTTTCTATTCTCTGCCAGACTTCACTTCTCTCTCCCCCTCCCTCTCCTTCTTCCTCTTAGCACACCACGCACAACTGTACAAGAAATCTTTCCTCTCTCTTCTTTCACTTCGTCGCTCTCTCTCTCGCTCTGATATCGATTTGAATACATAATAATTCAGCGAAACTTTGTATTACAATTTATTTAGTGCACAGTTTTCTTCTCTTCTCTTCTCTTCGCATCGACAGCGACGTCGGCAGCGCAGTTAACTGTAGCCAACGTTAAGTGCAGAAGCCGTTATTCGTTGTCTGTCTCCCCCTCTCTCTCTCTGTCTCTCTCACACCCTAAGCCCATTCGATTTCTGCCCCCGTTCGCTATTTTTGCTGGTTGTAGTTGCCAATATCTTTCTATACATGCTCAAGCAATACTTTTAGACCCCTCCCCTACACCCCCTCATCCCACACCCCTTAGCCCTGTGAAAAACTTGCTCACATTTTCTTTACCTTGCCCCCCTTTGCCCCTTTCTGTCCCCATCGCATCCAGATTTTTGTGGGAGGACTGTAAAATTTGTGTCTAAACGCAAAACAACGAAAAAAAAAAAAATGAAAAATGAAAAAGAAATACAAGACGAGGGGATGGAATGAGCGGGAGGGCGGGGGGAGGGGTAAGGCAACCAACCGTTCAATCAACACCCCATTTGACTAACAACAGCAACAACAACTAGAGGAGCTGGCATTAAAAAGAAGAAGAAAACGACGAGAAGACGACTACGCCGTACAGTGGTCGTTTTACGTTTATTTTTGCCCAGATTAATTTATTATTTTTGTTTTCGAAAAATTAATAGTTTTGTCAACTATAAAAATAATTTCTTTTAGTTAACTTTAAATTTTTTAACTTTTACTGATGTACGTACATTTGATAAAAATAATCAGTGTTATCGATAAGATTTATCGACAACATTTACATCTGTGATTTGTTTACAAATTGTGTTGACAACCAAAATTAAAAACTTCATTACTAAATTATCCATTGAATTCGAAATGGAAGCACAGTCTTTTATCGTTTGAAATTTAGTTGAGTAATCTGATAATGATAATACTTTCTAGAATTTTATAGTGATTTCCAAATTTCAATAAATATCGCTTGGGTTGCGGAAAGTACTAAATTACTGTAGTTTCAGTGAGAAAGTCGCATTCGTATGAGAAATTCCAGCTAAAGAGGAATTTCGAATCGAAAACAACGCTCTGCAAAAGTAAAATCGGTTCACTTAAATTTAAAAATTTAATTAATTCGATTAATTTTAAACAGTGGGGAAGGACAACAACGAGTCGAAACTTGTGACATTCTCAAAGGACCATCAAAATCACTGCAATAAACTAGTTCGTGGCCTGGCCACGTTGTAAGCAAACAAATAAGGAGTTAGTTTCCAATCTATCTATACCTTTTTCAACACTCTATCGCCATCTGTCTCTCGTAGGTACAAGTTTCATAATTGAGTTTTGAAATAAGGTGAGGCTGAATGATGAGATAATTAATTTTTATTTGAACCTAATTGTCGATCGATCGCAGATTAATCAGGGAATATTTTTTATGTGGCGTCTCTTCAAAGATCGTCACAGTGGTGTAAAACGCTGGACACTCAACCAAGTCGATCTCTTTGTCAGAGACATTATCCTAGGGCCCGTCCATGTGGACGAGGAACATTGGTGTCTGGCCGCAATCAACATGAAGGAGAAGTCTATCAAGTACTATGACTCAATAGGCAACCCCAATCAGACCGTTTTAGATGCCCTTGAGCTGTACCTTCGTGAAGAGGCGCTTGATTAGAAAAAAGTTGAATTCGATACGAGTGATTTTAGAATTGAGCACGTTGAAAATGTACCACAGCAGACAAATGACAGTGATTGCGATGTCTTCAGCTGTACAAATCTGGCATCTGCGATCTGAATCAGCCAACGTCGTTCACAAGTAATTTTTAAAAATATACAGGGGTGCCACACGAATAGATTTCTCTTTAAAAATTATGTAAATTTCATACAAATTTAAGTCAGATTTAAGTGGAAGAGATTTCTGTAGCACACCTGATTATATTTCTTTTTGAACAATTTTTTTAGCTTAGCCATGTTCAGTTTCAGAACTCAAGTCACTGCTTAATTGACAAATTTAACCACTGTGCGCAGTCGACCTTCAAACTTTGGCAGCAGCAGTGTCTTACTGCTTACCGTTAACACACACACACACACATTTCCATACATTTCTCAACACATATACACAATAAATACACACACACACACACACACAACAAACACTATTCTAACGTTTCGCGTAGCTATAAAAATATTTTTTAACATTTCTCGCGCCGCGTACATTTTCTTTGGGTCTCCCTTTCTTTGGCTCTCCTTTTGCCTTTTCCCCCACCCAGGCACTCCAAATCTCCCCCTCTCTCTCCCTCCCTCTCTTTCTCTGTCTTTGTGCTCCTCTTTTGTAGCCCATTCCTAAACCAACTCAGCTGTGCCCATTGACGGTATATTTTAGGTATAGGAGAAACTGTTAGAGCGCTGAAAACTTTGCTGCCTGCAGAGTGAGAGTGAGAGGGAGAGATGGAGTGTGAGTGAGTGAGAGAGAAGAAAGGAGGGAGGGGGAGGGGAGTCTGTTGCTGTTTTCTGTTTCGCTGGGTTTGACGTAGAGTTGCGAGTTGCTTCATAGCAACAACAACAACAAGTCCGCCGCATCTTATTACGCTATTCTCTCTCTCTCTCTCTCTCTCTCTCTCTCTCTCTCACTCTCTCTGTCTCTCTTAATCCCATTTACACTCGGAAAAAAAAGAATAATAATAATAATAATAATAATAATGGAGAGCGTCTTATGTATTGCCAAAAAAATCCAACTGAGAAAAAAACAGTCGAGCTGCTCGACTATTTGATGCCCAGCAACCTTAACATAAGTAAAAAAGAAATGAAAAATACAGGGACCGTAATCATTATAAGTTATATTATAAAAATTACATAGTAATGATTCAATTTTAATTTTTAAATATTTAGTTCAATAATAATAATTATTTCTGAGTAAGTTTATAAAACTCAATATTTTTGATAAAAAAAAGTAATACTCAAAAATTATGATTATTCATCAATTTTATTTTATTTGCTCAAAATAAAACTCAACAGTAGTTTGCGGCTTCTGTGTTAGACTTTTCACCAATATTATTTTATATCCCTATAAAGAGACCCCATAGCTACCTCACAGCCAAATTTGTTCTAAAAATTTTCTTTAAAAAAATTGATTAATTTATTTTATATTTTGAATTTTATTTTACATTGGATTCTTACACTGTTGTTTATTGTATTGCTTCCGATTAAAAATGTTGGGCAGACTCAAATAAAATCCTACTTAAAAACATATTTATTTTGTGCTAATCTCTTATTTTTTTAAGTTTTGCAAATTCTGTATACTTAAAAAAATTACTGATAAAAATCTAAAATTATAAAAAAAAAGCAAACAATAAAGTAGCCTGTGTAACGTTTTTGGGTACTGGGCCTAAATATGCTGCAGAAGCGGCAATGTATTTGAAACTAAACTGCAAAATAGAAGTAAGAAGAGGACTCTCCACTCCTCTCTCTCCACTCTCTCCACTCCTCCCTCTCCAGCTTTTCCTCCTGAGTCTCTTCGCTGACTGGGACTGCACATTAAGTTAACGGGCGACGACTCCCTTCACCCCGGTCAACATAAAGAAAGTTGTAACTATGAAAATTTTATAAATTCCGCAGATTTTCTGGCGCTAAGAAAGCTTCGGGCAATGGAAATGGAAGTGGAAAATGGCTGATGAGACGCCCCTTGGCAGCATTTGAAAATATGCTGAGTGGGTGGAATATACATCTATGTGTCTATATATATATAAAATATGTATATCTAAGTATTAGTTGTTGGCAAAGTTTTGCCTATCCGTAGTGTAGTGTAGTGTATAAGTGTAAAACGGAAAACAGACCAGAAACGAGAATGAGAATGAGAACTGAGCACAAAACACAATGGGGCACTAGAGGCGACTTTGCTTTGATGGCCAAGTATTTGTGTTTAGCGGCTGCGTTTGTTGCCAAAATAACGAGTATTACAGTTGGGATTAACATCAAGCACTAACTGAATAGATTGCAACCTTGGATGGATAATTGAGGAAACTATCGGACTATAAATAACAAAGCGACACATTTCCCGCAGTTAAACACAGGTTTAATTTTTTATTCCTTAAAAAAAGACTCAAAATTAATAGTAGGGATTTTATCTACCATATGTATGTATCATATGTATATAGTGGGGATTTTTGACTGCACTTCATATTTATAATTCGAAACTTGTTGATACCGTTTTTAAAAGACTTTTAAATTAAATTCAAGCATTAAAAGATTTTTTTTGTTTATAGTCTTTTTTAAGGTTATTTATTTCTTATATATAAACTGTTTTATTAATTTGAAATTTTTTTTTATTTTTAGCTCATTTGAAGTATGAAAATTCGGTCAGGTAAGATAAAATTCTACGATAGATTAAAGACTCGGATTTGAACTAATCTCTTTTCATAAGCATACTTATTCCTTAAACACCCATGGGAAAGGGAGAGAAAGGTATTTTGAATTTATTTTTAATAAAATTCATAGAGCGCATTTCCGTTGCCATCTGCCCTCTCTCTCTCTCCCCTCTTTCTCCTGTCGCCTGGTTACTTTGGTTACACATACACACAGACAGGTAGGCTAGGGGTGAAAGAGAGAGGGGGGGTAGGGGGGTGTCGGGTAAGGGAGTTCGTCTTCTTGCGTCTGACTGGTAAACTTCATTGCGCTTTTTGATTATTTAGAGTTTATTTGATTAACAAAAAGCGTGAGGAAAAAGCATAAGCATAAAACATGCAACATGAGCAATGAAAACAAACGACAAATTCAATTAAACTTAATAAGGATGTCTTTCCTTTCCTCCTCCTCTTCTTCTGCTTTACCTTGTCTTTATCGTTCTTTTTCTTGTTATCGTTCTTATTTTTGTTGTTGTTTTTGTTGTCGATGTCGTGGCCGCTTCCTTGCACAATTGAATTACATATTTAACAAATTAATTGGGCAAATGAAGTTGAGATTTTATTTCCCTTAACTCCACCTCCACCTCCACCTCCACCTCTCCCTCTTTCCGACAGTCTGACATTCCATTAGATCAATATAAAAGTACAAATATTAATAGATTACTCTAAAGTGCGATTTCACGGGGGAATCAACTTCAAATTCAGCTAACTTGCACATTTTAAAACTAAAGAGAAAATAATTTTGATTGCTGAACAGACATATGTAATCGAATTGAATTAGAGGTATTAAAAATTTAGCAAGTTTTTGTTAAAAGTGTATAAGCGATGGTCGAAATGTTTCGACTCAAAGTGCATAGAAATTAATATCAAGTTTGAAAAAAATATTTTTGATAAAATTGACAAATATTTTTAAAAATTTGATAAAAAATTTATATGTAGTTAAATAATAAGAGATTTTCAATATAAATATCATAATCTCTATTGATTAGAAATTAAATTTCTTAGAGAATTGGATTTCTAAAACGCTTTTAAAAGTTGTGCGAAATTCCCTTTTCGAATGTTGTCAAAAGTGTTCTAAGGATTCGGCAGCAACAACAACTCCATTTTCTTTTTCTGCCTTCCGTATATATAGTTTTTCCTTTGCTTTAAATTTCTGGCAGTAACAACAACAACGCCAACAAGTACAAAGCAAACACTGCCTGCGACTAGTAATAATAAAATAAAAAAGTACAAAAATCGATCGATAATTTTTAATGTAGTCGTATTTCTTTTTAAGCTCGCGCTGTACCTTTTTTTCTTTTCATTCTTTTTCTCCTTCTTGCTTTATTACTTCTTATTTCTTATTTGTTGCTGCTGTTGTTGCTTTTTTGGCTCAAGTTTGTCCCACGTTTCGCGTTCTTCCCTTTCCATCCCCCTTGCCCCTCCCTCACCCTCTCAAAACCCAACCCGCCCCCAATTTATCGTTTCTATCGCTCTATTCCCGTTTGCCTCCCCCTTTTCGTGTCCCGCTTCGGTTTTCAGTTTTCATTTTTTGCTTTTTTAATATTTACCCAATTCATCAAAAAATAAGTAATTATAAACTTTTCAGTTTTTCTTGCGTCTTGCGTCTGCGTCTACTCTCTCCCTCTCACTCTCTCGCCTTCTCGCTCACTCAACTGCTGCTCAGTGTGTTGTCGCTTTTTGTAAAAATGCTTTTCTTGCCCTTTTCTGACTCTGACTGTGCAACTTAAATACACTCACACTACACTACAGACACAACACACACACACACACACACGCACACACACACATACAGCGTCTCGCGGCAAAGTAGAAAAAAATTGGAAACAACCCCGAAAAAAAAGAAGAAAGTAAAGAAAGTTTTTGTTGTATAAGCGAAAAACTAAGCTTCTATTCAAATTCTACGCCATCGAGTGCTTCGCTTTTATTATTCATTCATTTCATTCTCAGCGCTTTTCCACCACCCACCCCCTTCTTGCCCCATCCCCCACCCCTATACGTACTTTTTGTATTTTTGGCACAAGCAAAATGAAAGCACCAAAAAAAGATGAAAAATGTTAAGAAAGAGGAAAGTTTCCGATTACAGCACAGGGTACAAGGGTTGGGGGGAGTGGATGAGGGGCAGGGGGAGTGGTTTGGGGTTGGGGTTAGGCCCAACTAAGAATGTTTCTGATAGAGTGTGAGGGAGAGAGAGAGGGGAAAAGTGAATGGATGCTACCGGGTATTGGAATTGGGTGCTATCGCTTGGTATTATTTGGGAGGCTCGCATTGTATGCCCTGTACAAAGCACAACCACAACGAAGCACGAGGCTGCTCGACAAACGTTCGACCTAATTACCCAAAAATTAAATCGAAATGTAAAATTAAAATATATGTAAATATTTGAAAAGGGGACAACACTGTTTGCATTTCAAATTCAAAATTTCAAGCTTAAAATTGTTAACGCCGTTTAATAGCACGATAAAATTGTCTCAGCTATGTTGTTTGAATATTTCAGCTTTCTATCCTTAACCGTTTGGCCTACACTTTGATTCTCAATCAATCAGTGAGTCTGTCAGACATGTCCACAAATCGAACGTCCTTTGTTGCCTTTTTTGGTTACTGGGTTAACTAGTCTTGGCACACACACACACACGCCTTTTGAGCATAAGCAAAATATAAAAATTTTGCGATTATGAATTTGAATAAAAGCGATGCGAAGCCAAAAAAATGTAAGTACGCAGTCAACGTTGTTTCTCTTTCCCCTCTTCCCTATTCTTCATCTCCCACTTTCTCTTCTTTTTTACCCTCTTCTTCTTCTTCTTTTTCTGCATCTTTGCCCACTTCTGGATCCTCTTCTTCTTTTTTTTGGTGGATTAGAAGCTGCTGCTGCTTGCGGAAAATACAACAAAAAGGAGAATGGAGAGAGGGAGTGAATGGAGGTGGGGTAGGGAAAATGTGAAGAAAATATGAAGCAATAGCGTCTTCTGTCGTTGTAGTTGTAAATAGCGTGTATGTGTGTGTGTGAATCTCAGCAAATACTCAAAATGGAAGCTTAAGTTTTTAGATGTATTGTAAAATGGATGAAATGGAAAAAAATATTGGTGCAGAAATAAAAAAAATTATAAAAAAAAAGTAATTAGTAGGAAATAGAATTACATGGCGTACTGTACATACACTTTTACTTATTTTATTGTAGTTTATGCGATAGAACAATCTTAGAGCTTAAATATATTTTAGGAAATATTAAAAGAATTATGTGAGTTTATAAGTTTGTGAAAACAATTACTTGACATACTGTACACATATTTATACACACACGTATATGTGTAGAATATTATTGTATCCCAGTGTGTTGCATGCAACAAAAGTGGTGGCAATCGGAGGGGGAGAGGGGAAACTTAAGCTGCGAACTGAAAATCTAAAGGCAAAAAATTTCTCAGCACACACACACGCCTCTGTCTTAGTGTAAATGTGTGTGTGTGTGTGTGAAGTAAGTGAAGCTGCTGTTGCTGCGGTTGCCAAATGTTTAAGCTAAGGATTAATACTTCTTTTTTAGAATTTTATACTTATACAAAGCATGTCCCCCTTCCCCATCCTCCCCATCCCACTTACCCTTACCCTTCATCAAAATATCACCCCCTCCTTCAACCAGCAACGTGTGGTTGAAGTAAACACACTCACACATACTTACAGTCATACACAAAGACGTATTTCTTCTTATGCTCATATTTGTATGTTTCAGTGTGTGTGAGTGTGTGTGTTGTGGATGCTATTTTGTGGATGCTATCATGTGGGTGGCAAGTGCAGAGAGAGAGAGAGAGAGAGTGAGAAATCCTTGTAAGCAGTTTTCACTTCTGTCTGATTTTTTTCATCTTCTTCTCCTCCTCCTCCTTGCTCCCCCATACTTCTTCTTCTTCGTCTTCTTGTGCAGCTTCTGTTGGTTAGCCAAAAAACGACAACAGCGCACAGTGGGTCAAGTTGGAGAATTAATTTACATTTCACATTTTTTATTTTTTTCACCAATTTTAAATGATAACTCTCTTAGTTAATAGGTCTTGGAGTATTCAAAAAACTTGATGAAATATACTTTTCTTTTGTATTAATAACTAATAGAAACAGAAATTGACGTTTAAAATGCAGTTGTTTTTTGATAATTTAATTGAATTTTATTACGAATTAATCAACTCTTTATATTTTGTTTTCACGATAAAAATTAAAAATGTTTCGAATAAGTAATGAATTAATTCGAGCTCACAAAAATAGAAGAAGGATCACTGTGCAGAGCGTAGTGAAGAGAAAAGAGGAAAGCAGGGAAGGACGAAGACGGAGACAAGTGGTGAAAAAAACGTGGGTAAGGTAGAAGATGAAATGGTGGGGGGAGTGGGAGGTGAAGGGGAGGACAAAGGAAGCGCGCAAAATGATGAATAGAGTTACTCAAATACAAACGCCGGGATAAGTTTTAGGAAGCGTGGGCGTGGCCAAGGAGGCGAAGGATGGGAGGGGGGCTGCGTAGTTGAAACATGTTTAAAAATTTCTATAACATCTTCGAATGCGCTGGGAGAAGGAAGGGGAAGATAGAGGGCGTGGGGAAAGGGGTCTGTTGTCGACTTAGGAACGAGACTAAAATGAAAGAGGAGCTGTGGGGGAAGGGGGAAAGGGGGTGTGTATGAGTATAGCAGCAATAACTTCTAGTTCGCTTTTTAATATTGTTCGGATTCAGCATATACAATACACGTATGTATGTTCATACACTCAGAGAAGAATCTTAACAAAAATATTTAAATGTATCTCAATATTTTTAATTAATTTTACTGGGTTTCAGATAAATTTATAAAATTTTAACAAATTTCAACTAATGAATTTACTTTTATATACATTAATATATCAATATCAAAATATATAATATAAAAATTTAAATATTAAGACTTTAATCCATGTTCTGGAAATGGGTATAAGTCCGTTAAAATCATTCATGATCGTTTTTTTCTTCTTAAATTTTCCTATGTATTTTTTGTCTCTGTGTAATATGTGAATTGTGTGAGTGGTATGAGGGATCGCAGTGGAAGGAGGCGGGGGTGGTTGGTAAAGGAAAAAAAGAATAGATGGAAGAAGCGCAAAGATTTTCATTAAAAATGTACTCATAGTCATTTGACAGTGTGCAGATGAGTGTGCGTGTGTGTAAGTTTGTATGTGTGTGTGTGTCTCTGTATGATTGATAACTTTCCAAGGCATACAAACTATATATGTACGTGCATATGTATGTGTACGTGTATCTCGTAGATATAAAGACTCATAAAGGAGTACCTACTGTACTCACACACACTCACAGATACAATTTGACAAAATGTGTATAAAGAAAACATTATTTGACTCGCATAATCAATATTATGAATAATATACATATTAACCCTGTAATGCCTAACAATAGCGGGGTCAACAAATAGCTCCATCAAAACTCTAAAAATTTATATTTTTACAAAAGAAGATTATTAATATTTATGTATTAATATTTATGTTATGTATAACAAATGACTTTAACCCAATTCGATTTGCAGAAATATGACATCAAAGTCAAAAAAGCAGGTTTTGGGCGTAATTAAAAAATTTTCATCAAAATTACTGACTGATAGGAAATTTAGTTACCTTGTAAATTATGTAAGAATATAAAGGGAAAATATGAACTAAGTTCACTACAATCGCTTTAAACGTAACCCCGCCTAAAGGGCATTCCGGCCAAATGTTTTGTTAGTATTTGCTGCGGATGAAAAATTTTTTGACACATCAACGTGTAGTTCAAACGGTAAGAGATAGAAAGCTGAAATTTTCACACAACATAGTTGAGACAATTTCAATTGTGCAATAAGACGGCGTTTTGCGAAATTCTACATATAAGTGGGTCAAACTCGGGGTCAAAGGTCACGGAATTGCTTAGTATGCTTGTTTCTCAAGATATCTAAACCAAACTCACGGACTGTATGTTTGGGACTCTCTCTTACATTCTGACCAAATTTCAATTGCGATGAAAAAACATTTAAACAGCGGACAGCAGAAGATAAATATTTCCGTTTTTTACAAAAAAAGTTATTTTATATATATTTGTTAAACCGGACGACTAAAGACCTAGCGAGCGAAGCGAGCAAGGGGCTAAAATAATTTAATTCTTTTCAATTGTGATATTCTAAATTTTCTGAATTTCGGAATTCAGAGTTTTATTTGCTGAAATTCGAATACAAGGAATTACGAGTATATTTTTACTCAAAATATAAGTATACTCGCACTCAAAGTGACATTCACTAGCATTCATGAGTGTGAGTAGGAATTTGATAAACAACATTTCGCAATTCGCATTTGTTTTTTAATGATTATTTTTTGTATATTTATTTTTAACTTATTGTTGTTACACTTTGTCGATCTTTCGCAGTTGTTGTTTTTGTTTCTGTGTCGTGCAACGAACTTTGTGTCTTATCGGCCAAACAAAACTGAAGAATTTGGAGAGGAAAGGGAGGGGGGAAGAGAAGTGTGAGTGGGAGGGAAAGATGATGACTGAGATGATCAGTGATCGATGATCAATTCTATGCGTCTGAAGGGAGAAAGAGAGGGAGAGAGAGAGCGCTTCCAGCTAAAATTCAGAAGAAGAAGAACCAGAAGATTGCAATTAGTCAGACGGACGAGGTCAAAGCCTTGAATCTCTCTTTGAATATACTCATTCACATTTGCGAGCAGCATTCGTATTTGTATTCATAATCATGCCACACTCAAATATATATATGAGTGTGTGTGTGTGTGTGTGTGTCAATGCCACGCAAAGGAGAAGCAGGAGAGAGAGAGAGAGAAGTCAATGCACTTCTCTACCGTTTTCTCTCTTCTCTTCTCATGTGAATCATTTTTGGTTATGCGTCTGACTATGCAGCGACTCATAATCCACTCTATCCACAGTGCACAATGGACAACTGACAACTTTTTATGCCATTCATACAGTGAGTTAAAGAAAAGATAGATTTTTTTGGAAAATATATACAAATATAATTTAAACGTATATTTGTTAAGCAATGCTTAAACTGGAACAATATATTTTCATTTTGGTTTTTTTTTTTAAATGTAGTGGGTCAAAAAGCCGTGAGCCACTGTAGATGGGAACTTATCAATTAATGCCAATTAATGTATGGCAAAAATGATCCACAGTCCACTCGATTCACACGAGACCCACAATTCACAATCCACAGTGCAGTCAACCTTCTAAGCACCCTTCACGCACACACACACAGATACACCCATGCACATATCAATTTTGTTGCAGTCATGCCCGAAATATATAAAAAGCTCTTATCCCACTTCTGGCAGCGTAGCAAACGAGAGCGGGAGCGCAAGATCGAGAGAGAGTGTGCGAGAGCGCGCTTGCAAGAGAGCGTAAGAACAAAAGCTGCAGTGAGATCAGCGTCAGGTCAGGAGCTTTTGTGTGTGTGTGTGTGCTGCGACTATCGTTCTGTGTGTGTTTTTAAGTTGTTTGCTATCTTTCTACATCGCTTCGTCTCTGTCTCTGTCCCTCTCCATCATCGCCCGTCCTGCGCTCGTTTGTTCGCCTTGGCCATGGCCGCTTGCCATTCGCATTGCGGGTCAATGACTGCCAAAAAAAAAATAAAAACACACACAAAATATATTTCTGTCGACTTTTTAGCAGCAGCGCCAAAAACTGAATAGTCACACACGCACACACACACATGCCACTGCAGCTGTGTTTGTGTTTGTGTGTAAACCTCATACAAGTGTTGTTCTTGCTCTGGATCTTGTTCTCCTTCTCCCTCTCCTGTTCTCACCCCCATTCGTCTTCTTCGCTGTCGCCTATGCAGTTGCGCATTTTTTCGTAGGCGTCTGAAACATCTCCAAAAAGAATGCGTACCATTAAAAACGCACAGTTTGTTAAGTAACTGTTTTGACAAAACAACAATTTCACAGATTTAACTCACCAAATTATTGTTTTTAATCAGTAAAGCCCTATTTTTTATGAATTTAATTAAAATAAATTTCAAATTTCTTGACAAAAAAGATTAAAATAATGTGACTTTAATTTGTAAATAAATTGTGTTGCTGCTAATTTTTATAATTTGTCTATAAGTTCAAACTATCGACTCAACTCAAGTATTATGAAGACTATCTACTATAATTTATACTTATTTATATGATATCTGAAACAGACAACATTTTCTCAGCATTTTTTAAAGAAAATTTTTATCTACGTTATGTACATATTTTTATTAATTTATTTATATTTAATTTAATATCTACATTTTTTGAAAATTTTTTTTAATTTAAATATTTCTTTTTGTTTCTAGCTTATTTGAAATGTCACAATTCTGGCGCCATTTTTTACGATTCACAGTGGAAACTTAATATAAAATGGAGAAAATTTGCAACGCCCGACTTCTAGTTTATTAAGAATAAGATTGCAATTTTCCAGCCACTATTTTTGTATACATATTTAAAAAATATATTTGAAAGTACCAAGCTAAACTGAAAAAATAGAATAATTTCATTGTATAAAATCGAATCAAAACTTTGAATGCTTTGCAGCCTTGATTTTTAAAATTTAACAAAATATGTAATATTTTTATTTATAAAATTATTTTAGAAATTTCCTAGCTATAAAAATCAAAATGGAAGAACAAGATTATAAAATTGACAATAAAATTACCTGTTTATAAGTATAAAACTATTTGTCCTGACTCACTCATATACTGATCATTGTGGAGCCCTAACGGTAAGAGCTAGGAGGTTGAAATTTTCACACAACATAACTAAGGAAATTTCATGATTCCATTTTTAAGATATCTAACTGATTGTATATTTGGGCCTTCCTGATACAATCTGAACAAATCTACTTAGTTAAAATCGTACGAGTAAATACAACTTTTAACTAAAAAACTGCAAAATGTTTCCATTTTCGATTTAGAGACTGCTCTACATTTGCTTATAAGTAGTATATTAATGTACATATACAACACATATAATAAAAACAGTTTTGCAAGATTAGAACGGCTTCTCATCGCAGTTGTTGTTGCTGTTGTTGTCATTTAATACCCGAAATTCTAGTCTAACCGGATACAAGGTTCGCTGCATTATTTTGCATTGTTTCTTTTTTTTTTGGTTTTTTTGTTACCTTTCCTGGTACGCAATATGTATTCAGTATTTTATTTTTTCTCTCTTTGTGCAGTTTCTTTTTTCTTTATTAAAATTGGTAACAGTTGTGCAAATGTGTGTAATGGAAAAAAGAATCATCTCTTAGCCAACAAGGTTTGTATACAAATAATCTACATATTATTCAACTTATTTTTATTTTATTCCATTTAAAAATCAAATTCAAATTTTTTTTTTAATCTTTCTGTTACTTGTGAATTGTTTAGTTTACAAATGTTCGAAATTAATTCATTGTTATCAAAATAAATATAATGCAAATTGGCCAATTAAATTTTAATATCTTGAAATTTGGCATTTTATTGAGTTTTAAATTTGCTGTAACTCTATATATTTATTTTGAAATCTATTTAAATTTACTATATTCATAATTGAATTCAAACTTAAGATTAACTATTTAATATATTTGCATATTTGCCGCTTGTAGTTCAACCAAAGTGAAAAGATTACAAACTGTAGTCCATGATTGTTTTGGTATTTATGGATTGGTATTTATCTTCAAGACTCGAGTACTTGGCAATTACTTTAATGGTTAATGGCCGCCTTGACAGACGGTCGCCATATGTTCATATGTTGGCCCCGATTGCGATGTGATTTTTGGACAGACTTTTGGACCCCCATCTACTGCCAATTTTGTACATAAGTGCATGCAGACATATGTACATATGTACGTAGGCAATCCCTCTCTCTTCTCTCACTCTCTCTTTCTCTATCTTTTTCTCTCTCATTCGTTCACTCTTGTTTTTGGAGCCTCTCTAAGCGATCCTTTGGTGCGCTTTAATTTTTGGGACTTTCACTGCAACTAGTGATGTAAAAATACATCGAAACATTGATAAGTCACTTTATATAAATATTATCAATTAATTTTATTATAAAAATTTTAAAAGTCGTTGACAAAAAAAATATTTGAAAGTATATATATTAATACTTCTTTACTTTATGTGGTTTAAAGCTTGTTTTCACATTTTTTGTGTATTTTTGTTTTTTTTTTTTTAAGTTCAAATGGAATTTATAATAAAGAAATATACATGTTAATTTCTTTATTTATTTTATTTAAAAGTCTTCAAAAATTTTTTTTTGTATTTAAAATATTTACATCACTAACTGTTCCGACCATCTTCTGTCTCCTTCTGTTAATCTGCCGCTCACTCTTCTCCTGCTGCATTGTTGCCTGCCATCACCTTCATCACCATCAGCATCAGTTTGAGCTTCATCATCATCATCATCATCATCGCCTTCATCGTATGGCGCATGAGTAATTTGCTATTTGATATTTTTGCATGCATGTCTCTTTGTATGTGTGTGTGTGTGCAAGTTTGGGTTTTTTTTCTTTTTTTTTTTGTAATATTTGTGCGCTTTTTGGGCAAACTGCACGCGCTGTCTCTTGTCTCTCTCCCTGCCGCTCTCACCCTCTCAACAGCTTGCAGATCGTCGTCTGTATATATGTATGTACATATGTGTGTACATAGAAAGATTCTCGTTGATCTTCATTCCGCGTTCATTGTTGTTGTTGTTTTGGTTTTTGGCTTTGCTTTTTTTGTTGTACTTTTTTTGGGGAGCTTTTGTTTGGTTTCAGTTTGTTTTACTTTTTTTGTAGGCCATTGAACTCACTGTGAAATTTGTCGGTTGTTGCCTAAAAACAAAAAATTGCAGCCAATTTAACTGCGGATAATTTTGTTGCTGGAATTTCTGTAATGCTTCTCTCAGTTTCTTTTCTTTGCTCCTCTGTTCTGTTCTGGGCCAAATATCTGCTTTTTACTTCTGCTGTAAACATTCATACATACATACATACTCACATATGTACATATGTATAATTGTATGTTTATAGGGTGGGGGGTAGTTGTTGTTTTTTTACTACAGCTTTTACGAAGTAGGAAGCAATATTAAATTTTATACAAGATCCCAGAGAAGATTGCAGTTTCGAATATATGAAATCTGCAGATCTGTAATTATTTCAATTTCAACAGCAAAGTATAGACAATTTTCAACTCTATTGTAACCTTTTTCCAACATTTAGTAAAATCCTCTTAAAATTCTGTTAATATTTCTTTAAATTTATTTATTTAATTAGAGAATTTTTTATTTTAATTTGTGTACTCCGAAATTTACCAGTTGAATTTTCGAATTTATGCTTGTTTTATTTTCCATTGTTACTTTGGTTTCATTTATGTTTATTCTAAAAATTATTTTATTTTTAATAAAATAGATTTATCTAAATGCTTGTACTTTAAAGCTGCTTCCATTTTTTTTGCTATCATTATTTTGGTCTCTATAAATTTATAAATTTGCAGATTATTTCTTTGTATCTAAAATATATTATTTTTTAATATATCGACTTTAGAGTTAATCTAGAAGAAAAAGCAGTAGAGGAATTAAGAGGACAACAACAACTGGAACATGGAAAAGCTTTTTTTTTCTTTTTTTTAACAATTTTTCAACGCAGTTGAACTCATAAAATTAAATTAGATTGCAGGCAATTAAGCGCACAAAGGCCGCGTAATTAAATGTGATCAGGTTTTTAAAGGGGGAATTGTAAACCAGAATAAGAGAGTTAGAGATTTAAACACACACACACTTATACACAATTACAAAACACATATATAGTATTACAGTTCTTGTTTTTCTGTTTTTTCTTGCTTCACATTTCATTCAATTTGCGATTAATTAATAAGCAGCGATTTAGCACAAATGCAAATTGATATTAAATAGCGCATATTAGCGGTTACTGGTTACCAACTGGTTACTGGTCACTGGTCACTGGTTACCGGTTAATAAAGTAGGAGATGCAAGTTGCAAGTGTTGCAACTTAATAACCACTGCACTAATCAAAAATAGGAGCGAGTTCCTAATATCAATTCTGATTCTGATTACTTGAAGAAATAAATTAAAATAGACTCGAATTTTCACCCTACTCAACACTTCATGTGTTTTGTGTTAAGTAATAACACAAAAGTGTCTGAATAATAAAAATTTAGAATAACACTTTTTAGTATACAAATTGAAATATTGTCAGTGTAGTAAAACAAGGAAAATGGACAATGAACAAGGCGAAAAACCAAATACATTTTGCAAGTAACTTATTAAATGCGTGAGTTGCTTTTACATCCCTAATTGCCACGCCCTGTATTACCGTACATTGTATTGCCACCCCAACCCTATGTAAAAGAAATGGATCAAATAGAATATGGATCCTAAAATTTGAGCATCTAATTGAGTGAATAACTCGGAGAAGGCAAAATGGTTGTTTCTCAATTGACTTTTGAAAAACACTGTGTTTTTTGGCCCAGTAATCAACGAGTACATAGGGTTATAGATTTGTGCAGTTGGTGCTTAATCCTGAGCTTTGACTTTTATAAATATGTTTGAAAATATTTTTTTCATTTTTATTATGTTTTTTTGAGGATAAAAAACTTTGTCAAGAAATGTATAACTCATGGAAGACCCCATAAAATATATACATTTGAGATTGCTTTTATTTCAATATGAATTTGTTATCAAACTTAATTTTCATAAAATGTATTTAAATTGAATTCTAGTACATATATGAAAAATCAAAAAATATTTTCGCTAAAAATGCAGACCAGAGTATCTACATAGATGTGTAATGTTTTGTATTGTCCCAAAAAATAGAGAAAACCAAACCAAAGTGATCGTCTTCTGTAGAGTAAAAACTAAACATCTGCGTGTTTCTGCGGTATATAATTAATGCTAAAATAAAGTTGAAAGTGTGTATTAAAAGTAAATCATAATCCTGTTTGCGGCTCTTGCGGTACTTTAAACTTTTTGAAGCCGTGCTTTTATGCTACAAAATCTGATTTTTTCCGGAGTGATTTGGGGAGGGGGATGAAGACATGATCAAATTAAAAAGCAAAAGGAATTGTAAACTTTACTTAGGCTAATTAGCAAACATGCAAACTATAAAATATTTTGCTTTATGTTTAAGTTTATAAAAAAATAAAAAAGATTTATGTTTACATAAATGAAGTTATGGTTACTGGGCATTTAACAGTCGATCAGCTCGAGTTTAGTATTCTTACTTTTTCAAAAAAGAAAGAGAGAGAGAGAGAGAGAGGGAAGACACAGAGAGAAAGAGAGGGAATAGAATTCACGGTCCAACTTTGTTGACTTTGTCTATGTTTGAATTTTTTGTTGCCAGCTAGAGTTGCAAATTCAGCTGGAGATGGGAAATGGATGGAAATGGGGATGGGAATGGGGATAACGGAGCTTGTTATGCCTATGCCTCGTGCCACAAAGGGGGCAAGGATGGAGAGGGGTAGGGGGTAGAGCAAGGACTGCATTTGTCCGAGGACCACAACATATGCCGTTGGCATTGCCGTGGAAGGAGTAAAAGGAATGGGAAGTTTTTGTGTTTCCGCTTTTTAAACGCCGTTTTAGTAGTTTTCTATGCATTGCCACAAAGTGTTGTGTGTGGCATGAAGTGTGTGTGTTTGTGTGTGTGCAACAGCGCAACAAGGGAAAACGCTTTTCTTTTTTTTATGGTCGGGTGTGAAAAATTATGAAGTAAATGTTTTTCTTATTGTTTTCATAACTTTGTAATTTCTGACACCAGTTCTTGCATTATTATTATTGTTGTTGTTGTTGTTCTTGCTGTGGAACTTAAAATTACGTTAGCTGCAATTTGGTGCTCGACCTTTTTATGCCATTTTCCCATTTTATTATTGTGGTCTTTGAAATGCAAAATGTTGATAGACGAATTTTTTCGGTCAAATCATGATGCAAATCCACATGAAAATCGTTTGAGTTTTGGCAAAGTTATGATAGTTTTTAGTTGGTCTGATTTTCAACTTGGAATCTTTACAAGTCCAAATTTCTAAAAATTTCAGTATTATTTTTTTTGAAAGCCTTTTTTCTTTCAGAATCAGAATTTAAAATCCGGATTATTCTAATTATTGTACAAGGAATTCGATAAGTGTAAAACATGAAAACTTTAAGTTTTGAAAAATTCAGTGAAAACCATATTGATATTTTATTTGAAAAATGTTTTTTTTTTCAAATATTTTCTTTAAAAAAATTAATAAAATTTTGATAATGAGAACTTTTTAGTTGATTCAAATATTTCAGACTAGCTTTCTGAAATTAAACAGTTATGTCCAGAATACATACTTGAAAAGTACATGCTAGAATTCAGAATTCAGAACCTTTAATTAGAAATATTCTTATTGGTTTTGTAAGTATACCTTTTCAGATGAGTATGTTTTCAAGATGTTTATACTTATATCAATAAGAAATAAGAAGTTCACCTACCTTTTTTTGGATTCAGGTCGAGCTGCGGTTTAAGGTTTCGTTGATCGAATGTTTTTTTTTAGAATATTCTCGCACTTTTCGTGATTTATTTGAATTTATTTCGAGTTCTTCTTCAGATGGGGTCTAGTCCATAGAGTCACAAAATTGAAAACTATCGACACTTGATACACACTGGGATAAAGTTTAAAAATTATTTTTGATTTGGTTTTTTATGTCAGATTCTTCACTTGAAATTGCAACTTGCTTTCTTGCAGTTCACTTTCAAAAATTCACTTGAACAAAAAAACGAGAGTTTCTCAGCACTTGAACAAAAAAACAAATCTTAAGTTTCTCAGCACTTGATGATGAAAAACGAAGTAGAAAAAAAAATAAAACGTTTGGGGATTCGAAACGCGTTTTTCGGGCTGCCGTTTTTGAATTTAGATTCAGTTTAGATTTCGATTCGGAATCTTTTGAAATGGCAACTCAACAAATTGGAGAAGGAATCGAACAAAATTGTTTGAGGACATTCTGATTTCTGAGCTCACAATTCGATTGCGAATACGTTTCGAATACGAGAATGTTTCGAATAATTTCTTTCAAAAATGGAAAGTTCTTTGATTATTTTTTGGTTGTTTGTTTGAATTTATTGTTGGTTGTTTGGTTGTTCAATTCGTTGGTTTGGTCGACGCACGTCCAATCCGATAGCTAACTGATGTTCATCTAAATGGATCTGAACTATTCGAAATATAATGTTGCCCAGAAACTTTTTTGGGATCAGGCGTTGGCGTTGACGTTGACGTCGCTGTTGACGTCGCCGTTGTCGTTGACGTCGCAGCTGCAGCATTTGAAACGCCAGCTTCGCATCGCATTTTAGCCTGTCTATGTGTGTGTGTGTGCGTCTGTGTGTGTGTGTGTGCGTCTGTGTGTGTGTGTGTGTCGACTTGCAGTTGTCAATGCTGCAACGCAAAAGTCCATTCTGAGCCGCTGCGGGGCACAGTGGTCACTTTTTTCCATTTTGGCTCTGATTAATTAATTACTTTGTGGAAAGGTTTCAGAGTTCTATGCTGAAAACTAATTTGACCAATATAAATTACATATTAATTTCATCTTTTTATATTTTCTTAATTTTGTTCTTAATATATTTTTTATTTGTGGCATTTTTCTTAATTTTTTTTAATTTTTCATTATTTTTATCTTTAATATATTTTATTTTCAATACTATTATTGCTATTAACAAATCATTAACAATAATTTACATTAACAATAATTTTTTTTTGCTCAAGGGCGACTTAGCGAAATATTTCCATTTATTATTAATTGCTATGCATTTTACGTCAAAATAAGAATATTAATTGAGGCCCTCAACTAGAGAATCCAAATCCAAATGGAGCTTACAGAACAGGACGAAAGTCTAAAGTCCTTGTCAAATTGAGTAAATTGACCACTGTGTGGGGGGCTTGCAAATAATTTGCAGGCAACATCATAATGAACAGCGTCCCCTCATCATCATCATCATCATGTCCGCACACACACGCCCATACACACGCACACTAATACACCTACATATGTGCACTTTTGGCACTTTTTACCCCTACTTAAAAGGGCTCTCAATCCAATCTCCGTTCCAACCCAACGCAAGTCTCGTCCTCTCACTCTCACTCTTTCTCTCTCTCTCTCTTCCTCTCTCTGTCTTTCTTTTCGCATTGCACTCTCAACTCAACTGCAGCGGCTCCCCTTTCCCCTTCTTTACTCCCCTTCCCTCAGTGGCCGAAATGCTGCCACCGAAAAATAAAGATCTGCCCAAAACATGTTGCAAAAAGAAATCGCTAAAAAAAAGAAAAAAAGGCAAACAGCGAAGAAAACAAAAAATGAAACGAAATACACATACACACACACACACATATAAACACACACACACACACACACACACGGAACACAACAAAGCGTAATCCAAATGCTGAAAAAAACCAACAAAAAAAGTAAACATAAACCCAAAAAAATAAAAAGGAAAAGAATAAAATAATAAAAATGCATTGGGAAGCCCTATAAAACTGTGTGTGTGTGTGTGTGTGTGTGTATTTGTGTGTGTGCAATACCTGCGTGGCCCCACTGGACTGATGAGCTGACAGCCCCCTTTTCCTTTACCCCCTCCCTTCTCATTCACACATGCACACACACACATATGTATGTCTATATATACGTGCATCTATCTATCTACATATACATACATATATACGTGCATATGTGTTTGTATAAATGAGCAAATGAGCGGGACGAACTCGTCCTTTTTCTGGCCTATGCGAACGCGTAACTTGGACAGCGCTGCCAACGTCGCAGTCGCAGTCGGCGTCGTTGTCGATACTATTGCTACTGTCGTCCAGTTTTTATATGTATGCATGTTATATTGCAATATATACATACATACCTATATTTAAATATAATGCACAAACACCAGTTGCAGTTGCAGCTGCAGCTGCAGTTGCAACCCCCAACCCCTAAAATCCCAACCCCATCAGCCCCCCACTCCCAACTCTCTATCCCCGTTGCAACAACAATGCGCGTGCGTGCGTGCGTTGCATCAATTGCTGCTTCAGGGGGACTCACAACAACAACAGCATCAGCAAACAACAACAACTGCACCTATTAAATGCAAAAAAAAGACAAAAAAAATAATGCATGAAAAAAAGAGCAACAAATTTTGTGTAAATTTGTATTTAATTTCTTTGCTAAATTCTCCAACATTTTCATCGCTTCGAGTGCAGTGTGCCACATGTTGCAGACTTGCTCAAATAATTAAAAAAAAAATTTGTTGTCCTAGCATCTGGTAGAAAAACTTTAATCATTATTCTAACATTCCACTTGGTTGTAAAAGTAAGTAAAAAATAATTTATGTAATTTGATTTAAAATAATTTAAAATTAGAATGAAATAAATATAAATTTAATATACAAATAAAATGTAATATTTAAGAAATGGAATATGATACATTTATTTTATATATTTTGATAGGGTATTCTAAAAAGAAGATAACTTTCTATACTTAATATTTAGGGTAAAAATTGTGAAACTAAATAAAAAAACATATATGGGCATTTCCACAGAAAGGTCCACCGCGGCCAAAAACGTAAAATTGATCAGAAACTCACATCTTGTGAAATTTTCTTCCAAAAATGTATTTAAGTTATTTGTTTAAGCAATATACGCTAGAAAATATTCAATAGGATGAACAAATAGATTCTACATTGGAATAAAATCACTTTTCTATATTTTTGCCCATTTTCTTAAAAATTGACTTGCAAAATGGACAGTTTGTGTTCTATCGATTACACTGAGTAAGATATTCAGATTGTTACATAAACTATTTTAATACATAGAAATATATTGAAAGTTTGATTTAAAACACGTTTTAGCAGCTGTTTTCGATTTTTAATTTAAGAAGACACAGAAACAATATAAAAATAGTGATGGTAAAAAATGTCCCGTGCGAATTTCATTAAATTGAAGTAAAAAAAAAGCAAGTCATCTTTGAAAAAAATCATAACCATTTTTAAGAGGCATCAATGCACAAGAGTTTAAAATTAGTTGCATTAAAATATTGCCTCTGGATTAGCTGAAATTGGCGTTTGAAACTCACAAGTCACTCCCATTTCGTGTCCCGTGCGAATCACTTAAATGTTTTCTATTATCTTAAAAATGAAAAATTACCCAAGATTAATCTTTGCACCAATGAAAGAGCTAATCAAATGCTATATGTTAAGCCCTTCATCAGAAAAAACAACGGTTTCCTTTTTACCATTTTTTACTTTGAATGAGTACGAATGTCCCGTGCGCGAGTTTGGAAATGCCCATATGTCAAATCATTTTTTAGATACATTTACAAATTATAATAAAAATGTAATATCGAAATCATAATTAAAGTGCAAAATGGAATGCAGAGAACGAAAAATCAACTACCAAGAAATTAAAGCGATTAAAATACATATTTATATTATATAATAGTTCCGTATTTACATTCAACTTAAGTTGCTAAGTAATAATTTATGTATATACGTGTATATAAGACTCTTTGTTCTGACTAAAAGACTCACTCACTGTCTGACTGAGAATCAACGTGAAGGCAAAACGGTTAACGCTAGAAAGCTGAAAATTTCACACAACACAGCTGACGTGCAATTTCACGTTTACCGTCTAATTGATTGATTAATTGATAAATAATTAAGTTAATTAATGTAAACTTAAATTCCGTTGTCTGTTGTTGAAAAGCAGTTGTTTTTTATGTATGTCCAAGCTCACACATCGATGTTGCTGATGCTCCACTGTGCAACTCATTATATTTACTTAGTTAAGGAGAACACATTCACATATTAGTACACATACACACATACATATATGTATGTAGTGTATATATATAGACTGATGCTGATGCAGCTGCAACCCGCAAAGGGGTTACTCTATCCCCACAAAAACACACAAAATTAAGTATACGCACCGTCAGCTCCAAAAACAGGCCATAAAACGACGACGAGTTCTGTTATTCTTCTTCTTCTACTCGCTTGCACATAGGCTTTCAAACGCTTTGCAAATCAACCCCAAAAACTGAGTAGGCCTATCAAAAACGATGCGAGCCATATAGCAAATAGCGCCCAAAAGTGCAACGAAATAAAAAAGGATCAGAAAAAAATTAAAAAAAAGGTAAAGCAAAACACAAAAAATCGTCAAAAAGCGTGCACCTAAATGAAAGAGAAATACGAGGGTAAAGTATTAAACAAAGCGGGCGAATGCTAAAAAAAAACTGCAATCCAAATATTGCTCTGCACTGTTGCCACCTCGCTCTAACGCACGCGACGCACGCACGCACGCAACGCAGATACCCCAAAAAAAACGACCACAAAAAATGCAAATAACACAAAAAAAAAAAAAAAAAAAATTTTTAAAAAAAAAGTAGGGAATGAGCAGCAATGGTCCAGAAAAGGGAGCAGAAAAGGGAAAGGGGAAAGAGAAATGGTCAACTGCAATGACATTGAATGCAACTTGCAACGTTGCAACTGCCACACACACATACACACATTTTGGGGGCGGCCTATTGAGATCACACACACAACACACATACACACGCACATACGACGCACAGTCGACGTCAACTGCGCTGCCAGCACGGCCTAAAAAAAGAGTTAAAAAATATGCCAAACGAACACAAATGTTGAAATTGTATTCCCCTATTTTTAATTTTTATCTTTCCTTTTTTTTGAATTTTGTTGCACTTTTTTTGTGCGTGTGTGTGCGTGTGTGCAAAACAACCCCCGAAAAATGCAGAGTGCCGAGTGCCGAGTAGTATCTGACCGAACCGAACCGAACTACGCAACCACTGAACCACTCACCACTCCGCTCCGAACCGAATCGAATGGAATCGAATGGAGTCGTGAGTCGAGTGACCAGTCGCTGCTGCAGTTATGGGCGTTTTTTATCCTACACTCACGATGTGTTGCATGCAACACAAAAAAACCAAAACAAAACAAAACAAAACAAAATAAAAATAAAAACAATTGTAAAAAAAGTCGTCCAAAGCAAATGTTATAAAAATAAAAGAAAACCACTCTGCAGTCGATGGCAGTTGCTCGACCTTTAAATGCCCAGTAAATAAAAAAAAACGCAAGCGAAATGGCTTAAGTCAAGTAGTCCCGACTATTGGATACCCGTTACCTATTTAAATAAATATAACATATTTAGTACTGAAATTAATTGTATTAAACTTAAATTTAAATTTTTATTTTTAATTTAAATAGATATAACATATTTAGTACTGAAATTAATTGTATTAAGCTTAAATCGGCCATTACAAGCAGTCCTTTGCGTTAAATTATGTTAAAATTTTTTAATGCAAGGATTCAACGCTGATTCAAATAAATGGACACTTTGTTATTGTTGTGAAAAAAGCCATTACAGCCGTTCTGTTTTGCCGCTCTTGTTGCGATTTAGTAGGATGATAGCCTATAATAACATATATCGTTAACAGACATGGCTATATCGACTCGGCTGTTGATGCTGATCAATTGTTTATATACTTTATAGGGTCGGAGATGCTTCCTTCTGCCCTTTATACACATTTAAACGAATACAATATACAATGTAACGGGTATAAAAAATAAATGAACTAATAATTGTGGAAATATACATATTATACACAATTCTCCCATGTTGAATGCGATATTCGACATTCAAAGTGAAATAAAACATATGCCAAAACATTATTTTGCTGTTATAAAGAGGGAAGCTTTAAGGTCTTCCTTAGTACTATTATTGGTGCAAATCTGGATTTTTAACAATGGTTCGTTTTTAAGATAATTTCCAAATACCAAGGCATTCGCACGCGACTCAAACCGAAGTAGTTTTTTCGGCGACCAGTTCTAGCACAGATTTCGGCAAAACGTGAACGAATATTTTGATGCAATTAATTTTAAAATGTAATGCATTCATTTATCTTAAAAATGTTTTTTGTTTGATTTAAAAATATTAAGTAGTTTTTTTTAATTTGATTTGAATCACTGTCACACGGGACATTTTGTTCCACAATATATTTCTATTGTTTCTGTCTCTCTTTTTTAAATTATATATCCGAAAAACTTGTTTTAAATTAAACTTTTAATATATTTCTATGTATTAAACTAGTTTATGACACAATCTTATTATCTTACTTAGTGTAATCGCTATAATACAAATGGTCCATTTTGGAAATACATTTTTAAGAAAATGGGCAAAAATACAGAAAAAGTGAATTTATTCCAATTTATAATCTATATGTTCACCCTATTGAATTTCTTCTAGCTTATATTACTTAAATAAATAACTTGAATACATTTTTGGAATAAAAATTTCACAAGATGTGAGTTTCTGATAAATTTTAACTTTTTTGGCCCCGGTTGACATTTCTGTGGAAATGCCCATATGTCGTAGTGCCAGACATTTTAAGGTTTTTAGTAACTTTCCGTATAATCAAAAGCAAAAGTGCAGCGAGACTCTGTGTCTGTTGTCTCTTACTAGACTAATTGCCAAGTCACCTCCTGTGACATACACTCACACTAGAGCCACACTCAATGAAATCCTCCTGCACAAGTTGGATTCCCAATACTAGTTATCAGCATCAAAGCAAGCCGCTCCATATGAGCTACCCCATCTCCGACAAATACATATACGTATATGTGATAAGTACAATTGTATCCGATCTCAGATTACATTATTTAAATTTTTTGCATATATTTTTATTGAATTGGTAATATTTTAAAATAAATACACTCAAAAATCCGAAGTAATTTGATAGTTGAATTTTTTTAAATGTATTTTTTTTTTGTATTCCAGATCAATTTAAACTTTTTCTTTTCATTTTTTATTTGAGTTGATAATTAAAATTTTAATATTTTATTTACTTTAAATTCTGAATGAATAAAAATATTAATAATTTTTGTAATTGATTTATATTTTGCTTTTGTTTCTCAATAAACAAGGGCAAAATCTATAACTTTTTGCGTCTTTTAGGCTACTGGGCTAAACTTGCAACAGCAACTGCAACTGCAACGGCGACTGCAGTCAAACTTAATGCTGCTGGCAGCGAGCGGGTGTGGCAAGGCGAGTGCGGCAAGGTCGCCGCGGCGTGTGGCATGGAGAACAGAGCAGAAGAGATAAAAAAAGGAGCGACAAAAATAAAAAAAGGCAGAGGACAAAACAACCAAAAAATTCTACAAAAAGGCGAAGGCAAAGGGCAGGGGGACAAAAAAGTGGAAATTATATAAAAATGCGCTAAAATGTGCACGCACATGTACATGTCACGCACACACACAAACACACACATGCACGCACTCACACTTACATACGCGTACAAAGAGATCGTTGTTTTTTTTTTTATATTATGTGTTGCCTGCTTTTGGGCGTCGCATTGAATTTGGGAAGGCAACACGGCGTATGATTGTTGTTCGCCATTGGTGTGAGGACAGCAGAGTGTGTGCGTGTACGCGTGTGTATTGGTAATATGTTTGTTTAATAGGCCTAGAGCTGCGTTGCGTTGCGATGCAACTGCAAATCGATGTGATTATGTATGCATATATGTATGCATATGTGTGTGTGTGTGTGTGTGTCTGTATACATGTGTGTGTGAGTGCATAATGCAATTTTGCGCAATATATCAATAATAATTCTCCATCCACCAATCTATGAACTGCATTTATATTAATATGTATAAAAACATATACATATAAATAGATATACATATTTAAAGATGTACATACATATAGATATATTCGATAATTTATAAGTAAGAGAGTGTCTGTTAAATGTACAGTTTATTCACTAACGCATAAATGCATAATTCAAATGCACAAAACTTTTCCCAAATTGAGCTTGAGTTTTTGTAAGTTATATTTATTTTATTGTTTTCATTATTCGTAAAAAAAATTGTTTTAATTTCAAAACATATTTAGAAACTAACTAACTTAGATAATCAAATCAATTGCATAATATATACAAAGTTTTATATATTTGAAATTAAGATATTTAATTTATTTTTTCATTTTTTTAAACCAACGAAAAGAATAATTATTACGTATATAAAGTATAATTAGAAAATAGGATTTAAACCAACAACTTTATTAAATTTTAGACAATGCAAGACAATTGTATTGAATGTGCTAATTTGTTTTTTTATCATATTTATTTATTTAAAGTCCACTTCAAGCAGTCAAAAAAGAAGTTCATATTAAGTTTTCAAAAATTAATTCTCAATCAAATACTATAACTTTTTAGTAGCAAATAAAATAAAGTAAATTTAAAGTCCTAGTAATGACTTCGCAATGTTTTCTTACATTGCAACTTGTTGAATACTTTTAGGAGTCATTGAGTCATTTATACAAAGCGGATTTTAAAGGATTGGCAAAGTTGTCTTTGCAAAATTATATTTATATTTTAATTTATACTTGTGAAATAATTATGCATTTCATTATTATCCCCAAAAAATAAAGCACACAAAAGTATTCACAGACTCGTAAAAAGCGCATCCAAAGAAATGATGCCGAGGCAAGTGCATTTTCTGCGTTCCCGCTTTTCCCTGCTTTCCTCCATTTCCATTTCCCCCTCCTGTGCTCTGTTCAGTATTCAGAATGCGTTTGTTGTGATACCAACTCTTGATTGCTTTGTTTCGATGCCTTTTTTCGTTATGTCCGCCACAAAAACAACAACAGAGACAGAGAAAGAGGCAGAGAATGATGCGCTCCAACATTTGACCAAATCTATTGTAGTTCTTTTTGGTATTGAGGTAGTTAAAACTGGCGAGAATCAACGACATTTTATTTCTTAAAATAAAGTCTTCTAAAATCATGTTACAAGGAAACTTAAAAATAATAACAAAATTGATCTAGTATTCAGTATTTTTATTTATACTTTGAATTTAAATTTTTTTATGCTTCTTCACTTGAAACTTTTCCTTTTAAGTTTACAGGTAATATTTTAATTTTTATATGTTAATTGTTAATTAAAATGTGAATATATAATTTTTATTTTAAATTTTTTCTTTGTCGACTGTAATTAATTGACAAAAAAATATGAATTAAAAGATTAATAAAATTTGAACTATTTTTAGAATCTCGTTTCTTTTAAATATTTTTTTTTTTTTGGAATTTTTTCATTTCTTGTAATAAATGTTTGATCGATCTTTTAAGTTTACAGACTACATTTTAATTGTTTATGCACCAATTTAAATTGTTAATTTAAAATTGCTTTATTTTCTTTTATATCAAATGTCAAGTGATTTATCTTGTTAACGTAAAATAAATGAATAAAGAAGGGGGAGAAAAAATAATGAAAAATTCATTTGATTTCCGTTCAAAATTTGGCATTTTCTAGAAAAGAGTGGGATGCATTTTCCCCCATTTTCCCATTTTCTCAGTCTCGCCGCTCGAGGGAAACTGCGTGATAAAGCCGCTTACAAAGCGAAAAAGCGGAAAAAAATTATGAATATGATGAAAAATGGGGCGATGAATGTGAAATGTGGAGCGTTGAGGGATTCCAAGAGTTATCTATCTATGTATGAGCTCTGGGAGTACTACATAAGAGTATGTGTATATGTGCATGCGTATATGTCAATACAAACAACTCTGTTAATTCTGTGTGTGGGATGCCGCCAAGTATTACATTAACATTAAAATCAACAACAACGCAACAACGACAACAATATAATAATATTTACGTTTATACATACATACATACACACACTCTTGTACATATTTACAAGCGAGAAGAAAATGGCAAAAAAAATAATATGAAATGACTAAAAAAAATTTCACAAAATGCAAAGAGAAGAAAAAGAATCAAAACAAAACAGCAAAAAAGACACACAAAAATTAAAAAAAAAAAATACGTCCAAAACTTTTGTATATAAAGACACACACACACATGTACATATATATATAAATTTATTAACACGCGCAGACTGCGTTCTATACACTGAGAGAAAAAGTGTTGCAATTATGCGAAATAATTAGTTTCATCAAATATGAATAGAGTCAATTTAAATATTTCACATTTAATTGATATTTTAAAATATTTCACAGCTAATGTATCAGAGTGTAGGCCAAACGGTTAGACCTGCAAAGCTGAAAATTTCACATAACATAGCTGAGACATTTTCAGTATTATAAATTCAATATATTATTTAAGAATGCCAATTGAAATTTTAGTGCTTTTAGTATGGTTTCACTAAATTAATATTAACTTTGACTTTGACATTTAAGTATGAATTTAGTTAAGCAATGTGTTTAATATAGTTTTGTTTTTTTTTTTTTTTTTTGAAATGAATAGAATTACGAAATAGTAAACTGAAAAAATAGAATTTCAGGCAGAACTAAAATTGAGATAACAAATTTCAAGTGATTTTTTTTTTAAATTTTGGCTTATTAAGTTATTATTAACTTTGTTATTTTGATTTAAACGAAATAATAATTACATTTAGATTTGTATAGCATTTACCAATTTTTTTCTTAGTGTACTTATGCCCGCCCACGGCTGATTCCCCCTCTCTCCCTCTCTCTCTCTCTCTCTTTCCCCCTCTCCCTTTCGCACTGTCGCATTGTCCACCCGTTTCGCTTTGTCCACCCGATTGCATTACACGCACGAAAATAAAATGCAAATGCAGCGCTCATCCCAAAGGGGGTTGGGGGTGGACTGGGGGCGGTGTGAGGGTAGGTGATAGGTGGTAGGTGGTAGAGCGTAGGGGTGGGGGTTTGGAGTTGGAGGTTGGGGGTGTGGAATGGAGGCCTTTTTCGACGACTGCCCGGATGTGTGTTGGCCGCCATTGCATTTTCGTTAACCGCACGCACACACACACACACACATTGCACACATTTGTGGCGCATTTTCATTTGGTTCATTTTTATTTTTCAGTTTTTGTTCTCGTTGTTTTGCTCGTTTTATCTACTGACATCATTTTTTTCGCCTTATTTTGTGTTGTGTTTTCACTTTTTGTTTTGTTTATTTTGCCAGCTCTTTTTGCTCCCTTGCCCTTTCCCCTCCGCCCTCTGTTTTGGCCCTCCCCATTTTTGGCTGCATTCGGTTTTGGGTGTTATGAAAATGGCCAAAACGGGCGTAGAGATAAACGGACAGACGGACGTACAGACATATGGATAGACAGACAGATGGATGGGGGAGAGGGGGTGGGGAGTGGGGGCAAAGTGCGTGCCCATCTCAATATTCTGCTCTCTTTTTCTCTCAGTGCGTGTGTGTGCATTTAATTTTGGCCATTAGCAACTGAGTGAGCGAGAGAGAGGGAGAGAGAGAGCGAGAAAGAAAGAGAGAGAGAGAGAGAGAGAGAGAGGGAGGATCAAAAACAGAGGAGGCTATAATAAAAATGCGTGCCTTCGAGCCTATAGAACAAAAAAATGGAGGCAAGCAAAAAAAATAAATAGAAGTAGAGATGCCAACAAAGGAGTAAAACGAACAAAGAAATGACAGGGTATCACTAGAGTGATCGTACAGAGTGTACATAATTCACAACAACAACAACAGCAATAACAACAATGAATTTGAACAGTATTGCCTCATATCTTTATTTTGTATCTATGTGCTTTTTTATTTTAATATCAATTTTTTACTTTTTTATATTTATTTTGAAATATTCTATGACTTAATTTATTTATAAATTTGTATTATATTTTTGTTTATTATACGTATGTGTCTACAATAATTTACATAAATATATTCTTTGTGTGTATATATATAAATTTTTTTTTTTTTTTTTTACATATTTTCATAAATTGTGTTTGAATCAGTGAATTTTAATTTTTAACTATTTTAATTTTTTCAAAAATAATTTTTTTTTCGTTTTAATTTGTTTATACTTATTTGTTTTTTAATTTTTTATGCAAGTTTTTATTTAATTATATTTCTATGTTCAATTTATTTATTAAGTGTCAGTTACTAAACGATTTCAAGCCATTTACCGAGGTACAAAACACATTTATATATATTTATCTGATATCTGTATATTGAGTCTACGAGTATTTTACTTTATTCTTTATTTTATTATTCTAAATTTTATTTCATTTTGTTCCTTTGCTTACTTTGATTTGATATTATTTTTAGCTTGTATTATTATTATTAATGTTATTATTACATATTATTTTTTATATTAAATAATTTGATTTTTTTATTATTTCACATATTCATATGTTGGCAGAGTGCCGTTTACTTTGAATTATGTGTTATCATTTGAATTTTTTTTTGTTTTTGCTGCTTTCGTTTTTTGCTGCAGCTCTTTTCTGTTTTTTAGGGTTTATTCAAACAACAACAACAACAAATTTGTTGATGTGCCTACGCGTTTGTTATTTACTTGTATTTTTATTATTTTTCTCCTTTTGTTGTATTTTATATTTTGATGCCATTTTTACATCGTTTTTTTGTGCATTTATCAATTTAATTTGCGGATATATATACATACATACATATGTGTAAGTACGCGCACACATATGTATATGTATGTATGTACTATATGTATGTGTTTGTGATGACAGCCTGCAGCCTCTTCCTCTCTCTCTCTCACACACACACTCTCTGTCTCGCTCGACCTCCTTCTCAGTGGCAACACAAAAAAATTAATAAAAAAAAGAAGAGCATTTTTAAAATATTTGTAATATAATGTAATACTTACTAGGCCTTTACGGTCCTTTGGCCGAAAGGGGGGCGGATTGATTGAGTGGGGGGGGGGGGAATAGGTGTCTAAGAGGGTGAGTAGTGAATCTGAATTGTGAATGCTATGCGACTGCGTTCAAAGCAACTCATACGCCCCGTCAGCCACGCCCACAATAACGTTAACAACAACAACAAGAACATTGAACAACATTTTGTTTACTTTGGACTTTAATGAAAAATGCGTGGTTACAAAATTAGCATAAACATTTATAATTGATTCCGCTGCATTGCACCTGCAATTGCAATTTTTGTTAACTTGGGCAGGTTAACTGGCATCAGCCAACAGGAACTACCACAATTGTTTGCCCACTGCTATAGACTGTGTAATGCACACAGCCACTGCAACAAAGCTTCGCCCAGCTCTCTTTTACAACAACAACATCAACATCATTATATCCCTTGATTACTTACTATACACATACATATATGTATCCGCAATATACGCAACTTTTCTCACACGTAATTAAATTTTTTTATTATGAAAGCGAATATAAAATATGCAGAGAAGGAAAAACAAATTAAATAGAACGTTTGTGGACAGGGCGGCGGGAAGGGGAAAAAGAATGGGGAAGGGAAGGGTGAAGCGGATTCATCTACTAGAGCATCTATCATTACTATAATATTCTGGACAATATTACTGAAATAACTCAAGAAAGTGATTTTTTTGGGTTTTTCCAAAATAAATTATGCAATTATTTGATTTTAACTTAAATTTACTTAAATTGAACAAAAACTTGAACACAAACTTGGCTGCAAACCGGAATTGAACTTTTTAAGGTACCCGAACCGGATTATGAGCCTAACCTTTGAATTTTTAATCTCACCAACTTCTTTAACCACTTTCCTAAATAATAGTTTTGGGTCAAAAAAAAAAAGATTTCTTGCTTACTTAGTGACTAGTGACATAATTAATAAGCCTCAACTTGTTATGAAATAAATAAATAATAAATACAAATTAATAAGAAAATACATAATTGAAAAAATATACATGTATATACGTAAATAAATAAGCATATATATGTAATGGTTTTCTAATTTCTAGGTAGTTTGCAACCTTGAAAAAAATGTCAAATAAGCTAAGACAGTTTAAAATCGAGTGGAAAATAAATGACCTGTTTATTTTAGGGCGGTTTTTTCAATGTACTTATAAACTGTATCTAAGATATAAATTAAAATTTGACAGTAATTTCTATGCGTTTTCTGTCAAAATATATTTCAAATAGTTATCAAACACCTTATTTAGACTTAATGGCCTTAATGTGTTGTATTAAGGTGTTATACATAGTTACCAAATCAACTGTATATTTTAGACTCCAAGACTTGGAGGATTATTTGCTTTTATTTATTTATCAATTGATTAATTAATTAATGCATTTAGTTATTCATTTATTTACTATTTCCTAGTGAGTAAATAATTACGATTAATTGGAAATCACCTTTTTTGGAAATAAAAACATATGATACATATAAATCATATTATATCAGAGCGATCTTAGAGGCTTCCATGATTTCAATTGGTAATCATCATCATCCTCCTAATTCCCTTTATTTCCTCTTTCTCTTTCTTCTTCTCACTCCTTCTTGCTTTCCCTTTGTGTCGTTCGAAGACATAGAAAGCTGTGCTCAAAAGTATAAAAACAACACAAAAATGCAACAAGAAACATTATAAAAGTTGATCGGAAGAAAAAAGGGCGCGGACTGTGATGGGAGAATTGGTAAAAAAGAAAGATGCATAGGGGTGGAGGGGGGGGGGGAGGGAGGAAGAGGGGAAGCGGCAGTTGCAGTTGCATGTGCGGAGCTCGTTTGTGTTGTGTGTGCCAAATATTTTTGCAACTCACAAATCTTGTTATTTTACAAAATCTTCGGAGAGAGACTCAACAAGTTTTTATATATATATATATATGTATGTGTGTGTGTGTTGTGTGTTTGTGGTTGTAAGTGTGTGAGTATTTTTGACTTGACTGTTTTCAATTTTTCATTTCTTTGTATAAATTTGGTGAAGCACTCGAAAGTTTTGTATAACGATGTGACTTTTATTCTTATTTTGTTGTTGTTTAAATGCCCCACACATATGGTGCTGTGGTGCATTTTAGCAAATGACTTCACTTATTTACTTTATGGTGTCTCAGTATTTTTTTTTTGTATTTTTGTAAGTATTCAAAAGTGGCAGAGAAACATAAAATAGTAAGACTTCGAGTAACACTTTACAAATTAAACAAATTAAGAATAAAAAAGAAAATGGATTTTTTGTGATAATCAACTAAGCTCAGAAAGATTTTAGATATAAAAATAAAAAAATTGATAAAAAGCTTTTAATGTACAAAAATTATAAAAAAAAAAACCTCGAAAATTTCATGAACATTTGGTAAAGTTTCTTGGATTTCGCTGACTTGGATTGAAATTGAAATATCTATCGAATTCTATACCTATGTACATATAAAAAACTTTTATTTGATTGAGCAATCTTTGAGTTTATCGTTTTTATTTTGTGATTTAGGTATTAAAATTAAATTAAATTATGAAAATAAATAGGAACTCGTAAATCAAGCAAATTTATTTCAAATTTCGATTTGTATGGTCAAATTTTTTGTTTGTTCAATTTATGTTTCCAACTTTGGACTCTTGGTTTAATTTGGGCATTGTATTTTTATTGTGTACTTCCAGATTCCCCCGGCTCCCCTCTTCTCCTCTTTACCCCCCCTTTGCCGTCCTTGTCATGATCATCATCAATGTCGCAGTCTTTTATTTGAGCACCTTCCCTCTCCCTCTCTCTTTCCAGTTGCCTCTCTCTCTCTCTCTTGTCCTCCCTCTCGACCTCTCTCCCTATCGCCTATCCTTGCCCCACTAAATTCGCTTTGTTATTCGCAGTTTTTAAAAACAACAAAAATAAAAACAGACAAAACAAACTCGAGGTTAACGGCTTCAGTGCAACTTTTTTAGGTTTCTCAAAACACACACACACACACACACACACACACACACTTGCATCACATAATTTAGGAAGCATGAGACAGACAGAGAGAGATGGAGAGTGCATGTGTGCTTGCAAATTTCAAACTACTGTCAGCAAGATCTTCCCGCTCAGCGAGTAAGAGCGAGACAGAAAGAGAGAGAAGGGAGGGAGGAAGGGAGAGAGAGAGAGCTGAGTGAACTTGCCAAAATAAAAAATATGCGTATTTTTAGCTCGGTATCGGAGACTTATAAGCTGGTGTTCAAGTACACTGATAAAAAAGACCAACCACTTCGAATATTAACTCGCTAGTTAATCCAAAAAGAAATTCAAATGTATTCAATTAAATAAATTTATGTTATGAATTGAATAAAAATGCATGAAACGAATTTTGAATGAATTTATTCATTAAATATTGTACACTCCATTTTTGTGATTTCGAAAAATTAAATCTCTGATACTGAAAAGGCACCAAAATATCGAACAGTTGATTTCAAAAAATTTCATCACTAAAAGAAAATTAAAAATACTATTCGATTATTCATTTTAAGTTGTGCTATCAAATCTTAAAAGTTATTTTTATGCCTTTTTAAAGTTTTATAGTATGTGCCAAGATTTTAAACAAATTTTTTTTTATCATTTTAAAATAAAAAGTTATTGACTTAAACTTTTTTTTCACAAACACTTTTTAAAGTTACAATTACTTTGATAAAAAAAACTAAAATTTAATTTTTATTTCACTCATTTATTATTCAATAACAAAAAGTTTTTTTTTAATTTTTTTATGAAAATCTACAAATAGTTTTGATTGAATAGTTGAATAAAATGAATTTATATTTTTGGAAATTTATCGTTGTCGGTCACAGTGACTTGAAGTCTTCTGCTTCTCGCTCTCCATCTCTCTTTCTGTGTGTCACTCTCTCTCTCTCTCTGTCACTCTCGCTTTTGGCATTGTTCTCTCTTTGGCGTGATCACCAATACATTTGCACCCTTTACTATAGATGCCCCCTGGACTGCAACGACGACGGCGACGCTGCCAGCGTTGCCTTCTGCGACTGCGACGCCAACTGCGACGCTGACAGCGGCATTACATAGATCGGCAAGCAGGCAGCTTTTATTATTCTTTTTTTTATTTTTTTGGTGGTTCAAAGACCGCAATTCCAACAGCGTGACTTTGTGGCCCCCCTCCCTCTTCCCCTTCCCCTTCCCCTTACCCCGCCCTCTTAAAACTCTCTTCCCTCACCACCATCACTTAACCCGTTGCTGATTTGTTCGTTGTTCGCTGCAGGTTTTTTTTATTGTTTTTCTTTTGATTCTTGCTTCCGTCTATTTTTTAATGCCATATTATTCCCCTCCCCTCCCCGTCAGATAACCCAACCCCTTTACCTGCTTCCTAAATTGCTTTTTTTCTGTTTAATCGATAATTTATCAATTATCTAATGATTTGTCTTGATTGAAAAATAATAAAATAGTTAGAGAGAAAATAAAAAAGGATAATAGAAATATGCGAATTGTTAATACATTTTTTTTTATTAAATGAATTAATTCGACCCATAATTTTAAACTAAATCATATTGTTCTTTTAAGGAGTATTTCCTAAAAATATCAGATTCTTCACTTGCTCTTCTGGGAGAATTGTGAAGCTTCGTAGTCCCCACTGGTTGACTGTACAAGTGCAACTATGTGAGAGACAGAGAGAGAGGGAGAGGAAGCGGGAGAGAGTGAAAGAGAGAGAGAGAGAGAGAGAGAGTGATCATCTCACAATGGTGATGAAAGCCTATGCAACCAGATTCAAAGTCAAAATTATCGAGAATGAAGGGAAGGAGAAGGAAGAGAGAGAAAGGGAAGAGTGAGAAAGAGAGGGGTGGGAGGGGGAAGAGAGTTCGTAGCACTCTTTAGATTTACAGAGCATAAAATATGTTGTTGTTGTTGTTTTTCGTTTCGTTTCGCACACGCTTTAAACTCTTTTCGCATTTTGTCCCCACACACACACACACACACACACACACACACACACACACACACAAGCAGAGAATTTTTAGCTTGTTTTTTGCTTTTCGTAGATCGTCGTCGGTTTCCAAATTAAATTTTTTTAGCTGTTCTCTTCGCTCTGTGACTTTTGGGAGCGGGAATCGGGATCAATGCACTTTTTATTATTTCTTGGCAACTTCTATCCATCATGCTCTCTCTTTCTCTCTCCTACCTGTTTTTGTTCTTGCTGCTTTGTTTGAAAATTGATTGTTTTTGTTTTCCTCTATTAATGACTTTTGTTGAGTTTGCTGCACTTTTGAAATTTTCAGATTTTAAATCAGATCCTTAATGTTATTTTCTTGCCCTTATTTTTCTTTATTTATTTAATTTATTTTATTTTTCCATTTTCCATAGAAATATCCATTTAAATTGTGATTTCATTTTAAAGGCCCATTTATTAATGAAAAATGTTAACCAAAAGCTTAAATAAAATCAATGTAAAATAAACAAAATAAAAGCCCAAATGAGAGAGATAATGCACACACTCTACACACACTACACACACTCTTTTGTGTTGCAAAAGTCAAACAAAACTCAAGGTGATCCTCTTTGACTAAAAAACCACTTATGATTTTAGCTCCTTAGTTTCTCTTTATTTTATAGTATATCTGAGAGCGTGTATGTAAAAAGTACGATATCCGATATAAGCTTCAAAATAAATTAACAAATGGATTACATTCCAATTACTTACATATGTATGTATGTATTTATGTTTGCCTGATTTCAAGGCAACCACAAATCTGTTTTAAAGTGACGACAAAATAATCTAGGTGTTATTTTTTGAATATTCATTACATAATATTTGGAATATCCTCAGACTTTTAAGCTTTGCAATATTTAATTTATTGTTTATCTTTAGTTTTTTAGTTGAATTTTATATATTTTTTGTTTTAATTTGTTGATTTAAATCCAATTTCAACTTTTAAAATCTCAGACTTATGTCTCATCATATTCAAAAGTTATTTATTTTTGACACCTAGACACTTTTCCCAAGTGAGACATTGTCACAAACTTATAAGCCTGTGTATCCGTTTGGTTACTGGACTAATTACTCACCCCCCGCTGCCCCCTTCCAACCATTATTTTGGCCCAATTAAGAACGGTAAACCGTTATTTTCAACACGTTCAAGAATTAGGAAGTCATCAAGAAAGGGAGTGACGACAATATTATTAAGAACACACAACACGACGATTAAGACGATTAAATGATTTGCCACACACTAATAAACACACACATATTCACACTTTTGCACACACACTTATTCACACTCACGCACAAACACACACATATTGAATAAACCTATGATGATGGGCCATAATCAGGAATTCAATCCTTAAAACTACCAACAACAAGTTCAAAGTTCAAAAAGGCTGAAAAGCCACAAAATCAACACTTTCACATGTGTGTGTGTGCGCGTGTGTGTGTGTGTGTGGGACAGGTTTAGAATTGCCGCCAAGAGGCAAAAACCGCTTAAGTGAGCCTATAAAATTACTGTGAACATTTCACACTAAAACTTTTACCCTAACTTTCCAAAATGAGCCCAAAAACCCACAAAAAGCGATTCGTAGTTGATGATAATGATGTTCTGATGATGTGTGTGTGAGTGCGTGTGTGTAAATGAGTTGGAATTTTAGGGCACAAATTCATCATAAAATCACTTAAAATGATATTAACAACCCTTCGTCCTTTGTCCTCGTCCTGAAACAGCTTGTGGTTCTTGTTTGCGAGGTCAAAGGTTCAAAAGTTTTGACACGCAATTACTTGAGCACATGTGGGATAGGCCTGTCTGGGGAAAGCGACAACGACAACGACAACGACGACAATCTAAACGGAAACGGAAACCCTTCAACCCTTTGTCCTCTGTCCTTTGTGCCTTGTTCCTTGTCCTTTGACTTGGCGTGCTGCCTGCCAAGTTTTATGGGCGTCATTGGCTAATCCTTTGATGGGCCTAATCGTAGACATAGCCCACTCACCACACTCACACTCACTACACTCACTTTGCCCTCTCTTCCTACCCTTACCCTTCTTACCCTCCAACTCCATCTCCGGGTTCAACTCCAACTCCTGTTCCTGCTCGTATCATGCTAATTTGCGGACAGCCGCCTTCGTTTGACTCGACTTCCGACTTCATGTCCTTTCCCCTGTCCCGTATTCCTGTGCACAGTGTTGCCACCTTTTCTAGGCCCAAAGTAGCTCATTTGATTTAAAAAATAGCTAGAAATAGCTAAAAAACTCTCAAGGGAACTTCAAAAATGGTCCTACTTTGTTCAGCCAAGGTTAGTAATTTATATACAAAGTGTTCTTTTAATCCTATATCAAGAAGGATTTAGTAGATTTAGGAGATTTAGTCATCGAATAGAAAACAACAACAATTCTCATTTTCGATTCGATTCATATCGATTTATTGTCATAAAAAATTAAATAAAATTAAAGATTAAGAAGTTTAAACTCTCCAATTCAACTGTTTTGATGCAGCACTGAGTCTAGCTATTAAATAGCTAACATGGCAACACTGTTCCTGTGTGCCTTTCTTAGTCCTGTCCTTGTCCCTGTCTCTCACCCTCTTCCATTCTCTCCCTTGTCGTATCACTCGCAACCGGACACCCCATAAACTAAACTAAACACAGAAGACCGACCATAACCAAGTGAAGGGGATGGACGGACCGACAGATGGACGAACCGACGGAAGGACGGTCAGAAGTACCGTTTGCCCACATCAATAAATGTGAATGTGAATTCTCGTACCATGCTCACCCATGTGGCATGTGGCAGAGTCTTGTGGCGCCCACTAGGAAGCGACAACAAAAGTCTCATAAAAGTGTTGAAATCATTTTGGGGTTGACTTCCGTCTTCCGACTTGGAAAGTTCTCACAGTCTTTGACCCCAGACCAGCCCATGGGTCTTTATACTTATTAGCTAGGCATATTGTTAGTATCGTCCGATTACAGCTGTAATCTTACACAATTTACAACTTAGATTTGCCTCACTTATTTAAAAAATATAGTTATATTTATTTACTTTAATTTCAATAACTAATTAATTATTGAATTACTTTTATATAAATTAAATATTATAAAATAAAATAAGGAAGCTGATTGTTTGGGAAATTCCCTATTTATATGTATGAAACTCTTTGTCCTGCCTGACTGCCGTATCAACGTGTAGGCCAAACGGTTAAACCTAGAGAGCTGAAATTTTCATCCGATATTTTTAAGATAAATTAAAATAAATTTAAATAAAAGAAGAATGCAATTTGTTTATCAGACTCATTATGTTTCTAATCCAATTATATATTTGAATTGCATTTATCGAAGTCACTCAATCGCAAGAAATTTGATTTCAACACAGAAAACCACTGAAAATTGTTAAAGTTTACTTTTTTTTTTAAATTCTACAATGATAGAAATATAATAAGTATAAAAGTATTTCTGGACCATACTTAATTGTTAAATTTAAACGAATTCGTTAATTTATATTTTTTTTTTAGCTTTCTGTGGTAATGAATAATATTAATTATGTTTAAGTTGCTTGATTAAAAGATGTAAGACACAAATTTGTGTGCAATTCCCGAGCAATTGGCATGCAAGGGATTAAGCCTCTGAACTTGTGCTGACTTGTTGCTGTTGCCTTGTTGCCTTGGCTAATTCATTAGCATAATACCTGGGAGACGTGATAAGGGGATAAGGATAACATCAATGCCTCGAAAGACCCATCATGCGCTACGTTTAGAAGCTTATCCACGAGTGAAATCGCTTGACGCAACACGTCTCTCTCTTTTTTCTCCTCCCCTTTCCTCTCCTTTCCTTTCATGTCCCATTTGAGACGGGTGGAATTCCACACACACCACACACACACACTCACACACACCGCACACCACACACCCCACAAGGACAAGGACTCCCCGACCACTTCCTAAACACATTTTGTGGGTCAAGTCTCTCAATCGACGACGTGCTGGGCGAGTCCAAGTTGCGTGTGCCAAAATCCGAGAATTTCACTCTTGAAATTCTAATAAATTCATAGCACCAGTTGAAGGAAGAGGAAGAGGGGCGTGAATTCACCCAGGAATCCCTAGATGAGCATGAGGGAAGAGCTGACTGCTGTCCGTCTTGAGAGAATATAATTAATATTAGTACACCCAAAGAAAAACAAGTGGGAAAGGCTATAGTCGAGCTCCCGACTATAGGATATCCGTTACTTACATAAACAAATTAAAATTGTTGTTATTGCATGCTTTTAGGCACTTTAACTGCATAAAAGCTTTAATCAGCCAATACCACCTTTCTATTTGTCCGATCTTGTTGGGATTTAGTAGGAAAATAGGTAATAACAGTAGCTAGCGTTCACCGTTAATATCACTGATAGATCAAACGGTTAGACCTGGGAGACCGGAATTTGCACACAACATAGCTGAAACAAACTCATGGAGCAATAAGACGGTTTGTTGGATAACTTCACCTAAAAGTGGCTAAAACCTAGATTAAAGCTTACGAGATTGGGGAATTTCTAACTCAACCAATTTCATCGATTTTAAATGTTTCCTCGTGTTACATCCGGACCAAACTTTCTGAAATCGTGTAACTATATCACATAGCTGCCATCGGAACAATCGAACATTGTTTCTTTCTTAGATATATGTTAGCTAAAGTCACATAATGGCTTTTGTGCCTATTAAATAAGTTAATAAAGCGCAGTTAAGATAAATATTACAGCTAATTCTCATTTCCTCAAGCGAAGTGTGTTTGGGGCTGGCGAGCAAAGCGAGCAGGGGGCAAAGCCCAATAAATATCTAAGATCTTAAGTTGCATCAAATAACTTAGAAAATTTTTAATATTCATTTTAATGACGTTTTCAAATCAAATGTAATATGGTTAATGCAAACATAATTGTATTTATTTATATTAGGCGTTTGTTTCTCTGCGTGTTTCTAGTATCTGAGACAATGTGTGTCCTGTATTTGTATCTGCATCTGTATCTGTGTTTGTAACTGTATCTGCATCTGTGTGTTTGGTTGCTTGGCATGTTGACCCCTCACTGTTCTGGCTGATGATTGTGTGTGTAATTTCCAATTATGACTTCCATTGACGGCCTTCCGGTTAGGAATCTCAGAAGAGGGGAGAGCGGAGAGAGAATAGAGAAAAGAAAGGTCTTATTTTCAGCTGTGTTTAATAAACTCGTCTCGTTGTCCGTTCTCCGCATTTCATTTGAATATGCGTGTCTGCATCTTTATCCACGTCTACACACAAGTCTAGCATATTCTTCACACCACACACGCTTACAGTCAACCACAAAAGTATTTCACACGCTGGCGCTTCAGAGTTGGGTCAAGTTGGGATGCCATGAGCTGTTTTTTATGAGGCTTATTTGGGTGAACTGAGAACTGAATTCAAGTGGAGTGAAAAGGAGAACTGGAGGTGGAGACGTCCAAAGGGAAGGGGAAGGGGAACTGGTCGTCTTGGCCTTATTTGACTCACATTCTGTATGGACTTTTGATAGCTCTTGGCCCTTGTGTGATGTGTGTGTGTGTGTTGTAGGTTTTAGCTGTGGCTTTTTTGGGTTGGGTTAACTTTTGAGTTTTGGGGTTTTCTGCTCAAAATCAACAACAACATTTTTTGTATCACTGCAGATACTTTTGGTCCTTTAACTGCTCACTTCAGTCCCAGTACCCAAAGGTTACAGGGACTGTTAGATTTGTGACGAAGTCCGTCCATGTGATTGAATAGTTTTATTTCGGAGACTATTAAAATTAAACATATTCTGATAAAATTTGAAGATATTTGCAGAACGATTAATGATAGTGTAGGATAAGGTTCAGATTTAAATTTAAGTAATCTGTATAATAGTAGACAAAAAAGAAAGCATCAGATGGATCAAAGTGTTTAACTTAAATTTTATTTAAATAAATAAAATAAATAAACAATATATGGAATAATAATTACATTTCAGTTTTTCAATTCAAAAATGTATCTTTTGAAGTTTTCGGTGCTGACAATCATTTTTATAATTCATACTTTTAATTATAGTATTAAATGCTGAAATGCATTTTAAATTGAGATTGAATAAAGACCTATTAATGATAACCAGAAACTAATTTTTTTTATTATTCTCCAATTTTAATTATTTATAAATTTTTTTTTTAACCAAGTTTTGTTTTCATTTGTGGCTATTAACTGGGCGTGCAAGAGTCGAGCACGTTGACTGTAGATCCCAGAGCTCTTCCTTGTCTAAACTGAACTCCTGGCTCCTTGAGAAGGATGTTGTCTCGTTGTTGTCTTGCCGCCGGTAATCCTCAGATTTTCTGGTGCTTATATGAGAAGTCCACGTTTTGGCACCAGAATCTCGTCTGCCTTTCTCACTCTCTCTCTCTCTCTCTCTCTCTCTCTCTTTCTCTCTCTCTCTCTTGCAGTGTCTGGGTGCGTGTGTCGCATTCGCATAATTTGTAGGTCATACATATTTGGCATGTTTGACATGTTTCCTTGGTGTGTTTTACATGATAAACACTCAAGGGTGCTAACAAAACAAAACGAAACAAAACAGAACAAAAAAAGATAAAACAAAATAAAACCAAAAGCCGAAAGGAGCAAAACTAAAGAGAGCCCAGAGACCAGTTAAGTACTCAAAGCACTTTTTGAATTCCTTCTTTGCCTTAAATAGCAATAATTATATTGAATATGTAAATTGGAAAATATTAATAAATGGATTTATAAGAGATTCTTTCTCAAGTTCAATTTAAGTTTTTTAATTTCAGTTGTTAATTGAAATTAAGAATTATTATCAGCATTGCCAACTGTCAGAAAAAGTTTCCTGTGTCATCACAAGTTAGTTTTAAGTTAAAAAATTTAGAAAAAAAAAAGTAAATGCATTTCATCTCTTAATCATAGAGAGAAAATTTTGCTTTGGCTTTCATTTCTTATTTTTGCGATAAGTTTGTTGCACAAATCCTCAACAATTTCGGCATGAAATTTCAACTTATTACAAGCGATCGGAATTGAAGATTTGCTTAAAACGCATCGAAAGATAGAGAGTCTCTAAGCTCTGTTCGTTATTGTTTGGAAAACTGACTTCTGTGCTCATCTCACATAACTCGCAGTTGAAAGAATTCCTGACAGGGATCACGAATGTTCCTCGATCGTTCAGCTTGCTCCTCGGATTAAGCTCCTAATTAGGGCCATCGGCCATTGGCCGAACAGCTTTCAAGTCTTTCTGTGGAGCTTAGGGCGCAACTTGCCCCAAGTGAAATTGGGAATTGTGCTAGTAACTTCAACTTCAATCAAATGCTGGCCTTAAAAAAATAACCAGTTTACCCAAATGGAGCTGCAACAAACGAAGACGATTCCAGGCACCGAAAGGGAGGGGCAAGGGAAAAGGGCAAGAAAAGAGAAGAAGGCGCAACACCGGCAAAAGATGAAGCCGGTGAAAATTCAAACTCAAAACTTGAGACGCCTTTAGAAACTAGTTTTTTTAGTTCCGCGTCAGCCTGATTTTGGTATTGCCAAAAAACAAGGAGAAAAACAACAGACAAAAAGCGAAGCCAAACATTTCGATGCGTTCAAGATGCAACAGGTAACAGGTAGGGGCAAGAAGAAGAAGAAGTTGCAGCACGAGGAAGAACAAGAAGAGGAAAGGAGGCGAATTAATATTTAGTACACACGACGTGCAACGTTAGTTGCAACTGGCAACTCGAGCTCACTTGAGATTTTGAGCCCAGTCACCAGAAGATACACGGGATTATACACTGATGGAAAATATAATAGAAGCGATCATTTTTTTAGCACTTTTATTTATTTTCTGTTTAGCAGTGTGTCAAATTTAAAAAACAACGGGATTTATATTAATGTGCAGCTCTTTATCATACTATGAAAAAAGTTGGTGTAAAATGTGAAAATGGCTGTCGTTTCTATTACACTTTCTATCACTGAATTTTTTATGTACTTCATTGTGTGCCTTTTGCTATTATCTAAAATTTTAAAAATTTCAGTTAGCATAAAAGTTTTGGAAAGATTTTTGAACCGAACTCGCCGGATCCCAAAAGGAGATCAAATCTTTGAGTGTAGAAGATTAAAGTGCTCTAGTATTTGGAATATCAACTTTTAAATTTAGAATTCATTAAATTTGTATTTTTTCATATCTTTAATGTTTCAAATAATTTTATAAAATAAAAATAAGTTAATAAATAATGTTGATTTCATATTTAGGCATTTAACATTGAATATCCTCGAATATCGCGCTCTTACTTATTCAATTCAAAATCTTTCTCAATCGGTCTGTGCCTCCCCTTCTCTCTCTCTATCTCTCCCTCTCAATCTCCATCTCTTTTTCGTTCTCTCTTTCGTTCTCTTCCTGCTTGTCCCTCTCCTATGACTTATGTGCGAATAACAAGTATTATAGGGATAAGAAAGACCCTTGAAGATCATTGCAGAACTCTTTTGCCCATCATCACAATCCTCATCATCATTTTTAGCTTCATCATCATCATTACCATCATTATTATCATCATACAATTCGTCATCATCATGTTTGCATTGCCTTCTTTCTATGTAGGTCGTTGCAATTTAATACTTGGATTTCATGTTTGCTTCTCCTTTCTTTCCCTTCTCCCTTCGACCCTTCTTCCTACCCCTTTCTCCCTTCTTACACTCCTTTCTCTACCCCTTCTACCGCATTTGTTGCATTCACTTTATTTCTTATTTCTGTCCGGTTTCAGTTTCGTTTTCGGGCTCAGTTTCTGCATCGCTTATTTCCCCCCTTTGCTCCTAACCCCCTTCCCCTACCCCTACCCCTTCTCCATCCCTTTCTACTTGCATCAAATCTTTATTTTTTCGGTCAAGCTCCTTGCACTTCGCGCTTCAAAAAAGACATAGAGTTTAAAATGCAGCCAGAGCCACAAAATTCAAGTAATAAGCGGTTTCTCCAATCCGCAGAATCGGGCATTGGAAATTGAGATAGAGAGCGAGAAAGAGCAGAGAGAAGAGAGAGAGGGAAAAGAGAGAGAAACTGGTTTTTGATGCATTGAAATTTGCAATACTCCTCCTTCTCTCTTTGCTCTTTCCTCCTTTGTGTGCCCTTTTGAACACCACAATTTGTGCCTCTTGATTTTGGCCAAAACTATCTTGCCACATGCCACATCAAAATGCGTCTGATTAACTCATCAAAAATATATAATAAATAGTATTAATTATATTCTACTAGCATTAAAAACGACAACTGAATTGAAATTAGTACTTTAGAATCATGAGAAAACTCTTTCTTTTAATGCAAATTATAAAACAAGTGGAGCATATGAATTAATCTATGAAAAGACCTGAATTTTACTTTGATTTAATATGATATGCAGTTTGCTCTGGATTACATAACATTTTTTTATTAACTTAAAATATCCTCATAATTAATGTGACAGATTGAAACAACTAATTTGTTCTATTATTCAAGAGAATTTTAATAATTAATTATAGTTTTTTAAAGATGCTCGTATCTCAGTGTCTTTTCTGTTGTTGTTGTTGTTGTTGCCCCCGCACGTCATAGAAAAGTCGATTCCGTGGAAAATGTGGGCTCTATGAAAACATACATACACTCCCACATACACACACCCATACATACATATGACTTTTGCTGGGTACACATGCATGTACATGATTATCTGGTTGCCAGGATTAGTGGCAAGTGTGGCATGTGCAACACGTGGCTATCCCAGCCAGCCGAGGGATGGAGCAGAGAAAGAGGGAGATGGGGGAGAGAGAGGGCAGTTTGAGCAGTTGACAGGCTGGATAACGAGGATAACGAGGACCTCTGACCTGACCGACTATTCGCCTCGACTCTATTCAAGTATTCGCAAATGGGCGACTGCTGTCATGACAGCATTTACTTTTAACCGTTTACCTTTAACCAATTACCATTTAGCTAGGGCATTGAATTTCTCCGAGAGTTTTAGCCACATTTCCAGCTATTCACAGCGTGAAAAGATTAGCGTAGTTTGAAATACAATGAAAGTTGATTTTTTATTCGACATAAAATAAGAGATTTTTATAGCTGACAATTAGCTCAATACAATTAAATTAAATTTAATTATAATAGTCGATAGAAAACATATTTAAAAAATGTTCAATTTATTTTATTTAATTTAATACAAACAAAAATAAAAATAACAAAAAGTAACTTGATATGATATGAAATCAACATGAATTATGTATAAATTATAAATTAAAAATATAAAACAATTTAGTTTGGTTGATAAATAAAAAATAAAATTTACCTGAAAATCAGTGATTTTTTAGTTTATATTATATTATAACCGCAATCAGTCACCTTTTGCTTTCATATTTAAAAAATAATGTTAATTCTTATTGTTTTGTAAATAAATTGAATCAATTGTTTATTGAAATATCTTTAAACTTTATATAAACTATGAGTTAATTTTAATCATATTTAATTTATATATAAGGTGCATACACTTCAGATTAACTGATTTCATATTTAAAGTTAAATCAGTTTAGTTAAATCAAAGCCTAAATATTATGTTTGAGAATTTTTCTCTAGAGGTCCTTGTGGCCGACTCAATCTCAGTTCCAGTCTCAGTTCCAGTTCCAGACTAAATCTCAGCTTCAGTCTTTGAAAAAAAGAGCTCAACTTGCAACCTGTTGAAGAAAGTTTGAAGAGCGCAGTTTAAGCCCAGTTACGGCGAAAGCTAAAAGCGAAAAGAGAAAGCTTAACGCATGAAAATCCCTTATTCAATTTTTTCTTTCTCATCATTTTTTGTTAGGTCAGAAGAGGCAGCAGCAACATTTGTGTGGCAACAACACATGCAGCATACATTTGTCTGGATTCTTGATTATTATTTCACTCTCTCACATAGAAAGGAAGCTGGTCAAAAGGACATTGTCATCAGTTTACAGGTGGTTGCTGCCCTTTGAGTGGAAAGATTGGATGGACTGTTTGATATGTTCGATTTGTTGACTAAAATGAATGGCAGTTCAAGTGCTGCCAATAAACCATAATGAACATTTTTGGAAGAATTTTACAACAAACCAGTTAAAAATTAAGGATTTGTATAATAAAATATTTTAGATTTCGTCTTTTGCATTCTTACATTGGCTGTTTTAGAAAGTACTCTTCATTTATATAACATAACATTTTTTATGTATGCCTTATTTTTTTTTCCTGTTCAAAATATTTTTGATTTAAGCTGCTTAATTTATTACATGCAAATTACATGTTTCCCAGTTATGTTTTTCTAATATTTTCTACCAATTTTGGCATACTTAGTATTATTTTTGAAATCCATCAAACCATGTCTATTTCTGGTGTTGGCCAAGACAATATCAAGGTCGTTTTGTAACCCATTCCCATTTCCATTTAAATTTCCATCTACAGCTTCAATTCCATTTTATACTTCGACGTATTATAATTTTTTACTTTTGTCTTTTTTTTTGGCATTTTTTACCTGTTGTCTTTGCTTCCATTTGCTTCCCTTGTGTATCCTTGAAATTTTCGTATTTTCGCATATTTTTTTCGCTCTTTCATTTTGGCGTAGAAATTTATCTGTTGCCACATTTTCGCATTTTCACATGCCTTTATTTTCTGAGCAGCTCTTGTTCTTGTTGTTGTTATTGTTCCGTTCATGTGGTAACTGCGAAAAAAAAACGAAAATATTGCTGAGAGAAAGAAAAATGGACGTCGACGCTGACGCTGACGTTGACGCCGACGCTGGCGTTGAGCAAAAGAAGCTGATGGAAAAAGCAGGAGCAAAGGAGGAAAAAACGAAGGCGACGGCAATAAAAGCGAAAGTTTTGTCTACCCACATGAGGAGTCCAGGACTCGATAGGACTCAACAGGAGACACAACGACAACAACAACAACAACAACGGCAGCTGCTGCTGCTGCGCTGCCCACGCCTGCGTCGACAGCGACGTTGGCAGCGACGCGACGCTGACGGTGGCAGCATCAGCACTAGCAGAGAAACTGCGCACGTTCCTTCCTTTCATTTGGTCTCGTTTTTTTCCCCTACTCCTCCTCCTTTCATTCTTCTCCTTCTTCTACATCTTCTTTATCTTCTTCTCCATATTTGTATTGCTTTTTCGAATTTTCTTTTCTTTTTTTGCTCTTTTTTTGTTGGTTCGCTTCAGTTATTTTAGTCGCTTGGATTTTCCAATTTTCTCTCTTAGTAAAAGGCACAAGTTTCCTTTCGCTTATCTTCAACATTTTTTTCTTTCCACATTGCAAGAGAATTTTCTTGGTTTCCCACGCAGTTTTTCTCTTCATCCGCTTGTGCTCTTAAGCTTAAGCCAATGCTCTTAAGAGCACAATTTGAGAAGCTTTCCCAGCAATAGGTTCATTTGTCTTGGAAAATAGTCGGTGGATGGGAGGGAGGGAGAGTCGTCAACGACACAAACTGATTTATGGCTAAATAGTTTCGACCTTCCATCCACACACTGCACTGGGAGAAAAATGTTGGCTCTCCTAATTAACTTTTATTTAATATTTAAAATTCTTGTTGTCAGTCAATCTAAATTAAATATGAATATAATTCATTTTTATAGATTTTATATAATTCGAACACAATTTAACGAAATAAACAGCTTATTAGTTTTCAAATTTTCTCCAACACTGTCCACTTTTTCCATAACACTGTTTCAAAACTGTATTTTATTTGCAATTTTTCTCTGGGTGTACTGTTTACATTTCATACTTTCAGTTGTTTAAGTCTTAAGCTTTAAGCTTGTTTTAAGCTTTCAAGCAACAAAATGCGAGCTTTGCAAATGCATATGAAAAGCTTATGCTCACAATTTGATCGTCAGGCGACAACTTCATTTAGCCAAGACACAAACCATTTGTATACGATCATACCACAGTTTCAATTTATTAGGGACCGTAATGATTAAAATTTTAAATTAAACATTATTTGCTGACCTTATCAAAAATAGCTTTTGTTATTTAATCTGAATAAAAATAATAATAATGTTATATGACATAACCCTGTTATTCAACATACAGAGTAAGACGCTTATTGTGCTGAACCATTCCAGTAATCGGGCAACTTTTGTTTCCATTATAATAAGGTCTTTTTCACGACAAACATTCAATAACGCTCCTTATTTTGTTCCGCAGGAAGTGTCTCTAGGCTTGATAACTAGACCACAATGGATACGATGCATAACCGTCCTAAGCTTCACACAGGGACTTCCAACCATCACGGCGATAAATATGTATAGTTCTTGTTTTTATTTTATGATCAGAGGATGAATGAATCAATGATGTGTCAATAAATATAAATAAGATAATCACAGTGCATCGTAGTTTAATCTACTTGTTAAAAAAACACAAATATTTAACGTTTCCAGATTATTATACGAAGATGCAAATTTGTATTTAATACAATCAGGCAAAATATTCCATCCAAACACTTGAACATGAAGGGGAAGCACAAGGAAGCAGTGCTGCCAGAATCATTTTAGTTAAAATTGCTAGATTTTAAAAAAAAAGTTGCTAAAAATTGCTAAAAATTTAAAAAAAATAGCCAAAAAAATTGCTAAATTACTTAAATGTTTGTTTTTAATTATATATTATGTATTTAAGAAACAACAGATCTTAATTAAAAAGGAACATGTTTTTTTATTTCAAACAAGATTAAGAGAACTTATGATGTTGTCTAGGTCGTCAGCTTCACTTAAATCGGAGTACTTTTCATTTCCAGTAATTTGAGTCAAGTACTCATATGGCAAAACATAATTGTGGCAACATTTTCCATGTCTGTGTAGTCGATACCTGTTTTAATATTTGAAGTTTCATGTTAAATTTGTAATTCTATTATAATTATTTCAATTTAATCTCACCTTATATACAATATCGCATTTAATGTTTTTAGGCTCATCGCGTTGCGTAATTTGCTTTTTACTATATTCATCTGAGAGAATATACGCTCCACTTCGGCGTTCGACCGGGATTGACCATTGAAAGAATTTTGAGGGCGAATCCCGCTAAGCCACTAAATGGGTTGTTGTTTCCAGCGTCTTTGTATTTCAGGACTTCCGCCCAAAATTGATGTCAAAAAGCTTTGCACCAATTACTGATTTGCAATACGCACAATATGCTCTCGTTGGGTCAGTGGAATCCTTGCGAATCCATTGCTTAAACTCCTCATTTTGCAACCAGGCATCTCGAAAATGTTGTTTATAAACTTTCGGCATCTTAAAACACAGGAAGCAAGAGCGCGCAAAAACTTGTTCATATATCGAACAACTGAGTTAAATACCAATCCCGATATCAATGTGAACCATTGTTAATCGAAATTTTTGCAATCATTTGCAAAAGAATAAAAAAAAGCAAAACTGCTAAAGTAAAATAAAAAATTGCTAGTTTTTTAATATAGTTGCTAAAATTGCTAAAGGAAAATTAAAAGTTGCTAGATTTGTGGCTAATAGCATTTTAAAGAAAAAAGTTGCAAATTTTTTTAAAAGTTGCCAGATCTAGCAACTAAATTGCTAAACTGGCAGCACTGCAAGGAAGTGAAAATGAATGGTGAGGAGAAGGGAGAGGGATAGAGACGAAGGTAACCAGTCGTCAAATTGTCGAAATTCGGCAGTAGCGAATTCAATGTCATGCGAAAAATGAAAAATGTTAACTGAAAAACGAAATAATACACCCTTAGTTGAGTATGCGCGAGGGTTGACCCCTCCCCCTCCCCTAGCAGGGCGACACAACCAAAAGAAAAGACAAGTAAGAAAACTATTCTGTAGACGGGATGACCGATTGTTAAATGCCCAGTTTGGTTCAAAAAAAAAAATGCCAAAAAACTGAGATAAATACCCAAAAATTAAAAAATATATATTAATGGAATGAATGATACAAATTTAATTGATTTTTTTTTAATGCCTTTCAATCTATATATTTTTGCTCCTTATGTTATGTGTGCTATGAGTCTTAAATTAAATTTTTGTGTGCTTGCGTGTTGAAGTTATATGATTAGTTAAGAACATTTGAAGTATCTTCTCTGTTTGTTGACCGATCGAAATAAAATTTTTAACAAACAACCCAAATTTCAAAACTTAAATGTGCTCATATAACTAGATTCTTCCATTTGCAAGGAATACTTATGTAGAAAAGACGTGTCTCAATTCTAAAGCAAACTTGATCTGTGGACGATACTTGCATAGGACAGACACGGTCACAAATCTATAACCCTTTGTACATTTTGGGAACTCGGCCAAAAAGAAAAGAGGAAAACATGGGGCGTTGTTGCCTGATCCGAATCGGACCGAAGTGAAAAGAAAAGAAAGCAGACCAAATGAGCAGTCATCACAAAAAGTTGCACTGCAAAAGGAGGAACGAAACTCAACGTCCTTCACAGATTCAGAGTCAGAGGTCTGACTGTAGGTGTGAGTGGTGTTTGGGTTCCCGTTTGGTTTCTGGGTGACTGTGGGGGCTTATGAAATGAATTGGCGCCTGCCGTCCAGCGGTCCAGGCGCCACCTGTTGGTCGTGTTGGGAGACGCAGCAATGTGTGGAGTGGGGACACAAAACAAAGAAGCAGAAGAAGAACCGAAAGCTGTCAACAACAACAACAACAACAACAACAAGGAACTGGCAACAAGCAACAAGACCAAGCCAAAGGATTCGCCTTTGCCTGCATCACATGTACCTCTTTTTCCACCTACATTTCCACCTCCTTTTCCACCTACTTTTCTGCACTACACAATTCGTATCCCCAACTCAGTCAATCTGAACTCTTAAACATCATCCCATCCAACGGAACGACACACGTTATGGAGGCTCGGATAACAGGAGCACAGACTGCAACAGCAGCTACATTCCATGCATTTCTCTCTCCCTCTCTTCACCTCTCTCTCTCTCTCTCTCGCCCTCTGTCGTTTCCTGTTGCTAGGGACAATCCCACTGAGAGAAATGTGCTGTTAAAGTTTAAATGTATTCACTTTCAGTATTGAAGATAGATTTAGTCATTCTTGGGTGTACTAAATTCACTTACATTACTATTTAAGTAAATGAATATTTTGTGATCTACATAGATTTCATATTAAATATAATACAGCTTTATTCTTTTTAATATTAATTTATTTATTTTGTTTATTTGTGAAGACCTAAAGGTAAGATCTAGAAGGCTGAAATTTTTTCACGGTTTGCAGAGACAATTTAATCGTGCATTAAATATTAGCTCAGTTTTTCAGGAAGAGCTCATGAAATTGTTCTAAGCAAGAGTAAATGATATTTTAAGTAATAATATAATTATGTATAAAAATAGTTGTCTTCAATATTTAAACCGAATATTTTAATAAAGTATAAAAGTTGATAACATAGCTTACAATAAAACATTTTTAATTTAGAATAAAATTAAGTTAGCTTTCGCTCATTTTTAAAATGAATATTAGGTAACTTTCGTCAACTAATAATACGTTTAATATGTAAATTAGCATTGTTATTTACATATTAAATTCTTAGATATGTAAATATTAAATTGTCATATATTCAATTTTAATACGCTTTGTATTTATTCATATTTACACTGCGCCTATTTCTCTGGGTGTAGAAAGACTGTAAATACTCTCAGCTAGAGCATGAAAATGTACCAAAATGCGGTTGGTTTATGCTGCAGGATAAAATAAAAAGTGAGTGAAATTGAATGAGAGGAGTGGAAAGGAAGAGGACCTGAGAGGAGGAATATTTAGCTTCTAAAGTGTTTTGTGTTTTCTATGCATGGAATATTTTGCCATTTTAAGCTAAGTCTATATCTATTGCATTGAGTTTTTTAGATGAGACTACAAAGTAAACATCATTATAATTTTAATTTTAATTATAATTATTATTTAGTTTTGTATTTCAAATTTTTTCCGAAATAAATGAATGCTAAGACTAGTACAAGCTTTATCAAAATATTTTTGCCGACTTTTATACATAATATATGTATACATATTTAATATGTCGGAATGTACATTTGATTCGAATTAAGTTGGCATACTTATGCATAAAGATAGCACATCTCACTACCCAATCATTATAAGAGTACACTCGCACTTATACTCAAATATGCATTCACATTCGACATTCACAATTGTATATGTATTTGCGAATACAATGTGAGTACTCAGATGTGTTGTTTACATACGCGATTTACAGTTATGTGCCCCACAAATCGGCATCAAATGCGCTTAGCAACCATCTGTGGATCTGGATCTGAATGGGCATGTGGATATAGATGTGGATTCGGATGTGGATGTGACTGTAGATGTGACTGTTGATGTGGATGTGGATCTGCATGCCGCATCTGCACAAATCTCCAGTTAGCCATGAATTATTCAACAGTTAGCGCACATTACGCACACACTCACACACACGCACTCACGCACACGCACTTTCTAATACAGTCGGAAACTATAGCATACAATTTGCCACTTTCATATACCAGGCGAACGTTACTTGCAAATTGACTACGCTCTACGCTCTCTGACAGCTCTTTTGTACTATGGGCTAATTTGCCAGTTCCTTTGGCTTAAATTTGTTTTTTCAAGTTGTAATTAAATAATTGCTAGATTTGGCGGGGAACAAAGCCATATTTGGCGGGGAATAAAGCCATATTTTGCGGGAAAAATAGCAATATTTTGAATACTGTGCAATTACCTTGTCCCAAATTTAACCCACTATTAGGTTGAAGTTGACAATTCGACTGATCGATAAAATTTTGTGAAATATTCAGCAGCCTAGCTCTTACCGTTTGGTCTGCACAATGATTAGAAAGTGAGTTAGTCAGGACACTGAGAATACATACATAACAAAGGAAGATACAAGTTAAAATTAAAAAAAATGTACAAAACTTTAAAAATAAATAATCTTTTTTGGACGCATTTGGATTTTAAACATCGCCATGTAGTAAAAACATCGAATTCATCGAATTTGGTATATTTATGGGTATAAATTATATGCTGGGACTTTAATTGCTTATTGGTCTTCGTAAATAATTTATGCTACAGATAAAATAGGAAAAATGAGAAAAGTTTAAATGAGAAATGTTAAAATCAATCATCAATTCACCGATGTTTCGATGTATTTGTATATTATAACATTGCTTGATATTAAAATGTATTTCTTAAAACTAAGGATTTTCGTCAAAAAAGAATGCGCCGAAAGTAAAATTGATTTTTGGTTTTTGTTATCTGTGTACTATCCCACAGTACCTTGCCTCACACACACACACACACACACACGCACAGACACTGTTGCTGTTGGCGTTTGGCAAATCCTTTTTATGTCCACATTATGTAGTTCGCACGCATTTGCTATCTATGGTCTCAGTCTCCGTCGCCGTCTTATGTCTGAAGGGAGTGGCAGAGGGTGGGAAAGGACAGGGGCAGGGTCACATGTGGTGGCATACGCGTCATTCAATTCCATTTGCCGCGTCGTCGTCGTCGACATCGTCGTTTTGTGCCCTGTTGTGCCGTACCATACCGTGCTCTACCGTGCCGTACACATATAAACCCAAGTTCAATTACCTGTTACAGCCGTTAGATGAATTTCTATGGCCAGAACATGTTTCGACTACTCGTAGTTGAGGCGCCACGCCCTCTTCTTCACACCCGCCTCCCTCCACCGCCCTTAACTACTCGCACTTGCCCCATATCTGTACACTGACAGAACAATTCAAGTTAATGGTAAGCTTCTAATATAATATTATAATATAATATAATAAAATATATAGTGAAAATATTTATTTACATCCCTTGATATTTAAACAAATTATTTCAAGTGAATATAGTTTTATTATCGATAAAATCAACAAATTTCAATCAAATCGAAATGTTTGTTAAAGTAAAATGTTTTATTAAACCGTTACATTATATTAATCAAATTTAAAATTACGAAACAAGGACTTCGATATTATTCAAGTCCGAAAACTCTAGTTTTCTAGTATATATTAATAAACTGAAAAGTTAGTTTAACTCGTATTTGATTTAAGCCAAGTGTTACTGAACAATTATTAAAAAATGCAAATGTTTCGAATTTATTCAAAGTTAATTTAAGTATATATCTTTTTCTCTCAGTGTACATTTGCATTACCATACGTGGGCGCGAGTGCGGCAAGTGCTTTTGTGTTATTGCCAAATTTCTGTGTGTGTGTGGGTGTGGAGGGTGTTGAAGGGGCTGCTTTTTTTTTTGAATATTTGAAATGTTTTTGTTCGCGCCAAAGAAAAAAAGAAGACGAAGAAGAAGAAGAATAACGACACACTTTGGCACGCATTTGTGATAAACATAAATGAGCTTAGAAATGAACCCCGGAGGATAAGGCACACACATGTATAGAGAGGGAGATAGAGAGAGGGGGAGGGGGAGAGATGGAGCTGCCAATACTACAGTTGGTATCAAGTATCAAACACACACACACAACATTATACAAATGATATGACATTAGATAAGCCTAAGTGCAAATTGGCTTACAAACCGGGATTTGTCTGCTCGACTTTTCTCCTTTTGCCCATCTTTTCATTTTTCGCTACATTTTTGGTATGCTTTTTGGCAGCTCTTCTATTGTTCTGGGCATTTTCTTTCTTTTTCTCTGGGCAACCGCACCTCCGACAACAACAGCACCAACAACTAAAATGCATGTTTTGCATATCACACTCGACAACAACTATGCGCTGCATCTAAATATGTTCACTTTACAAATCATTACTTACAAGAAAATTATTTAACCTGAATTATGTTTAACTTAAACAAATTTATTTATTTTCAGCAAATAAAAAATTCACATATTATTTAACCTAATTCTTGGTATGCTTTTCTATTTTTCTCTTAGTCTCAGATAAAAAAAAAAACAGAAAATACAAATATAAAATGAAAGCCATTAAATTTACCTATAATATCTATTAATATGCACTATTAACTTGGCAAAACAATAACTAACCTAACTATAAATATATTATAATTAAAGGTTTTTTCAGCAAGCCTAAGGTATTTGAATTTGTTTTTAAGCTTTGTATAAATACAAAAGTCGACAACTGTGTGTGAAAATATCAGTCTCATAGCTCTTACCGTTTCGGCTCCACCATAAAATTCGCTGGGCAAAAGAGTGAAAGTGCGTCAATATTAAGAAGCATCAGTGTTGTCATCTCTATCTAACTGTGTGTGTGTGTTTGTGTGTGTGGGAGTGTTAAGCCATTCGATGAGCCGAGTAACACACAAAGAATCCAGCGAATCCGCAACATTGAGTCGGCATTACTATTACTTTGATATAATCTACGCGTCTGTCGACTTGAATAAACCAACAGCAACCACAACAACAACAACAATGATAAGAACAGCAACAACAACAACTTTAGCCTGTTGAGCATTTTTAGAGAGTGAAGGTAGTTTATTGGCCACATTGATTTTTATCACGTATTAAGAAACATTACGAATCCTCAATGTAATGCGTAAAGAGAATACACATAAAAAAAATGAGAGTAACCAGTAAGTAACAAGTAAGTACACTGTTGTTAAGTTGATGTGCTCGACTGTTGAATGCCCAGCAGCCGTATTCACTGGACTCAATAACCATAAATGTAAGACATAATTCAAAAACAAATTACTTAAATTAAAAATCAAGTTTAGGAATGACTTTAGACTTCATAAGATACTCCTCACACAATTCTGATAAGCATGCATACATACATTTACTTTAAGGGGCTCAACAAGCAACATCAATAATATAATATGGAATAGAAGTTTTCAAACATATTTAAAACACAAAGAAAATTAATAACTTTAAAAACCGAAACGTGAAAAGCTAATTGTGACTAGTGAATTAATTAATAAGGAAATCCTTGTGGTGTAATAGTTTATACTAAAAGTTTTGGGAATAGAATAGAATAGAATAGAATAGAATAGAATAGAATAGAATAGAATAGAATAGAATAGAATAGAATAGAATAGAATAGAATAGAATAGAATAGAATAGAATAGAATAGAATAGAATAGAATAGAATAGAATAGAATAGAATAGAATAGAATAGAATAGAATAGAATAGAATAGAATAGAATAGAATAGAATAGAATAGAATAGAATAGAATAGAATAGAATAGAATAGAATAGAATAGAATAGAATAGAATAGAATAGATTAGAACAGGATAGAAAATAACGGGAAATATGTTTTCTGATTAACTTGTACTCCACGAGTATTACATGTGAGGTGAGAAGTGTTTTCCCATCTAGTTTTTCTCTCTCCCTTCTCTCTCTTATCTCCCCTGTTTCGGCTCGTCTTGCTCTCATCGCAAAGTGTGCCACATTTGTTTGATCAGCCACCTGTTTGGGCCAATTCCAATTTTAACTTCAGCTTTACTTATTCTCATTTCTTGTTGCAGCCGTCGAGTTCTTTTGGGTCATTTTGCCAACAACAACAACAACGAAAGCAACAATAAACACGTCATCTTTTTGGAGCAACCCAGTGAGCAAAGAAGAGGAAGGGTGAGAGAAGAGGCAGAGAGACTGTGACTGGTGTTAAAAAAGTAGCAAAGAATCAACGAGTAACGAATATTGCGTGTACGCCTCGTCATCCGCAGTCCGTGATCAAAAAGGAAAAATTGTGCAACAAACAATAAGTGAAGCCAAAGGAAAAAAACAGAGCAAAAGTAAAGGCAGCACACACACACACTCACACACACTCACACACAGAGACAGACAAGGACGAAAGGCGGGTAAAAAATTGCCAAAAAATTCGTCCTTGCTTCGTTGCAGTTTCTTTTTAGAGGCAACTCTTCGGTTTCTGTTGCTGTTTTGTGAATGTCGTGCGAGTTGCGAGTCGCGAGTCGCGTTTCGACTTTTCTAAAACGAAAGCAAAAAGATGCAGTCATCACACACACACACACACACACACTCAGACAGACACACAGGCAGGCAGACAGACAGAACAGTGGGGAGAAGGAGAGAAAGGAGAAAGTGTCTGGAGACTGGGAAGCAAAAAAAAGGGGATTGCAGAGAGTCTGAGTCTGGGGTCAACGGCATGAATGATTGTGAATATATATGTATATATATGCATGTGAGTGTGTTTGTGAATATATATGTACGCACACATATTTCAGCATGTGAATAGCCCCAATTGTTGTTGTTGTTCTTGCTGTTCCTGTTGTCTTCATCTTTTGTTGCATACTTTTTGGCAGCTCAAGGCAAGAGGGCAGCGAAAAGGGGAATGCAAAGGTGGGTCAGGTGGGGACAGAGGAAAGGGGAAGTTGCGTCACCTTTAACTTCATTGCTTCCTTTTGTGGCAAACACACGAGTCCGAGCTTTCTGTGCCACATGTTTTTGAGTTGCTCCAGTTTCTGTTGCAGCGGCCATTGTTGTTGTTGTTTTTGTTGTTGTTGCTGTTGTTGTTGTTGCTGCTGTTGTTATTCTTGTTTGTGGTTAGATGTATTTGCAACTGGCCACGTGTTCACTTTTATTGACTTTTGCATTTTTGAAGGCGACTTTTGAATTGTCAACTCCGAAGTTTGTGGATCAAGAATGTTAATACTATGTATCTATACATCTTTTGCTTTTCATGAGTTCTTGAAATATATTTATACATATGAAATATGGTCAATAAATAATAAAAAAACAAATAAATAAAAATATATAAACATCAAAGTTTATAAATAAAACTCAGAGATTTGCTATATTTATGTCTGTTTTATGGCTATTATCATAATTTTAATCAAATATTTTTTGTGATTTTTCAAATAAATGCCTTCCTCATTCGTTTTCCTAGTGTTTATTTCATTTGATACAATATTTTTGCTAAATTTAGTTTTCTAATTTTATGCTATTCTAATTTATTTATTTAAGAGAATATGGCTTCAAGTTTTCTGATATATTTTTATGTATTCTCCTTCCTCTCAATATGTGCTCTTATTCGTATTTCGTATTTAAAAGGTAAAACTATTATGACGTTGTTTGCTGAGAATAGTATTTATGGTAAAATTCGTATAGAAAACTTCGATTGTAGCTCGACTTGCTTTGCCACTAGCATTTGTTGCATGCCTCGTGGGGATTGAAATGGAAACGTGGAACTGGGATTGGGATTGGGATTGAAGGGGACAATGGACGCTGTTTTATGCTCTCAGTCGCATTGTGGCCGATTTCGTGGCCGAGTGAATGCCGTGTGCCGTGTGGCAAGTGGCAAGTGGAATGTGGCATGCAACATGCTTTGCTGCATGCTGTATTCCGTATGCTGCATGCACAGCTGGTCATAGAGCAGTCCAAAAAGGCAAGTCGAGTCGAGCTGAGTCGCGTGTTGCGCATACGCCCCGTTGACCCCCGTTGGAAAAAGGAAAAAAGAAGGCACAGAAAATCAACATTCAACAATTTGCATCGTCATTTTATCGTCGAGTGCACAGATTTGTTTCGCTTTGGTTTCTGTTGCAATTGAAATTGTGGCAACTGCCCCCGTTAACCATTTCAACCATTTGTCGGCCTAAATGGCCAGCTGAGAAAAACGTGGCTCACAAGAGCACTTCAAGCGTGTCGCAGTCCAGTCTAGGGAGAAAGAGCGAAAGAGAGAGAGGGAGGGGAGAAAGGGAGAGAGAGGGAGCACCAAATTTGTACCTTTCTCGACTTTTCAGTTTGTTGGCTCTGGTTGCATTGACTGTTGCCAGTTTAGCTTATTTCTTGCTAGATCCTTCAGTCAATCTCATTAAATTAAAATAAATATTTATTTAAAAATAAATTAAGGCAAAGGAGAATTTTATTATAATAAAAGAAAGCTTAGAATTTTGTAGAATTTTATTACAAGAGAAATTACTTTTAAAATACATTTAATATGCTAATAAATATTATAATTTCAAAAAGCACAATGGGTAAATTAAGAATCGATATGTGAAAAGCTTAACTACAGTTGTAACAAGTTCATTAGCTTATAAGCAAATTCTGGAAGCGTTAGGATGTAAAAAAAATGACAATACTAACTATAATTTTCATTGCATAACACAAATAAATAAAAAACTTTTTTTCTACTTTTTCTTAAGGAACTTTTAAATTGTATTTCTTTTAAAATGCTTAAAATGTTTTTAAATTGAAGAAAAAGAAACGCAAAACACTTTGGTGTTTCTATTTTATATCACTAAAATATCTTATTCTCTTCCATTTCTTATTAAATTTAAATTGTTTAAATGCAATAATAATAAATTTGTTTTTTTCCTAAAAATTAATTTTTTACTTCTTCTTTCTTCAATTTCATTTTATTTTTTTAATTTATAATTTCTCTTAGTTTTTGGCTAATTTTAACAGTTGAAATTGTGGCAACACTGGTATCTGGTTGCAGTGTTGCAGTTGCAGTTGCAGTTGCCACATTTGGTAAATATTGCCACATTTCGTTGATATCGTTGATATATTAAATTGCATTAAGCGCGTCCTTATTATTTATTGACTTAATTGATTTTAAATATGCAAAAAGCTCTACTGCATTCACAATATTTGCCTTTGACTCATTTCTCCTCTGGCCAAAACGCAAAGGCTTTCAATTAGTGGCCCAGGTTCAGTTCCGTTCCTCTCCTCCATGTTCCATGTTCTCTATACTCCGTGAATCCTTTTAGCATCTACTCTCTTCGTCCTTCATCCTTTCCTCCTCGGTGTGCTCTCCCTTTAATTTGTGGCTACCTGAATTTCGTTTTTAATTTGCTGTTTGCATTATCTGTTCTATATCAACTTCTCTGTTTGTTTTTTCTTGTTTATATGTATTTTTGCAAAGGGTATATTAATTTTATCAGGCAGTGTGTAAAGATTATGTGAAACGGATATTGATATCAGACAAGAATTTCAATAAATACCAAAAAAAACGGGCAAAACAATACCAAGAAACATAAAAATTGTAAACTCAGCATTAAAAATTTATACAAATTTGCGGATCGCGCTGATGGCGACTCTTTTTTAATTTATGAATGATTTTTTTAATATGTTTGAGTTTTTTATATTCTTTTTATCTAATAAAGATTTATAAAATATGTATTTGTGTAATTAAATATTATGTATATTTTAATAGAACTTTGTTCATGTTATTTTAAGCAAGGCATCAAATCTTCGGCGTTTCTTTCTTTTTATACTTGATTTCTTTTTTGCCACGCACGGCAAATATGTATTTATGCTAGTTCACGTTGATGAGGAGATGAAGAAAGAGATGTAGCGAGAAGAAAAAGGAGGAAGAGGAAGAAAGGCAAGGAAGCAAGGACAGGATGTCAGGATGCAAAGATTGACGATTGATGTCGAGGCAACTTTGCTGATTAAACATTCATTCATAAGCGAATTGTGGTCGCACATCGGACTTGAATATTCATTTCCCTCCTGAAAGATACAGTTGAAATGCATAGAGATAAGGGAGAGGGGAGAGGGACTGACTTTGACTCTTGTGCTTTTCATGTGCCCCAAAAAGTATGCTACTAAAATTTGCATCCGTCGACTTTTAGCATAAAAATGCCAACAAACTATTTGGCAAGAAACGCAACAGCAAAAACAGCACTGAGAGAAAAAAAGAGGAACACGAATTGTGCATTAAGGTGCTGCCGAGGGGGTCAGGAGGCGGCTGGTCAGGTGGGCGTGGCAGGAGTAGAGAGCTCTCAAAAAATATTTGTAAGCTGATGCAACGCGTATTTTTTACGCTAATTGTTTCTTCCGACGACAGTTAAACCCCCAACTCCCATCCCCTACTAAGCCAACCCCCTTTACCCCCCGAAGCGATGCACCATCCACGAAAGTAAGGTGGTACCGTTTGCATTTTAATGCAAACTTTTTATTTTATTGACGCATTAAAACGCATTTTTACAACCGATGTGCAATATTAGAGCGAATAGCGAAGACAGGCCCAAAGTCTGCTCCATCCTCTTCTTCTACTTCTACTTCTACTTCTTCTTCCTATTCTTCTTCTTTCTAGCCAAGGTCCAACAAACAAAGCAAACAATAGAGTCGAGCTACTCGACAGCCAGATGCCCAGTAATTACATATTCATATAATCGCAGCTGTCTCAGCGAAACAGGAAGTCATATTATGAATGCAAATTCGAACTGTCGATCGTCACAGTTGCTGAAGTTCAGAGAGCAAAGCAATAGTTGCAGTGCATGATAAAAGTCTTGCACTGACATCAGCATTTCTGATTCAGAGCGCATCAGCCGATCACATGCTTCGTGAGAGAACATGAAGCCGAAGAGGCGCTTCGTAAGAGATCAAGCCGCCGAACGTGATATTTATAGAACACACGTATTCTCTCTCTCTCTGCAGCTGTGTCGGCTCATGTTCCATGGAACTGGCCATGATGAAATTATAACAAGGTGGTGGATTCACTCTCTTTCGGGGCCACGATTCTTGTTTTGTTTGTCTTCTATGCTCTTCACTCATTTTCGTTGCTGTTATATATTTTTTTTCATCATGTGATAGGCTTTTGGCTTAGATTTGTATATCCTAAATATTTATGAATCAAGTGTCGTATCATACCACACAAGATTATTCAAACCTATGTTGATTTATTTACATCTATTATTTATTTAATTCATGTCAACGAAGTGCGGTTTACCAAAAAAACTTTTAAAAATTCAAATGAAGTAAAAACTTAAATAATTAAGTTTTAAACATATCCGTCTACTTTTTTTCAATCATTCGTAGAGGTCACCAGATAAATATGTCTATTGTGACAAACTTATAAGCCTGTACATCTTTTGAGTACTGGGCCAAAAGCTGAACTGTGGGAGGGACAGGGGTATGAGTAGGGGTAGGGGTAGGTTTAGTGATGGGGCAGGGGCAGGTTTAGGGGCAGCGGCGTGCTTGATGGTCCATTAAATACAAAGATTTTTCAAAAATTACTACATTCACTTTACTGACTTTGGGCCAGGGGCAGTAAAAGGGGCAGTAAAAGAGGGGGCGAAAGAGAGGCAAAACGGGAACAAAGGGAGGCAACTAGAAATGGCTGAAAAGGCTGCCGCAGGCAAACAACAAAGTTGTAAAAATTGTTTCGTTTTTAAGCAACGTCGCTGTCGACTTAGCTGCCTCTATGGACGGCGACGTCGACGTCGACGTCGATGGCGGTAAACTACAGTAAGTTTTACAGCGACGCATAAACTGCAGCAACAGCAGCATCCCCCCCTCCCTTCTCTACCCACCTCCTCATACCCTCTTTGTCCTTCTCCTTCTTCTTCTTCCCGCGGCCATTACTTTCGTGCTGCCGCTGCCATTAGCAATAAAAAGGGGGGCAGTTCAAGCATTGCCAAGGCGGGGAGAGACGGGGTTACACTGAGAGAAACTATCGCGTTGTTAAAATAAATATAACTCGAACTTCTATAGCTCGAATTTTCTCTAACTCGAATTAAATCGAGTGGCAAAAGCGAATACTAAACTTATAAATAAAAAAGTTCCAACAGTTTTGGCAGTTTGGATAATTTCTATAAAAATTGGTTGAACTTAGAATCATGAATAGAATGAAACATAACTTCATTACTATACAATTTCTCTATTAATGTTTTTTCACCATTCAACATCATAATATTAATATTTATGTCCACGTCCGTGATGAAACAATAATAGAAAAGAGAGTCATTTTGACATATTGAGCAGATATTTAATAAGTAATATGATGTTTTGTTAAATTTTGTAAAGAAATGTATTAAGTAAATATTATGAAACTAAAAGAATAAATAAGAGAAAATTATCGTTTCTAATAGTTTTTCCATCACCGTACATTTAGTTTTCCCCTCAGTTTGCATGAAGGCATAAAAGATGAACATTTTTTTCTCTCAGTGTAGTAAGGGAAGGGGTGAGGTTGGGGGAAGTTATAGCCGTCGAAGATTGAGTTATGTGCGTTTCGACTTTGTTTCTGGCCATGGTCGAAACAGAAACACACACAGAGGGAGAGAGAGGGAGAGAGAACGCGTTGTTTCGGCAATATAACGGTAATAACTGAATCGTTACCGTTACAATCGCGTTGCCTCATTTTTAGTTGCCGTTAGAATACACACACACAGTGCAGAGGGAGTGGGAGGAAGGGGGTGGAGGAGCCGCCAGTTGCAGGTCATGAATTTGCCATTTTACAGCCTCGTATTTTTTCGTATGCCTCCCCCGGCCCTCCCCATCCCCCTCTTGGAGTCTAAGCTCTTATCCCGTGAGCTGATTTTGCGGGGGAAGGGCGCTGAGGATTGGTGGGGGGTTGGTGGATTGGGCAACCCTAGAAATAATAACGCTTAAACTTTTTAGTGTTGTCATTAAATTCCTCGTGTAAGTTGCCAAAATGGTGGCTGGGGGTTGGGGGTGGGGTTGGCAACAGGGTTGCCAGCAGGGTTGCGACCGTATTTTTATTTTGTATCTTTGTCAGTGCGTGTTTGTGCCTGTTTGTGTTTGTTTCGTTTTTATTTAACATTTTTAATGTCGCTTCGGCCGCACACTAACTTGGCAACCCTAACCCCCAACCCCCTCCCGCTCTGTCTCTTCCACGCACATCTGCAGGTCTATAAATTTCGATATTTACTTTTTATATTGCAAAAATTTTTCTGCTGACGGAATTACGGAAATTAAAAACGAAATGACGCCGAACCAAAGGAACAACATTTCAGATTCAGACCGGGCCAAGAACAGCACAGAATGGATCAGGCTAAGACCAGCATGGAAAGGAACACTGAGAAAAGAAAGCCGCTCATGCGCCATGCCTGCCTCTGACACTTCCCCTTCTGTGCCCTTTTCCGCCAGCCTTCTCCTAACCTAACATTTACAGTGGTAAGAAAGTGCTGGATTAGTTCAAATTAATCACAGTATATATGTATGTATCTTCGGATCTATCGAGGATATTGTTTTCGGATTTAGCTATGTTCTTTTTTATATATTTTAAGCTTTAAAACATAATGATACAAAATTTATGAATACGTTAACAAATTGGTAATTGGAAAAAATAGCCTATACTTTAATATCGATAATTTTAATAAATTTGAAATAAACAAAGATATTTTTACTTTGTAGTTTTAAAAATTAATGAAAACTATATTATAAATCTAATAGTTTTGAAAAATAACAATTATCAAATATCACAAATTTGAATAAACGTAAGCAAATCTAAGCTTTGTTCCACTGTGCCCAATGTGGGCAACTTTCGATGCCTTGTCGCTGCCACTTTAGTCATAAAAGAAACATTTGCCGTGCACTTTTTAATATCCCGCACGGTTTTAACTTTCTTCCTCTTCTTCTACTTCGTCTTAGAGTCATCCCCCGCCCCCTGCCCCCTGCCACGCCCCTGTCCTTAGGGTTATCCTTATCTGTAACCACCTTATTGGTCCTCACTCGTATCATCGTCATCGTCAATGTCGTCGTCAGAAGCTGCAACTTTCTCACTTTTTTCTCCCACCTTTTGCACATTTTGCATTAAATCGAAATGTTTAGAAAAATACTATACAAAATTAAAAAAAAAATAGTTTTTTCTGCTTTTGAAATTTCAAAGAAGTTTCAGTCTCTGTTTTTTGCCTTTTTGCTCATTCATTATTTATTTATTAGTAAATTATAAAATTAAATAATAAATTTTATGTGCTTCTGAATATATTACAGTAAATATATTGTAATATATTTAAATATTATATTAAAATTAGGGACTTTGCCCTAATTCTTTTAAGCTAAAACTTTAATTGCTATCATGAAATACTCTTGAAATAAAAGAAGGGTATAGGTTTCTTTATTAAATTGCTCGACATTTCAGACATGGCAAGCCGTTTAAGAATCCTGAATTTAATGTGAATAAGAATATTTCTCAAACATGTTTTAGAGAATTTGAAAAAAAAAACTTAAAAAATCTTGGATTACATTTTATTTTAATTTACAGCAAAACAATATTATTACCATTTAGAAATGGTGTTTTTTCATTAGTTTTTTGAACACTAAACTAAATGTAAGATTTAGTTTCAAGCATTGTTTTCCAAATGTTTTCCAATTTGGTTTTACTACTTGTACTTATTTATGCTGAAATTAATTTTAAAGTAGTTTTAAACTTAATCAAAATGTTTTCCATTGATTTTGAAAGCGTTATCTATGACAATGTTATCAAATAATATTTTTGTTTGCTCAATGTGTTCTTCGAATACTTATAATAGTTAGAAAAGTGTCTTTTCTTTTCACAGAACTTTGTGGTGGACCAAGGACTTGATTGTTAATTGCTCTGCTGATGCTCCACTGGGGACTGGGAGCTGTAAACTGGAGACTGGTGACTGGGCTCTTTCTTATGGAGGGTAAATTGTGTTACGATCTGCCAAAGTGTGCAATTCATTCCAGGATTCAGGTTCGAGGATAATCCCAATCAGGAAAGTCATCGTGGCCATCTAATTTCCAAATTTATAGGTTTCTTCGCATAGTTGTAAACTGTAAAATGTGAATAATGGCAATGTACGAGGGTTGCTCGATGAATTACATTTTCTCTCTCTCTGTCTCTCTCTCTCTCTCTCTGTCTCTTTCAGAATGTTTGGGGTGGAAAGTGAATGCTGAATGTTGCAGTTTTTACTGTCTGTGTATTTTGATTTGATTTTTACGCCCCGCCATAAATTGTTTAGATGAGTTTTTTAATCGAAATTGTTGGAAATGACTTAGGTGCGCATAAAATGTCTCTCTCTTGAGTTGAGAAGGCACAAGGCACAGGACATTACCAAATACCAAATAAATTTTGGGCCAGTTTCAGTTTCAGTTTCGACTCTTCGACTGTTTGACGATTCGCCTTTTTTTATTTTTATGTGGCTTATAAAAAGTATATTTTTAATAGGGCGTAAAAGTACTTGGTAGTTTCCAAGACGGCACAGGAGGGAGGCCTATCGAGATGAGAGATGGGAGAAGCAGAAGGAGAAGGAGGAGGGGCGAATGCCCCCCTCATCTAAAAGTCAGCAGGGAGAGTGAGTGCAGCCAAGGGAAGGACCAAAGGACGAATTAACTTACGCTTATTATCTTAAAAATTCTAAACATTTCGCAACATTTATTTAAAAAAAAAAAATATTCCATTTTAATAATTATTTGTTTCTACTAAAACTCAAAATAAGTGTTATTCCGTAAGTTGTAAATAAATTAATAAAAATAAATGTATTATTTTGTTCAATTTTGAAATCAATCAAAAAGAAAAAAATTCTATAACACACAAAAATACAAAAAATTGGAAGCCTTACTTTCAACCTTTTTTTTTTTTTATTTTGAAGAACTTTTGGTAAATTTTAGAATAAGTCCTTTCCTCTTGACGAGATCAATAACCCAAAAAAAAATTAAACTTTTAACTACAAATCTACATTGTGATCATTTGATCATTGTGGAGTCCAAACAGTAAGAGCTAGCTTAAAGTTTCACACAAGAGGAATTCATCAATATTGCGATATTCGAATTGAATTGTTGGCTTTTGAGCTACCTCAAACAAAAATGGGAAACCCAGTTCAAATATATCATACATAAAGCTGCCATAGGAACAAACAAACCAATTGAGTTTTCTATGAAAATGTTTGTTGTATTGACTCTGCAAGGGAATCAAATCTTCGGCGTCTCAAAGATAATCTTTCATTCTATATTTATTGTTTTTAACCTAAAGACGGGGGTCATCTGAAATCCAGGTGAGCGCGGAAGTTCTAGCAGTATTCTTGTCCATTTTTGGCCAGAAAAAGAATAAGTAAAAGTAAAAGAATAAGAAGGAAAAGAATACGAAGAGCGCTCTTCAGTTTTTACTGGCGACAGCAGCACGGCTCATAAACGTTGCCAAAACTTTGAACTTGATGGTTTTCCTGCTGCCTGCTGCCGCTTTTCTACTGCTTTTCCTCCTTACCGCTTGATGCCTTTTACGGCGCTGGCGTGTGTTCTCATGTGGTCGAAGAGATGCCTTCCCTTCCCCTTCTCCTTCTCCTGCTCCAGCCATCTCCATCTGCATCTCCATCCTCAACCACATAAAAAGATACATTTGCAGGCACCCAAACGACGCATAAAACGCGTTACTTTCATCCATGAGCGACGTTGATGGGCTCATAAATGCCGCGAATGTGCATGAAACGCGTATTTTTCTACTTTTTGATGATTTTGAAATTTTGTATGCGTTGAGTGCCGTTAAGTATACACACACACACACACACACACACATTTATATATGTATAGAAGTACACCCGTTAACGGTAACCTAACCTCAAACTTACCCCCAAGTTACCAAATTGTTTTTAACCCACTGTAGGCACAGGCCCAAGACTCCATCTTCATTTCCAACCCGAACACAAACTGAAGCAGCAGTTGCTCTTGCCATAAAAGTAATATGAAATGTCTCATTTTTAGAGCTTCGAAATAAAAAAGTTATCGACGCATTTCGTCAGTTTTACTTTTTTTGGGCATTCTTAATCAATCTCAAGTCGCGGGTCGCAAGTTTCCAGTTTCCAGTCTCGTTTCTCCAATTCTCAACTCTCTCTCTCTCTCGCTGTCACCTGAGAGACTGTCGACAACCACTGAAGCCACTAATCAGAGCAGGGAAATGGTGCAAATAAATTAATTTAAATTTAATTAGAAATTACTTTCACTTTCTTTATCTTTTTTGTTTTCATTGATTAATAAATATGAAATACATAAAATTTGTTATAGTTGCTCAATTAATTTTATTTAATATTAACTTTAGATCATTTTTATGCCGACTGCTACAAAATTAATGAATATTTATATACTCTAATATAAGGAATTATTTAAATTAATTAATTAAGTAGTTTATCAGCAGATTTCAAAGAAATTTAAGTTTTCAGTTCCACTATTTTAAAAATATATAGTTTAAATTTTTTCATTACTTTTCTAATAAAATCAAAGAGGTGCTTGAAAATTTAATCACAATTTCCAGCACTGTGACTAACCCACTTAAATGACGAATATTTTTTTTGATACATCAATTTTTTTTTATTTTTAGTTTTTCAGCTAACTTTATAGCCATTATGTTTGGATTGTAATGGAGCGCAACAAGTCACTTAGTTGTTTTTTATTATATTTAACAAAATGGCGACAGCATTTCGCCCTCGGCATCGCTGACAAAGCAACAACTAAAGAAAAATACATTAGAATTACGGTTGTTTTCAAGAACTACTCTGAAAGAGGATCAAGTTGGAAATTATAATATATTGGCATTCGATATTATTAAAATTAGCTAAAATTAAATGTTCAAATGATTTAATAGACACTTTCTGATATTGTATTCTAAATGTTTTCTTGTTTTCAAGCTCACTTTTTTTTCATTTTTTTAAGGTTTTTCTAAAATGAATACTTATTTTTTTTATTATAACTACAACAAGCTAGAATAAATTAAATAAATTATTTCGAAGGCTTTCTTAGTTGTTTTTTAATGATTTCTTAGTTGAATTTCATAATTGAAGCTTCTTCATTCTTCTTTGGGTTCCTTTAAAATTAATTCTTAGTTTTTTATTTAGAAAAGAATTATGGCTGAGTTTTAAAACTACTCTGAATAAGGAACCATCTATAAATAGTTATAAATAATTAGTATATATTTATATTCAATAATATTAAATTTATTTTACTAGATTCTTTCTAATTTTGTACTCTGAAGGCTTGAAATAATTGGTATCTGGATGTATCCATCAATATTAAATCTAATTCAAGATTCTTTCCAATTTTCAACTATGAATGTTTTCTTAGTTGAATTTCGTAATTGAAGCATACCATTATCACTCTTCTAAGGGTTTCTTTAAAATGTATTCTTAGTTTGTTCTTTGTTTTATGAATTTCTTACAAAAGTATTCCGAATTCATATGGGGAGGCAGATTTCTCATCAGAACGTGATGGGAAGGACTCTCAAAGTGCGCCGAAAAATGTAAAAATGCAGCTGTTGATGATGATTCAATGTTTAATTTGCAGTTACGCTGATGAGTCAATATATAGTATGTGTGTTGGGGTTTTGGGGCTTTGGTTTGCTTTGGGGTCTGCTTAATCGAATATTTCTGTTGCCCATAAATGGTAATAGCATTGGGCGCTCATCTATGGCCTGTATGCCAATATATGGTACGTAGGATGCTTGCAATGGGGACCTTTCAATAGGATGGTGTGAGATGGGTAACTCCATCTCCAACTCCAACTGCAACTGCAACTTTGTGCTGTTCTGTTGTTCCAGCCTATCCAAAAAATGCAGCTGCATTTTAAATTAGTGCATTCACACTCACCAGCAGCCTTATGTATAGGCATAAACCATACTATGTACATATACTTATATATACATATGTAGAATCTATGGTGCATTCATCCATCTACCATCATCTGTTTTTTTTTTCCTTTTTTTCGTTCATTTCTTTTTTTCGGCTGCTCTTTTTTTTAGTTTTATTAGTTTGACTTTTATTTATTCGCATGCAACATTTTTTTCTTTTCTTTTGCGCTTCGCATTTTAGGGCGGAGTTTTTCAATTTTTATTTTGCGTCGCGCGTCCGAACGGGAAAAACTGCAAAACTGAAACAACTCACAACATGACGCTGCTCTTTCACGCACAACAGCAACAACAACAATAACAGCTACAAAAAAGGAGCAAAAAAGGAAAAAAGTAACAAAATTTAAATATATTTTCCACTTTTTTTCCACACACATTTTTTCGTTTTTTTTTCTGTGCATGCAATTTTTGTGTGTTTTGTTTTTTTTTTCATTTATTTTTTTTTGTCGCAAAATTGCCAAACTGCATTCAGCGTGCGTGTGTGTGTGTGTGTGTGTTTGTGTGTGTAAAGTGCAACGGCAGCGACAGCGACTGCAACTGCAACTGAGGCAGCTGCATTTCTTCTCCTTTTTTCTCCTTCCTGTTCCCCCTCTCCTTTTTTTATCATCTTTTTTTTTCTCTGTTTTGTTTTGTGCGCTTTCAGCTTAATTTTATTTATTTATGGACGTTTTTATTTTATTTTATTTTGTACTTTTTTGGTCGATTTGGACAGTGTATGTTTGGTGTTTGGGTGTTTGGGTGTCGGCTGTGCATGCTCATGCATGCACATGCATGTCCACACATACACAAATTCACATATGCTGCACTCTCGTTGTTGCATAGGAGGCGCCTGCTGCATTTGCCATCTCACACTACTGCCACTGTCTCTCTCGCACCTTCGTCCTCTGCCCACGAAGCAGAAGTCAGCCGCCCCGAAGTGCATCGACAGATGCATTGGCTATCCACGTCCAGGAGCGCGGAGCGGGTGCAAATGGGCCCAACGGGCAACACGATCGGAGCTGCAAGCCTTTTTTGTTGCCTACTTTTTGGGATAGGTATCGATATTTATTATTATTTATCAATTGGGTGACGACAACAAAATATTAAGTATATTGTATTGTACTATATGTATTATTCAAAAGGAAAAGCCGTTTAATAGCTAATTAAAAACCTTGAACTCTTATATTGCTTCAAGCTGTGATTTTTTTGTTGTTGTCGATTGTTGTTGGTCAACATTGCACTATAGGTCAAATGGACCATTTTTCTGATATAAATTAATAGCTCGAAGGCTTATCCAGTTTTTCGCGAATAGGTTTTTGGATACCATTCTAGATCGAATTTGGAAATAGTTTTGAAAAAATGGGCGTGGCACTGCCCATCAACGCCCCTAAAACAAAATAGATAATATATATTTTTTTTTTTTTTTTTTTTTAATAAATATTGAAAACGAATGTTTTTTTTTATACTTTCTAAGTATGTTTCATATTTCGTGTTTTTTATTTCATATTTTTAGGAGCATATTTCAGATCTTATTTTCGGACTAAAAAATTTTCGTATACAAAAAATCTATTTTTTATTGTTGTCTGTTCGTCGTAATATTAAAAAAATCGATATGTCATTAAAAATAACGTACAACAGCATCCACTTCATCAGCTTTTCCTTTATTTTTCCGTTACGCTTCAAGTATACCGGCATTACTTAAATATAGGTTATGTGCTAAAAAGTTAAATTTTGGGAGAAGTGACTAAAAGTGACAACTAAAATTACTGTTATGAGTTCACAAGGAATTACTCTACAACATGTATATAGTCACTTCGCTGACAAGTGCTGACATTTTTTAAAAACTCTTCACAAATAATTATTTTCGTAAGCGTCACTTTATGGACACATACTACAGACAACACGAACAATACCTACACCACAGATCTACCAACATAAAGTACAAACCACAATGATCACTGTTCATCATAATTTGTATTAAAAACGTTCAATTTAAAAAAACTTGAGCCACTTGAACTTCACCAAAATATTTGCACAATTTATGAGCTGCATGTTTAACAGCTGTTAACTTAACATCAGAATGTAATGTTAACATTTCTGGTATGCAACATTAAAGTTTGATGAATTCCCAATAAGAATCTAAAAAAAGCTTTTTAATTTTAATACTGTTGCAAAACTAGTTTATATCAAAAAAAGGGTCCGTTTGACCTATAGTGCATTGGTCAAATTAAGAAAAAGTCAAATAAAATAAATTTCGATGCCCGTTCCTATTCTATAACTAAAGTAAACACTTTTTTTCATCCTAGATTTGCAAATTCAAAAGCTATTTAATACATTTTATTAATTTACTGATAAAATATAAAATTATTTTTTTTTGTACTTCCTAAACTTTTTTCACCAGTTTTTTTATTTTCTTATTGTATGTATTTAGCGGTAACTTTTTTTTTTTTTCTTAATATTTAGCAAGTTGATCATTGTCAGTTCTTAATATATATTTAGGCTAAAGTTCGATTTAGACAAGCATCGCACACACTCACACACACGCACACACACACCTGCATTACAGACTTGAGTGCGCACCTGGAAAATGCATTTGCTGGCAAAACAACTAAATAGAAAAGGAATAAAGTTTTTAAAAAAAAAAACAAAAAAAAGAAAAACGAAAAAAAAGTAATCGACAAGCCACATGCTCTCTTTGCTATCTCTCTTTTGCTCGTTCTCGCTCTCTGTCGCACTGTCTCTGTCGCTCCTTTGTGCTAGTACCCACTCCAGACTGTCGCTGCTTCACTCTGACATTCGCCGAATGCGAATTTAGGAGGCGCAATTCGAACCTTTTTATTATATTTCAATTTTTCTTTTTTTTTTAATCGTATTTTTTATTTTCTGTTGTTTTTTTTTCTCGTTGTGCAAATTTTTATATATTTTGCTGTACCTATTTTTTTAACGCTGGGCATGTGTAACTGGACGTTGCAACTGCAACGGCAACTGCAGCTGAGGCTGTCTGCAGCGCAGCCGGCAGTGGGCAGCGCAGTCAGCAGCGCAGTCGATAGCGTGGACACCAACCTGCTGTTATTTCACTCGCACTCGCACCCATTTCATGTTCATTTTCATCATGCGGCGAATGTTTGATTTTTTCCGCCTCATTTTTAATTTCCCGCGTCTCGCGTCGTCGTTTTTTATGGACTGATTGCGTTTTTTTTTTGAGCTTTTTCGTTTTTTGGGCGGCTTTTTGTTTGAGTTTGCACATTTTTTGCTTTTCCTGTTGCACGCAATTTTTCGCCGCTGCATTTTTATTGGCTGCATTTCAGTGCAGTCAGTGTGCATGTGTGTGTATATGTGTGTGTGGGTTAAGTAGCTGGACATGCATGTACATGTCTCTATATACGCACACAAAATAAATGCCATGTATTTTATTTTAGCTATCGACGTCGATTTTTATGAATTTTTTTTATTATTTTTTGGTTGTTTTGGATTTTTTTTTTTTTTGTTTTTTTTTTTGTAGAATTTTTGTTGTTGGCGCTTAATGCAAATAAAATGTTTGTGTAGGCTTGCATTATGCTGACGTTGTGAGTGTTGGGTGAACAGAGAGAGAGAGAGAGAGGGAGAGAAAAGGAGAGGGAAGGAGGTAGGCAGGGTGGTGGGCAGGATCAGAAAGGAGAACTGCATTCTGCATCCTGCTTGCATCCTGTTTGTCCTTTTTTCACCTACACAAATTTCAGCAAACATAAAAAATAAAAAAATAAAATATAATAAAAAAAATATATAGTATGTGTGTGTAGTATATATAATTTTTTATTTTCCGCCATTAAAAATGGCCCATGCTCTGGTAGCAGCAGTCACGCCCCCCTTCGGCCAAATGCCGCCCACTTGGTCGCTGTTTTGTTGTGGGTCGAATGTGGGTCGCACTTTTTGTTGTTGTTGCAACTTCACAACACATGCCACTTGCCGCACGTTGTTGTTGTCATTGTTGATGTTGTTGTTGTCTTTGTTGGCAAGCGCGTCGCATAATCGGCAACTTCACACGCGCCCCTCGTTCGACGTTCGATTGACCCATCGGGACCAGCAGCATGAATAATAAGTAAAAGGGGAGTAGGAAACGCAGCAGGAGCAGGAGACACGGTTAGGCAATGAAAGGGCGCAGTTCTCTCTCCTTCCTTCTTTTTTCGGCACATTTTAAATTTTTTTTTGCATTCAACGCTTTTCACGCTTCTCACTCTGTTTTCCTTGTTGTTGTTGTGTTTTTTTTTGTGTCTATTTCTGTCTGTCTGCCTCCTTCCAACTCCAACTCGACTCAACAGTACCATTGTATTATTTTATATATCCCACATAAATTTTGTTTTATTACAAAATTACTGATGTTTCAATGCATCGCACTCCTCTCTACATCTGCCTCTCCTTTCCCCTCGGCCTCTCTCTCATTCACTCTTAAGTTGTCGATTAACGTTTATCGACACATTCTGGCCAGAGCAAAGCGCATGGTAAAAATAAATTGAGACCTTTTTTGACTTAACCATATTACATTTTAAATTTACTGAAAGTAATTGTGAAACCCTTTGACTCCAAATATGATCAAGTGTCAAAACAGAATAAAACAAAATTTTCAAATATATTTAAGACTTCAGTTTATGTCAATATGTATTTTGCAAAAATATTTAGGAAAAATATCGGTTCGGAAAGGCTGTAAACATAAAATGTTTTTGTTGCATACTTTTAGGCACTTGCATTGCTTGAAACTTAAAACAGTCATTAATATCGTTCTGATTGGCCGATATTGTTGTGATTAAGCTTAGCTTATAATAATAGATACTGTCAATCAACAAAAATATCTAATATTCTGAATAGTTGTACAAAATTAACTGTGGGTCACTGTACCTGAACATTGTAGATGCTTTTTTAAATTATATTTGAATAGTATAGGGAAGGGGCAGTCAAATAAATAACTAATGCTAAATTTCTCACATTGCACTCAGATAACATTCACAATTTGCCTTTGTTTATGTTTCTCTCGTTGTTTCTCAGCTGTCTAGCTTTTTTTTTTTGTGTGAATGCAGCACTCGTCGCTTTTGTGTATAATTTTTAATCGCTTTGACTGTCAAGTGGTTGGAATAACAACAACAACAGAAAAAGGTAGGAGCCTTTCGTCCTTACATCCTTCCTTCCCTAAAGACCTAAATATGCATGCAAAATCACGTTCATTCATGCATTGAAGTGCACGGCATAATACAGAGGGGGCAAAAGTGTGAGCCGGAAATAAAAGTAGAAAATGGAGAGTATTGTATTTGCAATTTGTAATTGCGGCATTCTAACTGAGTGCCAGCTAATATATCGATATCGATTTGGTCTGAGTTTGAGTTGAGTTTTCATTATTTCATTTTCGTAGCAATTTTTATCATTTGACTGGACTTGAAGTGTCGATAAAGGCAAAACAAAGGCAATTGTTTTAGCGGGTTTGGCTTTTTCATTCAATTCAATTTTATCGTCCTTGACCACAGCGACCACAGAACAAAACAAAACAAAATATAAGGTCCTTGCACTACAGCTGCAATCATGTCTTTTTTTGACTATTTCTCAAAGTGTTCAATGTTTTACAAACAAATTTGGATAGTAACGAAAATATTTAGTGCTCAGAGATTTTCAAGAGCTCCTTAAGTATGGGGGATTTATATTTTTAAAAAGGCACAATTTACGACTGCCATTAATTAATTTATTAATATTTTAAATTAAATTAATTGCATGTATTTTTGTTCAGTTTAAAAAATAGTTTAAGTGAAGTAAATAAAATTAAATTCAGGCAAAGGGGCAAAGGAAGCAGCTTAGAGTTTGTTGTGATCAAGGAGTCGTATCTAATTTAGATTCATATGCAATGACTATGATAAAGATAAAGATGAAGCACAATGACACTGATAATGATAACGAAGAGAATAACAAGAACACAACGAGAATAAGAAAAAAAAATATTAAAAATCCCTGCACGCATTTTGAGCGCACATTAAAATCAAAGTAAAATGACATCAATATAAATACTCGTAAATTTGCAATTTTGCGAGTCGCGGCAACAAAAAAAAAACAAAAACAAAAAACGAAAAAGAAAAAAAATCATCCCGATCCCGTCGAGAAATCCAAGAGGCTGTTAACAGTGGCAGTGGTAAAGGGAGGGGGAGGAGATGCGGAGGAGTTGGGGATGCTGCCTTCTTTTTTTGAGGGTGCTGTCATAAAAACAAGGACTTGCCCCCTCCTGCTACTGTTGCTTCTTCTTCTTTTTCGCTTAAACCTTGATGCGCATATGTTTAGAGAAATTAGTTTTTCATAACGCACAAGTTGTTATTGCCATTCCACACACACGCACACACATATACGGCTGCCTTTTAACGGCATTTTTTATTGCAAATTCTATTCAAATATCCATACATTTTTATGGTTCCCGGTATGGGGTACGACAAACAGTACTGAACAGAGGCCCAAACCAAGGCACCATGGCTCATTTGGCTGAATTTTGTGGCAAATAATCTGAAGTCCCATTTTAACTTAAATGGATACCTAAAGAAATATCAACAAGCTTCATTGATTTTTTTTATTTTTACGAAATTATTTTTAAAATTACGTCAATTAATATAAATAAAGAGGTTGAATATCAAACACTTGTTCGATTTTAAGATACGCTGATCTAAACTTTAAATAATTTATTTTCTTTTTAAAGCAATTTCATTGAAATTTGCTCCATCTTTGACGAAAATGTTGTAAAAATATAAAACATTTGCCAAACATTATTTAAAGCAATTTTTGATTGAAAAACCTCACAATTTTTGTGTAGCAAAATTTATTTTTTGCCACGAACTTATTCCAAATGGTCCATAGTGCAATGTCGTTTTAAAGCGCATATGAGCGAAATGTTCTCATCACCCCCTGCGCCACCCAAACACCCCGCACCACCCAACCACCCACAGACACCACGCACCACAAAAACCTGCTCAAGTAACCTCGTTGCTATTTTTTTTTTTTTTGTGAACAAACACAATTTTTAATATGCCTGCAATTTTTATGAGTGTTTAGAGGAATTTTATTGCTAAAGATTTTCGCCAGTGCCTGCCTAGGACATGTTTCTTGTTAGTTGCTGCTAAAAATTGGTGCAGGGGTGTGTGAGAAGGGGAGAGGGAGAGAGGAGGGGACTTGAGGGACGTCCCACATCGCGTATGCGCGATAAGCGCGCTTTGCGTCGTCACAATTGTACCTAAAAATGTGTCCTCTAGACCCATAAAAATAAAAATGAAAATAATATTTAATGTTATGTGAGAGAGATTGTTGTTTGAGTGAGTGGGTGGGGGTGTGAGTGGGCAAAGAGAGGAGGAGGAGAAGGAGAAACCACCTGATCTGCTTGATTGGATGGATAAAAATATTGCAACTAGAATATATTTTAGAAATCGTTTTGCAATGCTTCTCCTAAACACTTTCTGGAGATACTTACCCCGTGCTATCCATGATGCCCATTGCCCATTCATTTTTCTTGAAAACCTTTAGAATCTTTCCTATGCAAATTAAAAATAACATTTTAATTACAAACATCAAGTCAGGTAACCGAATTAAAATTGAACAAATTAGAAAGATCACTTGAACCCAGCAATTTGAGTTTGTAATATTTTTACTTCACATTTTCCACTTTTCGATTATGAGCATAAGGATACATCTTAAAATTAAAGTTTATTGTAGATACATATAAGTTACTTTTCAAGAAACTGTATTTTAGTTTTTTAGCAGATTAAGTTTTTTACTTAAATCAAATTAAAAATAGAAAAAAATAAAAATAAATAAATAATGGGAAAACCCAGTCCCAGAGTTTATATTCTTGTTAGTATTTGTAGAAGTTTAAGAATATTGGTTTAAGACGAAGAGAGGTCAAATATTGTCATATCATTTTAATTCTTTTTTATTCCAAGAAATATAGGTGACTGTAATAAATAAAAGAACAACAATTTCAATGCAAAAAATGTAATTTCTTCACAAGTTAATATATGTTAAGTTAATTTTTGCAACACTTTTTATTAAATATAGTACTTTATACGTACTTTGTCCTTTTTTCTGCCAGCATTTTTTTATCTTGAGCGCCTTTTTTATCGTCATCCAATTTCCAATTTGCACTGCGCAATTTTAAAAGCTCACGTTCTCATGCGTATCTCTTTTTTGCCTTTGTAATTTTCCCCTTCCTTTATTCTAGTGCCCTCTATATTTATATTCCAAGTCAATGCAAAGCTCTCTCGGTAACCCCTATACCATTATTTAGAGCTGAGAAGAAAATCAGAGCACGTTGTGAGTATCTTTGGGGTCGTTTGAGACACCCAAGTTCATAAGTAAATAGTAATAACTCTCCCCGGAGAATCACTGAAAAAAGTTTCATGTTATATGAAAACAAAATAGATCGTTGAAAATATATAAAGAATTCCCAAATTTAGGCCTAAAGAACTACTTGTGATTTTGAAAGAATATTTGCTCTCATTATCGGAAATAACTATTTTATGCTAAAATTTTTATTAATTTAAGAAGAAAATAAATTTTGGAAAATGCCCATGGATAAAAAGTTTGATTAAAGATAAGATTAATTACAAAATATAATTGTAGTAACTCTTAATTTTCAGACAACCCTAAAAATAGGAACAACATTTGCAGCCTTTGATTTCTTATTCTGACTGTCGAAGATTTTCATCCGTTCACAACAACAACAACAATATATATCAAGGATATTTTCCCCGTTTACTTGAAAAGAATTCTTGACCAGAGCATTGTTAGAGTTTCCATCAAGTTCTGCCCAAATTTGTCATCAACTCATCGACTCACGTGGATCTGTGGAACTCGAATTTTGCTAGCCACTTAAATGGAAAATGGAAAATGACAAAAGCTGTAGAAAAGCCGGAAGCCAAAAGGGAAAGAGGAATGAGGAACGTTGTCCGCTATATTTACCTCGTTTATGGCTTGATCGTAAAAGGATGCCTGGCCTGGACTCGGACTCGAACTCGGCAACTGAAGCTGTGGCTGAAGCCTTATTGCAATATATTTATTATTTTTACGAATCTTCATTTGGAGAGCAGAATACGCGTATTACGAAAGTCACAGGCGCACTGGGCAAAGCTGCTAGATTTGCTTGTATAATATATAAATTATAAATTATTATCGTCGAAATTGGCAATGGTATTGTTCTCTGTTTTTTTTTCTGTTTATCCTGACTCACTCACTCACTGACTGATCATTATGCAGCCCAAAAGGTAAGAACTAGGAGGCTGGAACTTTTACGCAACACAGCTTGTTGGAAAATTCGACATGAAAGTGGTTCAAATTTGAGGCTAAATTTCACACTACGTGAAAAATTCTCGATTTAAAAAACTTTGAGGTTTATTGAGGTATCTCATCCACACAACGGATTGTGCATTTAATACTCACTTTTACACTCTAAACAAATTTGGTAAAAGGAAGCAATTGGCATGGATATCTTAACTAAACTAACAAATTGGCTTTTTCTGGCTAAAACTGAAACTATATAAACTAACTATATATATATATATATATTTAATTTAAACAATAGATTTTGATAGTGTTAATCAAATATTTACTATATATAGATTATTAAAAAAAATGAAGGAACCCAATACAAACAAATCTGGCTTTTTTAACCATTGTGAGGTGATGAAATCGCCAGACAAATAGGCTCGCGGTGAGAGCTGCAATCCAAATTTGTCCCGACTGTGTCTATTGTCAGTATGAGTATAAGTATGAGTATTAATATGAGTATGAGTACGAGTACGAGTAAGAGTATGAGTATGTATGTGTAATGACTTTTTTATGACCCTATAGGCAAACAAATATTTTACGACATGTTATTAAAATTTTGGCAATGTGCACCATCGATATTGGCATCGGCATCGCCTTTGGCATCACAACCAGGTGAATGTGTGGACTAAGGACTAGTGGGTACACTGACAAAAAAACAACAGTACCTTGTGTAATGAAATGTCTGTGTATTTACTTTCGGAAGTGCAAAACTCACATTAAAATTTGATTTACACTATATATGACAAAGGATGTTTAATAAAAGTTAAAAATAGGTAAATTTGACAATTTTCGAACCTGTAAAAAACTAAAATAAATATATCTTGAGGACAAGTTAAGACGGAACAGACAGTCCGCATGGAAATCGGTAGTATTTTTAAATAGTTATGGCTGCCTGAATTCTTCTTCCATTTTTTTAAAAGTCTCATTAAGTGGATCTAAAGTGTTGTTTTACTCTTAATATTATTACTCTAAGGAGTTGATTGAACACGATAACTTGAGATTTAACATTTTTGAGAGTGAATCTATGTTTTAAATGTGCTTCCGATTGAATAGTTCTCTCTGACTTACTTTGATTTGGGTAAGTAATTTTTTATATTTATTGAGTATAAATAAATTGGTATATTCTATCTATAATTATATGCTATCATCCTACATAATCGCATTATAATCGGCCAATCGGAACGGTAGAAATGGCTAAGTTTCAAGCAATGTTAGTGCCTAAAAGTATGCAATAAAAATATTTTAGATTTATTTGAATAAGTAACGAATATCCTATAGTGGGGATCTCGACTATAGCCTTCCCCTCTTGTTTAGTTTTGGAATTTATTTGTATTTTGTTATGTGATTGACATTGTTGATTTTGCTCAGTGTATTGGCTCTGTTGGTCGCATGGTCGCAATCTTCAGCCTAAGCCAGGAGGTCCTTTCACATCCTTTCATATTAGACATATTAGACAAGGGACATCTGCTTCTCAGTCTCCGAGTTTCCCGAGCTTCCCGAGTCGCCGAATCGGAAAATCTTCGACGTCTTCCTTCAACGAAGCGTTGATGCCTCTTGATGTTGTTATTGTTGATATTTTGCCTCTCGCTGAATACATTTTCTCATGTCGCATGTTGCATTTTTATGTTTGCAAAATTATGTTCTATAACATTTTTTTTATTATGAATAACGGTTATAAAAATGAGACTCGGGCCAAAACAAAAGCAACGGCAACAGTCGCAAGTCAAATAACCCACGAATGTTACACGGCGTACATATGAGCAAGGGAAATGGGAAATGCTAACAGTGGAAGACAAAAGGGAGGGGTGGAGGGGGGGAGGCACATAAAAAACCAACACACGAAATGCAAATTGTAAATTACAAATTTGCAATAAAAATTTTTAATAGAATGAAACATTTTGCCTTTACGAGTTTTGTCTTTCGGTTAAATTTATCAGCTTTTATGATAACACAGGGAAAGGAGAGGGATGGGGACAGGGAGACTTTTCGCCATTTTCTACGCCGTCATCATTTTCTCGTATTGTTTTCTTGTTGCTGTTGTCGTAACAGTTTTGCATTAACATTAACGTAATTCTTTTTAGCATTATCATAAATACATTTTACGCATATTACGAGGAGATCGAGATACTGAGTTAGGAGTGGGAGTTTGTGGGGTGACCTGCGACCTTTATGAAGACAGTTCTGGGCATGTATGAAGGCCTCTCTCTCTCTCTCTCTCTTTCTCTCTGTGTAAATGTATCTGTATCTGATGGGTCTCATCTGCGACCAGTTTAAGTGCCAATATTATGTCCCGTACACGTCAAGACTTTATGAAAGAACAAGACATGAAACAAATCGAAAGTGCCTAGCAATCAAATGCAAAACATCTACAGTGCAATCATAAAAAAAAAAGGCGAAATAATAGGACAATTTATCAAAATAACTGTGGAGGAGAATTAGACTAAGTTTGAGGTACCTTAATACATAAATTCTTTCAAGCTCGAATCAAATCTGTTTTAAGAGATGCTAGTTTAATGTCAACTTTGTACCGCTTAAACCAGTTGAGAATTCTAAGGAGTATCAATGACAATAAGCAGAAAAGATCATGTAATTAAGCATGGACAAAATGTGACTTTTAAGTTGTGAGAAAACTGCGAATTTATTACTTCCTAAAACGCTATGACCCAAAACAAGACTTTTCTAGAATTTTAACCGTCACTAAAAATTTGTTAATAAAATAGCATTATACTCATGGTATAGTTTCCAATATATTCTGTTCACACTTATTCTCTATACTCTTTTTTATCGTTTCTTATTAATAGTTATTTACAAAAATTCTTAACTATTTTCTAAAGTTTTAAGTATGATTATATCTATAATTTAAACATATAAAAATTTCTGAATTCATTTTAAGACGTTTCACATATTACATATATTGAAATAAATATAGTTGCAATAAAAAAATAAATTAAATTAAAAAAAATAAATTTAAATAAACAAGAATTGTATAATTATTTTTTTATAAAATCAAAAATTAATTTTTTTTTTAATTCCAGTTTGAAAATTTTAATCGTAAATTATTGAATAAAATATATTTGTATTTAGTAAAAATATAAAAAGTTTTAATAAATTCCTTAATATAAAATAAATATTTAAGAAAAATTCTTTTTGGTATTTGTTAGCGCATTGGAAATAGATAAAAATGGTAAATATTATACATTTTTTTTTGATGTTCATTATATCTAGCTTAGAAAACTAAAAGTAATTTAGAATCATAATTTTTATTAAAATTTACAATAACATATGTATTTAATAATTTAAACTGTACGCTGAAATCAAACTGAAAGCAAACTTGGCCAAGTACGGCCTCTAAGCTCTTAGCATTGGCCCAAACACACCAACCACATTTGTCCATTTGTCTATTCGCTATTTGCCATTTGCGCATTCTCTGTACATGTGTGTGTAGGTGTTGGTGTGTGTAGGTGTAGGGGTGTGTGTGTGTGTGTATAAGTATGAGCAATGCAAGTGTGTGTAGAATTAGTTTGCAGGACACACGTAAGACACATATTCCTCTCTCCTGTGCCTCCCTCTCCCCATTCTTTCGCTCCCTTTTCTTCCTTCCCTCTCGTTCCCTATCGTCGCTCCCTCGCACATTTTGTTCGTGCACCAATCGCCGTTGCGAATGAGAATTTAGAAGCCCTTTCAAATTCGTTGCATTCACGTTCGCATTCGGTTGCCAGCGTCATCGTCATCGTCATCGACGACGCATTCGGAGCTCTTCGGCTTTTTAGAGGCTCCAACTGGCCAGGGAGGGAGGGGGAGGGGCACAGCCTCTAATCAATGTCATGTTAGCGGCATCTCGCTCTCGCTCTCACCCTTGCACTTGCATTAGATAATAGACAATGAGAGACTTTTTAAATGCATTTCTAATTTCATTGACATTGAGAAAAAGTAGAGAAAAAGTAGAAAGGTAAAAATGTCGAAAATTTCAGAATTTTTAAGTTTAATGCATTTTTTAAGAAAATTAATTATTGTTGAATGATTCTAGTACTTATATACTATTCTATTTTTATTTTGAACATTTTGAAGACTTTTTTAAGTAACATATATGACAATACCAAGGTACTATTTTGACTTTTTTACAATGACTCAAAAATGTATTATTTTTGCATTTACAAAATTTTTTAATTTATTTAACCAATTTCAATTTTCAAATAACATTATTGTTAACTTACATTACCTTATTTGGTAACTCTAAATAGCATTCTGCTGATTTCATTTTAAAGAATATTTTAAAATTAAATTTTTTAAAAAATATTTTTTATTTTTCATATTTTTATATGTTAATCTCTTAATTTTCTTTGTTTTTGTTTTCTCAATTTCATAGTATTATTTGTCGCATTTCTTTTTGAGTTAAGCAAAATTTCCGTTTGTCCTTCATTTTAGTGTAAATCCTACTTGTTAGCGCTATCTCGCTCGCACCCGCTTGCACGCATCGCTATCTATCTGTCTATTTCATTTCCACTCTATGCACACATTGGACATTTGTAGTTGTTGTTGCTTTTGCTTTTTGCTATTTGCGAACATGTGTGTGTGTGTGTGTGTGCGGTCGTGCTTTTCCGTCGGCATTTGCACAGCACAGCACACACACACACACACACACTAATATACTCACACCCACACACTTACACACTAATACATGGGCCTTTTTTGTAGGGAACTTTTCATCACATCGGTTTTGAGCTTCGTGTCTCGCTCGCTCTCTCGCTCGCTTCGGGTCCGCTTTGTGTATGTGCATGTGTGTTGTGTGAGCGTATGTGTGTGTGTGTAAGTCTTTCTCTGCTGCTGCTGGACGATGCGTCGTCGTTGTCCTAGATTTGTTTAAATTATTTGCGATAGTGTGATTGGCTTTTGGTCCCTCCTCCTTTCTCCCTCCCTCCCTGCCTGGCTGTGTGTGTGTTTTAGCTGTGTTTTAGCCAATGGGAGCATTGCACATGTTTAGTCGCACTAGAGTTTCTCTCAGTGTGTCCTGACCTAAAACGCCGTGTCGCTCTCAGTTGTCGTCGTTGACGTTGTCGGTTCCGAATAGTTGCTGCAAATACGAGTCTATGTGGTTTTTGTGGTTCTCAACATACACACATACACATACACACACACGCACACTCATGTGTGTGTGTTTGGGTGTATTTAGTTTTTGTGATAGGCCAACGCAACTGAGGGCTGAATTTGCATATTTTCTCATATGATGGGGCGCTTAGAAATTCCGTCGTTTGCATTGGCCGGGCCAAAATGCTTCTTGACTGCACCAACGACAACAGCAAATGTCAATCGGACTTCGAACTTAAGCAATTCTCATTCACTTGTCATATTTAACCTTTATCCTTTTATGAATTTGACGTCATTTCTTTTCCTTTACTAGGATTATCATCTTATTTTATTTACTGTTGATATCCTTTTATTGCCCATGCGAAACAAATAATTTGTATTTACCTTCAACCATAAAGATTTCATTTAAAAATTAAAAAGTTTTATTAAGAAATAGTATTTCTTAATTTCGAAAATCTTAATTTCCTATCGAAACTATTTTTTAAGCAGTATAATAGATATTGAAAAATAATGAATATTAAACAATCCTGAATTGTTGCCGACATTTCTTAAACTTTTTTTTCATTTTCAAAAAATTTAAGAAATAAGTAGTTCTTCTAAATCTGAAAAACTAAGTTTAATATAGAAATTTTTTTGTAAGCATTATCATGAATATTGGGAAATAATATATATTTAATAATCTTAAATTTAAACTTATATTGTTCCCGTCTTTTATTATATTTTCCTTTAATTTATTACATTTCAATTTGCTCTCAATCAAATGTTTGTCAAAATTCATCAAAAAGATTCTTTTGATTTTTGGAACCATTCGATTACAACAAGCTGAATTCACTGTCTTAAGAAACTGTCCATACCAATTGCTTTATATATAGTTTCCATATAATATTAACTCAAAGCAAATAAAATGATAATAGGAATAAAACATTTTAAAAGCTGTAAGAATATTTAAATTAATGCGAAAAAGGCCAAAAAATGGGCAGATTTTATTTTCTTGGTCTTATTATTCATTTACTTTTATATGTATAAAACTCTGTGTCCTGACTAACTAAGAATCATTGTGTAGGCCAAACGGTTAAGCCTAAAAAACTGAAATTTGCACATAACATAACTGAGAAAAGTGTTTTATGAAAACAATAAATAAATATTAAATTATCATTATTTTTTGGGCCCTATCACTTGAGTCTGGTACTGAAACCCAAAGAAAAGTTTGTGGAAATGTGAGAAAAGTTGATGGGCAATGAAGTTGAGCTCAATGCAAGTGGAAGCTGCTAAAGTTGAAGACAATTTTGCTGTGCGTGAAATGGAAATGTGGGAAAAGACGGAAAAGGGCTTTGAAATTAATTTCAAAATAATCAGCAGTAGGAGCTTCTCTCCAGCCAGAAAGAGAGCGTGGGAGGAAGAAGGGAGCGCTTGCGCTTTTTTTTTTCACCCACAAAAAAAAAGTATAAAAAAAGTACAGACAAAAGCAGCAAAAACGCAACACATCCAAAAAGGAAGCATTTGATAAAAGTGACAAAGGAGGAAGGGGGTGTGTGTGCGTGTGTGTGTGAAGACAGCTATGTCTTGTCTTAAGACGGTTCAGGGTTAAATTAGCTGACTGCGAGTTGGAGAAATGCCAGCCACATTTACGATGCGATTAATGTTTCCAAGGCGATGCTGTTTTAAAAATACTTATACCCTTTCAAAGGGCATTTATAACCATCCAGAAAGTATTTACTGTATAGCAATTAACAGTTAAGACAAAGAAAAAAATTATATTTTTACTAGGGGGCTCCTTCCCCTGCTTGCTTCGCTCGGAAATTTGAAAGGATGGTCTTCAGTCTCCACAATCTGTGATTTTGGTTGAGATATCTTAAGAAACAAAAAAGTTTTTCATATTGTGACCTTTGACCTCGATTTTGACCCATTTACAGATCGAATTTCACAAAACGCCGTCTTATTGCAATATTATGTTGTCTCATCTATGTTGTGTGAAAATTTCATCTTTCTGCGCTTAGCCGCTTGGCCTACAGTGAGTAGGTTTTTTGCTTATTTTTCCTTATCATCTAAGAGATGTTTATGGTTCTTAGAAATAGTGTAGAGCTTAATTGAGGTATTTGAGATTGAATGTCATTGTCGTTAATTATTTTTGTTTTTATTAACTAATAATTACAATAATAAAATAAAAAGCAATAGTTATAATATAATATAGAAAATAAGAGTCAAAATATTCAATACGTAACACATATAAAAATATAAAATTAAATTAAATACATTTAAGTATACTTAATGGAATCATGCCTCGCTTCATACATTACTTATTTGGTTTCATAACCAAACTTAATTTCCTCTTCTAATAAGAAAGTTTTACGATTTTCAAGGGTATCGAATCAGCGGCGTTCTTTGAATTTAATTTTTGGCTTTGAAGGTCTTTTCTATATTTCTTGACATCCGAAACTGAAACTAAAGAGCCCTCACACATGCCTCATGCCACATGCAACATGCCACATGCCACATGCGTCTTTGTTGCCACCATTATTCAAGATACAACGTAATGAAATATGCTTAAGAAGTGCAAGTTCATCCCAGTCTTCTTCTTAGCTGACGTCTCTTTCATCGTCATCATCACCATCATCAGTATCATCATCTCTCTTATTCTCTGACTCTCTCGCCAATGATCGAAGCAGAGATTCCCTGTAAATGAATATCCCTTTAGAAGAAACCCAGGGGATCCATTCCTGTTACCTTTTTTCTAAAAGTGAGTGTTATTTTAAGCGAAAGCATAAAAATCAAAAATAATGATTATTTGTGAGTCTTATTTTCTTTCGCTCAAAATTAATCATTATCAATGAAAAAAAGCCTTAAAAATCTTGAAAAATGCATTACAATGTTACTCTTATAATATAACTGACAATGATTACGGTCCCTGGATGAAATAATGATGGAAATGCCTAACGTTATTTTCTTTTACTTTTCATTTTTTTATTTTTATTTTTTTGAGGGGGGTAGGGCAAAACAAGCATGTGAAAAGTTTCTTAAAAATTCTTTTTGTGTGCGCACACTTACACACACTCACACACATGAGTGTAGATACTGCTACTAATTTTGCATAATATGCACAGCAACATTTGCGGTTTTAATTCTTCAATAAAGTCTTGGGCCCCTTCCAACCAACTCAAAAAGAGCTTGGTTGCTAATGAAGGGAGAGGGCGGGAAAAAGAGAAAGAGGGGGGAAGGGAGCAGGGGGCAGGGGGGTTGCCCTTTGACGTGGGGGCAGCGAAGCACTTCGAGCAGAAAAGGAATAAGAAAAACTTTTGCCTTTTGCTTCCAAGTGTTGTGTGGGTGTGTGTGTGTGTGTGAGTGTGTGTGTGTGTGTGTGAGTGTGTGTGTGAGTGTATTATGTATGTATAATCAAGCAACTGTCAATGTTAATACATGAGTAAAGCTGAGTCAGCCAAAAACTAAGCACAAATTTCTTTCGATTACTCATACGACACGTTGGCCAGGAAATTTTAACTAACTATAATGCGAGTAAGTTTTCAAATAAATTAAAGTCAATTTTCGAAAATAAACGTTTACATGCAAAGCAAAAATGAGAAAAAAAAACCTTTTCTAAAATATTTTTATTTAAAATACATAGCGATAATCATACGACACGTGGGCCACGATTGTCTTTCTTACTATACGAATTATTACAAATTACTCCAAGAATACCAAAGAACGAAATACATAAGAAACAAAAGAGTATAGAGTTGTATTTGATGAATAAAATAATGCAATAAATTTGATTGGCAAGACTTATGAAATTAAATAATAAAATCATTTTATTAAAAATCGCAAAATGTTGATGTTTTAAAACAATGAGTTTTAATAATTTTCCAACTACTGGATGGATAACTTTAGAAATATTCTCAATCAGAATCATCTTAAGACAATTGTATTTCAGAAGCACAAAAATATCTTAGTTTGCCCGATTTTTCTTCCCTCTTTTCTTCATCATTATTTTATTTTTTATACATTTTTTTTGTCAAGCGCAACATTAAATAATTATTTAATTATAGAATACAAAAAATTAATAATAATGTTAATAATGAGAAGAAGAAGAGGCATAAACTAAACACACACTTACTTAAGATATTGCAACATATAGAAGAAGAAGCAGTCGCAACTAAATAAAATTCAGCTAAAGAAATTTAAAACCATTCGAGAAAAAAGCAGTTTCCTTTTCTTTTTTTTTTTGTTTTAGTCGTTGTCAAGACTGTGTGTGTGTGGTTGTGTTAGTAAGTGTGTGTTGCCGCGAGGCAAATTAAAAATTTTGTTTCTCGACTTTTCCAACATATTCTCTTCTTCTTCTGCCTTTCGCTCTCTACTTTTTTTCCCTCCTTTTTTCTGCTTATGTTGGCGTTCTTTGCAACTTTTTGCACGCGTTACCCTTCCCCCCTAACCCATCCCCTCCTCTTCCCCCACCTCATTCTCATACTATATGCCTGGTTGCGTACTTTGTGCTTATTTTTTCGGCTTTCTTTATTGTTGTTGTTGTTGTTGTTGGTCGGCGCAATGGAAAACTTTCTAATAATGTTGTACACAATTTAAATAGAATTTGCTGTGTTGCTGTTGACGCCCACATAACACACACACACACACACACACACACACACACACACACACACACACACACAAGCGCACACACACAACACAGAGGAAAAGGCGCAAAATACTTAGGCAAGAGGCCCAATCAACTTGCCTTGTTATACCCTGTACAGAAAAACATAGAATGTAACTAACAGGCTTTTCACACTGAACACATCTACGGGGAACGCATGGGAATGATGGTAGATGGGAAACACCGATGCACATTGCCAACATCTAACATCAATCTGTTACTTCAAGTCAAAATTTTGTAAACAAAATTGTAAAATTTTACTCTTCATATAAAATGAGTTTTGATGAGGAATGGGCCTGGTTTGGTGGCATTCGACACAACCAACCAATGAAATTATCTAAATTGAGCAGGAGGCAGACGATGAGCAAGAAGTCGACTTGTCGCTGACTGTAGTTAAACTGTAGTTTTTAAAAGTAAAGCCCTTGATGCTCCTCGGGAGATTTGGGCTGCTCTTTCTTCACGTGCAGCCTCTTCCGAACTATTTTCAGCTGCTCGGCTTGGTGCACTTTGCTGCAGGTACTCTGGCTTCGAGTTGGCTGGTGTTGGTACTGGTACTCCACGCAGGCATCCTAGATCAAACTCGGTCGAGTTTTCCATATATTCCATGAAAAACTGCAATAAGGGCATTACTTGTGCATTATTTACATTTATTAATTACATAAACATACTGCAGTTGTTCATGGTCGGCAAGTCTATTTTTGTGCGGACATCTATCCAACCACTAGGAGATCTGGATTTCGAGCGTATGCGCCATTAATGTGGGACCTCTTAAGCGCTCCTCTTATGGCTCCAATTTTCTGCTAGCAATTCTTTTCTTGAGCTCTTTTAATTTAAAAAAAAAATAAACATTAGCGAAAATAATTTAAAACCTTTTTTATTTACTCACATTTGTTTTTTCCATTCATTTTAGTTGACATAGTTTACATTTTCGTACCGAATGGCAAATTTCTAATGTTGCATTCGAAAAAAATCGCCTCCAAACCAATTAGAAACGTATGAAATAGGAACATCAATAGGATATGGCGGAACGGATGGGGAAATTTTGGCAACGGTAAAACTATAGGCACATCACAAATTTTGATGGCAGATGTTAGATGTTGCTCAGTGTGAATTGGGTATAGCATACATTTATATTGAAATAAAAATTGACGATGTAACACTTATTTTAATGTAAATCCCAAAATAAGTTTTTTCTTTTAATTTGTTTATAAAATTGCAAAATAAAAGTTAAAAATAGTTTGTTCATAAAAAAAACTTCTTTTTTTGTGTTATTCTAAGTTGTTATTGCTCAGACACATACTTGTTGTTGTTTTGTTAGATAACATCTATTTATTAATAGTAAATTTTTAGTTGTAATAAATACAATAAATAGTTGTGCTGCAATTGGAAATTGGAAAAGTTTGTGGCAGTCAAAAAAAGAGATTTTCAACATTGTTACAAAAAAAAATTTCTGTCATTTAAGGAAAACCGAAATTTCAAAAGGGTTTTTTCTTTTAAAAAATTTTCAGAGATTTGTGGAACATTATTGGTTTTTAAATTTAGCAATTTTAAATAAACTAATTTAGATTTTTGAATAAGTACAAAGTCCCTTAGAGTCGTGCATGCTCCACTTTAGCCTCTTTTATACTAGTATGCATAAGTATACGCATATTCGTAGTGTGTGTGTGTGTGTGTGTGTGTGTGTGTGTGTGTGTGTGTGTGTGTGTGTGTGTGTGTGTGTGTGTGTGTGTGTGTGTGTGTGTGTGTGTGTGTGTGTGTGTGTGTGTGTGTGTGTGTGTGTGTGTGTGTGTGTGTGTGTGTGTAGGCGTGTAGATATGAACACGCGGTTTCTCATTATGCTAACGAAGTAAAAACTTTACAAGCACATATGAGTGCAGAAAAACGCACACACACATGTGTAGCGAAACAAAGCGGGTAAGAAAGTGAATTGAAGTGAAGAAGGAAAGAAGGAAAGAAAAAGATGCCGAAGCAACAGCCAAATAAAAAAAAAAACACAAAATAAAGTGGAAATAAAATATGTATAACAATATGAGAAATAAGGCACCCCTTCGCCCCTTTGCCCAACCCTCTCGCATCTAACCCCACTCCCCCCACCCCATTCTCCCTCCGCTTAATCGCGTGGGAAGCAACTTGCCAAGTTTCTTTCATCTCCTTCTCCATCTCCATTGGCGTCTCCATCTTCGTAGCATTTCGGCCAAGTTACTAACAAGCTTAGTTCCTCTTGTGCAACTTGCTCGTTTTATTCCCCCCTCCCCTCCTATCACACACACACATACATACACACAGAAATGTGCATTCAGCAAACTCCTTTCCACAATTTTTAATTAATTTAGTTACTCGAATCCGTTATAATAAAAAAAAGGTTATTTCATCTTCTTCTTTGCGAATTGCTTTGAGGTTGTAAATTACTTACAACTTACAAATAAAGTCTAAATAAATATAGATACATCTCATGAAAATTCTTATGACAAATAAATAAAATTTAATGATGAGACATAAATATTTTACTTTTTTACATCTAATTGGATCCTGCTTAAAAATTTTATTCATTTGACATTCCTGGACAGTTTTTCAAAGACTTTAAACTCTCATAACTTTGTCAAAACTTAACCGAAGCTTAATTTTTTTTCACCATCTAAAGTAAAAATTTATGAAAATTCGATTATTTTTTGTTGCTTTTTACATTTTATTTTAGTCTCGATTCACAGTTAAGATTCATGTGTATCAATACCTAGATTTAATTATTATAATTTCATCATAAAAATAAAATATAGATAGCAAAATGAGCTTATACTAAATATAATATAAAGTAAGCAAGCTCTGACTTGTTTAATATGATTTATGTGATTTCAATGTATGGGAATTAACCCATTACAACTCTTTAAATTCACGTATGGTCCTCTATATTGTACATCAAAAATCTCAAAAATTACTAAATTGAAAAGAAGTTGGAATTTATAAAATAAAATATTAGTGACTGTTTGCACTACATGAATTCATCTTCTATAACTGTACAACCATAAAGCAGTTATCTGAATTTTGATAACGATTAAAAAGCCCTTAACGAAATGGGTTCCCACTAATTTTAGAGGCTTATTAAGGGAAGAACTTGTGAAAAGCTTGTGATTAACGTGGAATTGTGTAGAACTGGTGAAACAAAAGTGGCAATTACAGACGAGTACCCGTTGAGTGCTGAGAACCATTCAAGCACCTCATTCATTTACTCAGTCACTTATCCAGCATTCGGCACAAAGCGCATCTCAATTATAGACGAAACAAAAAGAATCATAAGCGAGTGGTGAATGAATATGAATATGCATACGGGTGCTTGTATGAGTATGAAGTGCAAGTTTCGAATGAAAGGAATATCATACACTAGACAAATGTTGAAACGAAGTTTGCATGCCTTTCAATCGACATTAAGTTCAGCTAAATAAAAAAGATGCCGTCACTGGGAGCATAATTCATATAATTGGTCACGAATAAAAATATTGAGAAATTATCGCGACTATCACTCAGCTGTCAAAAAGAAAATTAAAAAAAAAAAGAAAGAGTTGTTTTAAATTCCAATTATTTAACAGAGTATCCAATGCTTGCAATTTGCTGCTGTTCTTGAAACCAAGATACATTTGAAATCTTTTTGTAGAGCATTTCTTTGAAATGTGAAGTGTATATTGTAGACAATAAACGCAATTCACAATATTTATAATTGCAGAAAAGTCTGCAAATAAGTTGGCCAACATAACTGAATACATCAATTTAGAGATGCTTTGTGACAACAGCAAAGTTGCCACCTTATTTTCTCTGTCCTCAAATGCATTAAACGAGAAGGAAGGATAAACAAGAAGCAGCATTGTCTGATGACAGGACACGAGTACTGAAGTACTGCATTTTCTCTCGCGCTCTCATAATAGACAGAGTATTAGAAAAACTCACCGTCTAGAGTTCATTGAAGGCGTCATGGCAACTCTAAGCCTCTGCCCAGGCAACCGACTTTGAACTAGGAGCCTCAGGTCAAGGACGCCTTTAATAGTAAGCAAAAAAAAAAATGAGTGTGTATTTTTATATTCAAATAATGCCGATTATCGAGCTGCCAGACAATGACAAGAAAAGGATATCACTAACATTTAACAGTTCACATCTAAGCCATACAGAAATCACAAGTTGCAGACTCTCAGACTTTCCCCCAGTGTGTCTGTCTGCCTGTCTTTATATCTGTCTCTCTGTCTGCCACTCAATGCCACGTTCAACCTACGTGGAATCATTATTTATGTGAAGAATTTTCGCTACCACTCAATTTTCATTCGTAATTTTAGCTGCACCTCAAATTTATTTGTGATTTAAACTCAACTTATTATTTAATTCAGAATTTTTCGTACCTCTAAATGTGCAATTGTAAATTTATTAAAACTCGTAAACATAAATACTTTTTAATTGGTCAGAGAGAATATACTTAATGTAATTATTTTTCATATTTATTTTAGAACTCTCAATCGGACTACTGTTCAGCCGATATTATTTGTAGTCAGTTATCACTTACTCGGAATTTGCTATTCAATGTGATATTAATCTCAATTTGAATTAACCTTATTCATGGTTAGTTTAACAATAAAATAGACTGTTTAGAGTGGGTGAAATTCTGACTTTCTTTATTTACTTCTCTCTCTTTGTTATGTGTGTCACATTAAGCCACATTCAACCAGCGCACATTGGGCCAGAATCCCTTTTTTTTGGCATAAAGTCTAATTGTAAAGCTAGAGACTTGAAACTTTGCATGAACCTTAGTTAGACTAACTTAGAATTTAAAATTTTTTTTTTGGATTTGGACCACGCCTTCATCTCCCCCTTCCCAATCGACTATGAGAAATATGTGTAAAATATTTTTATAAAATCATTATGTAAAGATGGGGACTTGAAATTTGGCATGAATCTTAGTTAGGCTGAAGTAAAATTTATATAATTTTTTTTGTTTTTTTGCTGGACCTCGTCTTCACCCCTTCTCTTTTTTTCCTACTCATTGAAAAAGTAAAAAAAAAATTATAAACTTAAATATAGAGGAAAATATTTCATTCTTTGCATGTTTACCAATCAGGCAAAAGTAGAATTTTCAATTTTTTTAGTTTTTTAATTTGACCATGTTTTAACCCCCCTCCCTATCTGACAACGGAAAAAATCAGATTTTCTCGCAAAAATGCCCGGTTTCATCATGTGTTTTTAAAGAGAATGGGCAAAATTGAGCAAAAAGTGTTATGGACAAATTCAAAATCACAGTAGAGAATTAACATTTGCATAATTACTTTTTGGCAGAAAGTGGCAGAAATTAGTTTTTTACTCCACGGTGCACGAGCGCTTCGGCAAGTTTTCTTCTAAAATAAGACAAACCATAGACAATCCACAACTACAACATTGAACACATATTTCGAATACCTTAACACTAATTATATTTGGCATATGTTGACTTTTATTTTCCATACTTTCAACAAAGATTTAGATAAATGGTCTTTCCACAGCAGAAGCGCAAAGTTGAGTAAACGCTTTCAGCCAATTTCGGCTGAAAGTCAGCTGACAAATCATCTGACTTTGTTAGCTCAAAAAAAATTCAACGTGGCCACTAAGCATTTTTTTTTTTCATTGATTCGATATACCTCATGTATGCCCTTTTAAAATATTAAGTCAAATTCAAGATATATTTGACAAAAATAATCGACTTTATGCCAAAAAAAAAGGGGATTCTGGCCCAAAGTGAAGCGTAAAGTATTCTTCTTGAAATCTTTAAGGGATTCTGGCATCTCCTCGACTTTAACATTAACGTCAACCTGTTGGACTCAACTTTGCATCCCTTCTACCTTCCCAACCAACAACCAACAACCAACAACCAACAATCAACAACCGACAACAGTTAAGTTGCCTTCTTTTTGAATGGTTTTATACCCTTGCATTGGGTATTAAAATATTTCACAAATTTTACAAAATATTTTTATATAAAATACCTTTAAGCTCCGTTTTTTCTGTTGCTTATTAATGAGCCGATTTTAAAATAAAAGCTCGTGTACAAAAAAACACAAAAATAAGCAATAAAGTAGACTTAAAATTTTGTCTCTGCTGTTAAGAATCTCAAAACAAAGAATTCTGTCCGAAAACAACGAATTTTTATCTGTACTTTATTTAATGAACTTACTTTTTAATATTTGCAATTGTCAACGTTGAGCGACAAAAAAACATTTATTATAGTAAATAACTTTATATAATTCAGTAATTATCGAATTAATTAAATGTAAAGGCTGAGTTTTATACATTTTTTTATTTTATAAAGTATCTAAAAAAATTTAAAAAAACACGGATTTTGTGCAATAAAATTCTTGTTTTTGTATTGCTCCTTAACCTTTTTGTTTTTCTAAAACTTTATTGAACAAAAATCCCAGTGGTCTGCAAAGGTATCAAGTCTTCGGATTGCCAAAACCAAACGAGCCTTTGTTGTTTTGTTTTTCTGTTTTTTGGGAAAGTGAATTGATTCGATGAAATTGTGTCAAGCGACTGTTGCACATTTCTTAAAACAAAAGCAAGCCGCAGAAAAAGGCACGGCACGAGTCGGTAGAAAAGAGCTAGAGGCACAGGAAAAAGAAGAGGTAGAGGTGGAGGCACAACTGAGATGGGGAACATGTTGCAAGTGTGGCATGTGGCATGTTAGGTGCCTCAGCCTAGTGATGTAAAAAACATGGCGATGTTTCTCGATTTTTTCCGCTGATGTTTTTGTTGATATCTATTTTTTTTGTTATTTTATTGTTACTGCATTTTACTGATTTTATTTAAGAATAACAACAAAATACTTATTAAGTTAAAAACTATTTGAAACTTATATGAAAACTATGAAAGCAAACGCTTAAAAAAAGAAATCAAGTCGAGTTCCCGACTAATTACTTATTTAAATAAATATATAATATTTTTATTGAATACTTTTAGGCATGTACATTGCTTGAAACTTAAATCAGTCATTACTACCATTCTGGTTGGCCTATCTTGTTGTGATTAAGTAGGATGACAGATACCGTTAGTTACCAAAAAAATACGAAATATTTAAAAACTGTGCGTGTTTTGGCTTTTCGCGATGAACATCGACGAGGTTTCCACTCAAATTTACATCACTAGATCAGCCTGTTGCCTGTTGCGTTCAATGTTCCACTTGGCTGTTTCTCTGCCTCTTTCCGTGTCCAGCTTCAACTGCGACTTCAACTTTATCGTTGTCCTGGCATTTCCTTGCGTTTTTTTTACTTTTTTCTTGCAATCAGATGCAGGGAGTTCTCTACTTCAGTCAGTCAGTCAACAAGCGGAGAAACAAGCCACATGTCTGAACATGTTGCTCAGATTTCTTCAGCTTATATCTAATTTAATACTTAGAGGCAGCATTTAATTACTGAAATTATAAAATTATCTGGATTATATGTTTAATATTCAATTATGATTCTTAATTCAATTCAAAAATAAATAGATTCATGAGAGTTTAGTTCTAATATCTTCTGAAAGTCATATGCTTAATAAAATTATTTAGTTTTTAATTTTAGGGAACTGTATTTTATTATTGTTATTATCAATGCTTTCGGTTCAATGTATTTTCAACACTCATGTAAATTACACAATCTTGAAGCCTTTTGAATGTTAAAACTTTAAAAATATGTACTTATGACTCCGTAAAAGTAAAATTTCAATTTCAACAGCAACTGTCATTGAGAAAATCTAGAGATTTGTGGTAATCTGAAAAACAAAACAAATGCACACACAAAAGAAATAATTTGTTAGCCTATTTCAGGGCAAGCCGCAATGCAATTGTCGGAAAACGGGACGGAGAAAGGAAAGGGAAATGTGAGAAGGGTGAAAATGTGTCTTTTGAAGACTTTTGACTGCGACACTTTTAGAATTCAAAATGACCCCAAAGACGGACACAAAGTTGGCTAAAAAGAAAGAGAAAAGAAGAAAATAAAAATATGAGAATGATGCAGTTCTCAGTGGACACATGAAGTGCAGCTTCTGCTTTTGCCGTGTTGTACTTAGTCCGAGTAGATGCTGTAGCTGTGGACAACCTGGCAATTAGCATTAAAAGAACACAGAACAGAAAACAGCACAACTTGACTGCAGTTGGCAAACAAATAAAAATGTGAAATGTTAAATGTAAGGGGTCAAAAGGGTAGGTGAATGACTTGTATATTGGTGGCCCAAAACAGCAAAGTGGTAAGAGAGACAGGGAAGACAGAGAGATGGAGAAATGACCAGCCTAAGAGCAGACAAATGCGGCGCAATTTGCGGCACTGTGTGACAACAGAGAGTATGGAATTCAGCGGTGAGTTCCTACTCCGACTCCGACTACGAATACGACTCGGACGACGACACTGACTCTGACTACACAGGGAAAAAACCACAACACGCAAAGTTTTTAAGATACATATTAGAATTTTTGAGTACCATTAACTACTATTATTAGCTATCATCCTACCAAATCGTAACAAGCTCGAGCAAAAAGAAAGGTGGTAATGGCTTTTTTAAGTTTCAAGCAATGTACTTTAAGTGCCTAAAAGTATGCAATACAAAATGTTTTACGTATATTAAAATTAGTAACGGGTATCCTATAGTCGGGAGCTCGACTATAGTCTTTCACGCTTGTTTTTTTACTTCCTTCTGCTTAATAAGAATTTTTTTACTAAAACTGTTTAGGGTTTTTTTTGACTATTTTAATGCTGAGTGGTGGCCATTTTATGCACATATTGTGTTCATTTAACAATATTATCCCGAATACATATTTTGAAAATGCATGTTAGAATCAAAAATTTTAAGCTAGAATTTTGGAATAAATTTTCTTTATGTGTATGAATACGGAGCTGAGTTTCGGCCCGGACATCGGTGAGATCTGTGAGCTGGAGCTAAAGAGCTGGAGTTGGACAGCAACGTGCAATGCCGCGTAAGTCAAACAACGCAACGAAATGAATTATAAAATAACATGCCAACAAAGCCAACAACGACTGCGACTCCCCTTCCCTTCCATTCCCCCCCCTTCCCTGACCCTACCTCACACAGTGGAAATAAAATCCATGTTTTTGCTCATGAAAATGTCTTTATACAAAAATAGAATATAATTATATCATATTTGTAGAAAATTAAAAAAAAAATCTTTAGAGTCTGCTTTATTTTAATATCTATTATATTATTACGATAAAGTAATAAGCTCTCATATTGCAGTACTATTCTTTGAAATAGTTAAAATATAAATAAATTCTAGATTTGGTTATATAAATACAAATGTATGCTTACACAAAAGTAGAAAATGATGCCATTATTTTTGTACTAAATATAGCATTTAATTTAAATATTATTCAAAATATTCCAAAAATTACAACAAACAATTAATAGATTAATTTCCAATGAAAATATTGTTACATTTCTAGAAAATTTAATTTCTTATTTGATCTTTATACAAAATAAATCATTATATAGTGATGAAAAAAATATAAATTTAAAAAAAACTAATTTTGTTTTTACTAAAATATCATTAAATATTTCTTGTCCATGTCTTAAATATATAAGATAATATTTTCTTTTCAAGCCAAACCTTTGTTTTAAGAAATGATTAAAAAAGTCGCCGTCTGCTCGAACTGCAAGTGCATGTAATTTGTTATTGTTTTGTTATTGCAATTGTAATAATATGTAATTGTAATTTGTAATCGCACAAGTGCGTTTGAGTGCTTGTACGTCTTTGGGGCGCCACTTACCATCAATATTACGCAAAGGACGGAAAAACAGAAAGACAAACGAAAGCCTTGCTACTTACGGAGATGTTTATGAAATACGTATCTCGGCATTTGTGCCTACTGTGCAACGTGCAACGGCCAAGGGGCAGGCACCTAGCCAAGGCACAGTGGAGAGTGCAAACTGTACAGTGGGTGCACAGGGAGTCCAATTGGTTGCCTGGATGGATGTTGGCTGTTGGTTTGTTGCACGTTGCACGTTGCATGCTGGGGGTTTATATGGCTACCTTGCGCTACATGAAATTTTTATTTTATTTAAATGTAATTATCTGCTTGAATAAAAAAATGCTCATCATGATGAGCAGAGACGAACAAAAACCAAATGCGAAAAACAAAAAAAAGGAGAAGTAAAATGACCAAAAAAAAAAAAAAAAAAAACGAGCCCATGTGCATAAAGTAAATCAAGCTACACACGCGCACAAATATATATAAATGTGTGTATACATGTATATATAAATAAATGTGTGTGTATATAACGCATGCACATCTACGAAAAAATCCATTAAAATTGTGCAGGAAATATAACAAAAAACAAAAAAGAAGAACACAAAACAAAAAAATGATATCAAAAAAATCGAGCAACTCCACCACAAAAAAATAAAGACAAATAAAAAAAGAGAGTGGGAAAAAAAAGGAAGGTAACGCACCAACACGTCCTGGGCAACTCCTGTCCCTTGCCCTTCCCCTTCCCCTTTCGCCACCGTACCCAATAAATACAACAACAACAACAGCAGCAATAATAACACTGAAAGAGCGAGTACAAAAATGCAGATGCAGTTGGATGCAAAGGCTAAGGGAACAAGGAGAAGAGTAAAGAGGGAGGAAGAAGGGGCAGAGAATGGGGAGTAGGCGTATAGTAGATAGTCCTGAACCAGGACCAGGTCCAGGCCAAGAGCGGGCGTGGCCTTTTTTTGCTCATTTGCCACGCACTTTGGACACTATTTTTGTGGCGCCTGCAGCGCATTTCTCTCTGTATCCATCTGCACTGAGAGAAACAAAACTGTATGTTCCAGTTGCTCCCAGTGCTCTGCCCGCTATGTTTTGACAAGCGGCGCCTGCGAGACGCACAAGCACTCGAACAACGAAATTAATTAATAAATTAACGAACTTAAGGATATAAACTAACCAATAAATATGTTTTTAGTTAAATTTAAAAATAATTAATTAATTAAAAATATATATATGTACATATTTATTAATGCAAGAAATTTGTTTTTCTCAAAAGTAAATGAAATAAATAAATATATTTATACATAGGTACTTCAAAGTAAATTTTTAATTATTTTTGTTATTTGATATTTTAAATAGGGAAAGAAATAAAAAAAGATAATGAAATCAAAGTCAATTGTAGATTATTTTGACATCAATAGTGAAGACTATTGATGTAAATCTTAGTTATGAATCAAGCTTTAACCCGAAATTAAAAAATCATCGAAACAAAAATCGAGTAAATGTACTTAAAAATCGATTTCGCAAAAATTTAATTTTCGATGCTTCGAAGTATTTTTATATCACTAGTTTGATTTAGATGAAATGTTAAAATCGTTAAAGAAAAAATTGATTTGTCGATAAATTATCGAGTGTAAGATCGACATTGTGAAAATCGAGCATTTGAGTTCTTGGATGTATTTTTACATTATTAGTTAAGACACATATAAATAAAAGATGTAAAAGAAATTTGATTTTTTTTTTTAATTATACAAAAGATTGGTTTTTTCTCAGTGTAGTTCGCAGTTGCATTTGCTTCGTTGCATCGTTGTGTTTTCGTTGCCGTTGCAGTTTTCGGCTTTCGATTTCGGGCCTATGCTCGGTCTGCCTATCGTCGCTTGATTATGCACATGCCACCAATGATGTGTGCTGCCTTTTTTCATTTATTTTTCGGCAGCTCCTCTACCCACACACACACGCACTGTTATATATATGTATCGTTGCATATACTCGCACTTCCTCGTATGTACAGAAATTACGTATTTCTTCTCTTTCTTTTTTTTGTAATTTTCTTTTTTCTTTTTTTGGACACACAGAAAAAAAGGAATTAAAAAAATTATCAAAATAATATAACGCAGAGCCCGCATTACTAGTGCCATGCCTCCCCGCCTCCCTCTTCCCCCTCCTCTCACAGACCCCTGCTCAGACTTCTTGTGTCTCCCTATTAAAGGCGTATTAAAGCATAAACATCCTTGGCTGACGATTCATAATTGTATTCCCATTGTAAGCCCAAAATATTTCTGGCTCTCTTACTATTTATTTAGCTTATGTACTATGTACATCTTTTAAAAAAAAAACCTCATGACGAGGTAAATATCTAGAGACGAAAACATTTACATGTGTGATATCCAATTTTGTGACGAACGACACTCCCATTGTATGCCCATTTTTAAAACTGTTCTGAAAATTTTATAGGTTTATACAAAAAAATTATAGTGTTAAAACATTGAAAACATATTCAGGTGTGCTACGGAAATCTCTATCACTTGAATTTCATTCGATAAAATTTAATATGAGAAGGGGCCAACTCTAGCAGCCGAGTTCGAAAAGGTTTGTGATCATGTTAAAAAAATTAAGTCTCTCGAAGTTCTGTGGCACTGTGAAATTTTTCGGGCGGGATTGCTTTTCTCTGAATTCGATTTCACTTGGGATTAACACACCTGATTCTTAGAAATAAAACATTTTTAATTTGTAGCTTAGGAATGAGATGAGAAAAAGTTGAAGCCCCTTGCGGAACTGTGGGCACAAAATTCTTCTGCTTCTGAACGTGCAACAGTGCAACATTTCAGACCTCAAGGCGTTGCAAGGGACATGGAACAGTGGGACAGGGAAACAGAGAGGAAAGGGGGACATGGAACTTGCCACAAGGCCAAACGAAATGAGGCTGACACAAAAAGTCCGAAGCGTTTGTCAGTATCCCAACTCGCTGCAAGCGATTTGAGGACTTCACACGTTTCCCCTTCCTCGTTCTGCATACTTTTCTGCGGCTCTTCTTTTTTGTTGGTACAGAAGAGAATGGGGAGAGGGGAGAAGGGAGTTATATTGGGCCGAGTTTTGTCGCCTTCTTTTTCTTCCTTTTTCTGTTCATCTTCTTCATCTCGTTGTTGTTGTTGTTTTCATCGTAATTAAAATCATGTTAGAATGCTTTGTGAGTTGTTGCAATCGCAATTGCTGCACTTCCGCGGGGTCTTTATTGCTGTGTGTGTCTGTGTGTGTGTGCTTAGCCCAGTACCTAAAAAAAAACATGGTGTTACCTATTTTTGAACATGTCTGTCCAAATAAAGAGGTAGTTCCCACAGAATCCTAATATTAGAGTCAGGATATAAAACCGAAAAGAATATTGGATTCAGTTACAGTTTCGGTTATTTTTTCATTTGGGTTTTCGGTTATCAGATACGCAAAATTGTCGTGTATCGGTCACGTAACGGTTACCGGTTTCTTGTATGATTCGGTTTCAAAATACCGATATGATTTCGGATTACAAAACAATTTTAAAAAATGTGAAAGATATGTAAAATTGAAAACAAATTTTCTGCAATTTCAAAAATTAAGATCTTAATTTTGAGATCAATAAATGAATTAAATTAGGGCAAAAGTAAAATTTAAAATTGTATTTTAAAAAACAATGATTACACTTTAACAACGTTCTTAAATTTTATGATTGGCCGAACCGAAATTAAACGTTATGTATGAATCCGTTTCTAAACGCTTATTTCTTTGAAATAACTTCGGATTTTCTGCTTAGGTATAATCAAAAAGTATTGTTGTGATTACAGTATCAGTTATGGTTACCAGTTCAGTCGTTTAATACCTGTTAATTGTTACTGTTATGGTTACGGCTTGAATCCCTGCGAAATATTATAACTTGTTTCCTTTAAAATATTTTCTTTTTATAAAGTGAATTTGATTTATGCTGATTGAATCGCAGGGTTACTGGGCATCTAAAAGTCGAGCGGCATGACTTGTTTGCTTTTCCTTGTACAGCTGACATGCGACAAGCTCAAAGACACAAGATGATTTTAAATTCGGCTACACTCAAAGTCAGTCTGTCTTTTGTCTTTTGTTTTTGCAGTTTGCATTAAAATATTAAAAAAACACACACAAAGTGACAACAACAATTGTTCACAAAATGTGCCTTTGATTCAAGTTGTTGTTGTTGTTGTTGCTTTTGTTGTTGTTGTTGCAACCGCTTTCATCTTTATTTGTTGCTACTTTTCAGACTGCAGCCTGCAGCTGCACAACATAATTAAAAAGAAATTAGTTACGAGTATCCTTACTAAACTTAAATGAATTCAAATATGTATGAACGTGACTAAATTAAAATAAGAAAACTTAAATGTATTCAAATATGCATAAATGCAACTAAACCAAACTAAAATTGAATGCATTTTCAACAGCGTAAAGAAAATACTTAATAAAGTGTTAGCTAAGAAAATTATACAGATGCATTTGTCTCATTCATTTGTCTCATGAAGATACTAATCTATAGTCTGAGTTATGCTAAAGATAAATTTGTATATGACAGATATTTTTCTGCTTTACATACATTTCAATGCAACAGACATCTTTTTATTTTAAAATCCTTTCAAAATCTTTAATTTTAACATACATTTTTAAAATTCTTGGAAAATTTGAAGTCTTTTTCAAGAAATTCTGAACTAAGTCAGTTTTCTGCATTAAATTGTATTTGTGCTTATTCCAACTCAAATATCAGGAACTGATAATTACTATGCAAAGTCTCGGTATTTGACATTTCCACACATTATTCCTTATAGTATTTAAAATATTAACAAGGTATTAAAAGTCGCAAATAACACGAAACTCATATTATGAAAGCTGTCTGCTCGTCTCAAAAACAGAATTGATTTAATTTAATTAGTTAATTTAATAATAAATTTATACTTTAATTCAAAGTACAACAACACAAAAATGTCTGTGCAACAGCAGAGAAAAAAATGTTTTCCAAAGGAACAAAACTAAAAATGTAAAATATGAAATCATTGAATTAGTAATTTATTTGAATATTACTTTTGCTTTAATTACCATTTTTTTTAAAAAATTAAAGAAAAATTTTATTTGTTTTTTAATAGAACGATTTGTTGCCGACAAAAGTAAAAGTTCCTCTTAAAAACACAAAAAACACTTAAAGTATTTTAAATTTTTGGTGATATGCTCAAACGCCGGTTGAGAATAAGCGACAGGAAAAAGGAAGAGACAATTCCGTTTTAAGTCATTTGATGTATCAAAAAAAAAGATGCAGAATCTTAGATATCTTGCTATGGATGTACAGTGTTGGAAAAAATAATAGAAACGAGAGATATTTTGACATTTCAAACCAAATTTACAATTTTGCTAAATTATAAAACATTGTTTAATAGATATAAAGTAAAAATTATGAAACAAAGAAAAAAATATTTTTTTCCGAAGTAATTTTAAAACAATATAAAAAATAATGATCGTTTTTATAATTTTTCCATAACCGATTAAATCGTTGTTTAGTCTTTGCGCTGACCGTCAATTCATTTGCTTGTATTAATACTGGAATGGACACTGGAATGAGAACTGGAATGGGAAATGAGATTTGACCAGGGTTGCCATTAGTCGCTGCCCAAACCGAATTTGGACATGAATGTTGCATAAAAAAACTTTAGCATTAAAATGCCAAACAATCGCAGTTATTCACCTTATCTAAAACACACGGCCGCGGAGTCAAAAGCCAAAAACAAAAACAACAAAAAGGGGGCCAGGTCCAAAGGGGGCAAGGGAACAAGGTGGGAGCCTTGGAAGGGGGCAATACAATAAAAAAATAAACCCTTTGGCTCTAGGAGAGTCGCTTGTTGTTGTTGTTGTTATGGGGTTTAAAATTTGTTTTCTCCTCTTTTTTTTGGGCGTTTTTTATTTAATGCGCGCATTTCACACATTTCACATTTGGACGTCGCAGTAAAAGGGGGCGACATTGGGGTTGGGGTTGGGGGTGGTTGGAATGGTCGGGGTGGTCAAAGTTTTTATCGATTTGCAGCATAATATAAAAGCAGAGAGGAGAGGAGAAGTGATGGCTTAACAAATATGCCTAGAGCAATGCCCATGTCAATGTGATGGGATGTGGACCCAAAGGGGTGCAGGGGATGGAGGGGGATAGGGGGAGGCCAGCGAGTGGTGGCTAAAACGGCATTGCAGAAAAAAGACAACAGCGTGTAAAACAAAAAAAAGAGAGTGGAGTAAACCCGAAAACCCAAGTGATTAATTCAACATATTCAGATATGTTTGTGCGTGACGTGGGCGCCCAAAAAAAAGAGAGCGAACCGCGGTCAACCCCTGCTAGCCCCATCCCCACCCCCGCCACAACCTTAGCACCCACTCCCCTCTCGATCCCATCGCACCCCTCTTCACACCCCCGCCCCACCCATCTCAACCCAACTGCCCTTTCCCCTTTCCCCGCTAATGAGCAACATTTTGCAGCCCAAATTCGAGGCCAAAACCAAAACATGAGACAAGTGAAAATGCAACAGTCAAAAACTGCTCAACTATTATATACCCAGTAACACGAATGCAAACTCTTGATAAACGAGTTGGAAGATAGATGTCCTGCGAGTTTGATTATAATATCTTTAGAAAGTTTTGGACTAGCTGAAAGTTTTATAATTGAGTTTTTGATTTTAGTTAGTGGAGTGTATTTTTATTTTATTGGAATTTGATGCTTCGATAATTCGAGCAGCTGAAGTTATATTAACTTCTAAAACACATTTTTAAAATGATAAAAAAATTATCATATTATCAAATTATAAAAAATATGTACATATATATGAAAAGCAAAATGTCCCTAAAGAAAATTCAGAAGATCGGTAATACCAGATTTTATTAAGCCAAGTACAAAATACTCGGTTCGAGTATGACTTTTTAATATCTTCTCCGCAAAGACTTTGATTATCGGGGTTCAGAAGATTCAGAAGATCGGTAATACCAGATTTTATTAAGCCAAGTACAAAATACTCGGTTCGAGTATGACTTTTTAATATCTTCTCCGCAAAGACTTTGATTATCGGGGTTCCATAAGATTTTTTTTCCGTGAAATCAAGTGTTTTAGGCTTTTTTTGACTATTTTAGTTCAGATTTTTTGCTATTTTATCCTCATATTGTGTTAATTTTAAAATAATATTCTGAATACATACTTGAAAAATTCATGCGTTTTATTATATTATTAAATAATTAGTTTGAAATGTCAAAATGACTCTTGTTTCTATTACTTTTTCCATCACTGTGTATGGACAAATAGACATTCTCAGAAACTTATAAGCCTGTGTTCACTTTGGATACTGGGCTAACAACGCACCGCGAATTTAAGCCGAAAAAGTCTGTCATCCTTAGTTTCAGTGGACTGGGGTGGAGTAGGTGGGGGTAGGGAATGGGGGTTGTGCTTTGGTGGTGGCGATGGTCAGTTGAAATATGAGATGTCGCTGCCTCAGTCGCAGTCGCAGTCGCTGCCTCACTCGAGGTTGCCGCTGGCAGCGACCGCAGCTACTTTCTAATTAAGCATGTTTAGTTAGTGCGTCAAGGGACGCAACAGAGAAAGAGAGAGATGGAGAGAGGCGAAAGAGAGAGAGGGGCGCTTGGAGACCTTTGGACGCTTTGGTCAGCGGCAGGCACAAAAACATGTCAAAAGCAGAGACCCAAAACCGATGTGGAAACATTGGCAAATAAGTGAAAATGGTGGAAAGGGGAAGGGGGAAAGTGCACACGCATGTCTAAAATATCTAAATCTCCATTCGCGCTTATCTCTACACCCACACACATGCGTACAGTGATGGAAATAATATTAGAATCCCGTTGTTTTGTTCAATTTTGAAACATATTTTCATAAAATATTATTTGCATAGCAGTTTTAAAAATACAAAATAAAAACAAGTGGGAAAGGCTATAGTCGAGCTCCCGACTATAGGATACCCGTTACTTACATAAACAAATTAAAATTTTTTTATTGCATGCTTTTGGGCATTTTAATTGCTTAAAAGCTTTAATCAGCCAGTACCACCTTTCTGTTTGTCCGATCTTTTTGGGATTTAATAGGATGATAGGTAATAACAGTAGCTAACGTTCACCGTTTAAAAAAACATAATATCTTGAAAACTGTGCGTGTGGTGGATTTTCGCGATTTACGGAGGCGGAAAGGGGCGTGGCAAAATTTTGAAACAAACTTGACCTGCGTGGGGTTTATAGAAATCTGTGTGCCAAATTTGGTTGCTCTAGCTCTTATAGTCTCTGAGATCTAGGCGCTCACACAGACGGACAGACGGACAGACGGACAGACGGACGGACGGACAGACGGACATGGCTATATCGACTCGGCTGTTGATGCTGATCAAGAATATATATACTTTATAGGGTCGGAGATGCTTCCTTCTCCCTGTTACATACATTGCAACGAATACAATATCCCCTTTTACTTATTTTTAATAAGTAACGGGTATAACAAGCGATAAAGGCTATAGTCGATTACCCGGCTATAGAATACCCGGTTCTTATTTAAATAAATATAAAATATTTTGTATTGCATATTTTGAGGCACTTACGTTGCCTAAAAACTTAAATCAGCCAGCTGATCAAAAATATAAGTACTTTATAGTGTCGAAGATGCTTCCCTTCTTCCTTCTCCCTGCTTCATGCATTTCAACGAATACAATATACCCTTTTACTTATTTTTTTAAGTAATGGGTATAATAATCGTTTCTATTATATTTTCCATCATAGTACATATATGCAAAAGGGGTGTGCATGTATGTGTGTGTGTTAACCCTTTTTGCTCTGACGTTTTGCTGAAAATTATGTTGGCAAAAAAAAAAAAGTTTCCAACGGAAACTTCCCCAACAAAAAGACAAAACAAAGAGAACCCACTAAAACACCAGCTAAACAATGAGCGGAAACCAAAAAAAAAAATAAATAAATAATATAAAGTAAGAAAAAAAGAAAGGTTTTCTACCGCACACCGATAATTTGATACCCTTACAGAATTCCGAAAAACAACAAATGCATATTCTGTAAGATATCTTCAGTTAAGATATCTTAAAAACTAACTAGACATGAGATGAAATATATTTAAAAAAAAAAAAGAAGAATTTCATAGTCCTGCGAGTTTATTTTAAATATCTCCAGAAAGTTGAATGCTAGTTTAAATTGTATAAGCTTTCGATTTTCATTTTAGTTGACTGCATTTGATTATTGAGCAATGCTTTAGATTGTGCACAGTTTACAGTTTGTTCAAAGCAGTTTGTGTTGATTTTCTACAGATTTTCAATGACAGCTATATGATATTGTGATCCGATCAAAAAGTCGGAACTGGCCGAAGTTCAACAAATAAAGAGACTAGTTCGCATGATTCGTAAAAAATATAAACCAATTAAAGGGTATAAAAAAGAAATAAGAGGAATATAAATTCAAAGATATGTACATAAGTATATATATATATACAACATATTTAGAAGGGGTTTTTATGTGGTAATGTTAAGTTTAATTTCCGCTTCAAGTTCAACTAGATTTTCAATAAGATCTGCTGAATTCGTACATGTCTAAATGTGTTCATCTATTACTAAGTATATGCCTATGTAAATAAATGCAAGTGTTCACATATGTATGTGGTAGTAGTGTACATACATATATGTTGTCTATGTATTTTTTAACAGTGTGTATGCGTTAAATATGAATATGCAAATACAACGAACGTTGCATACTTTGAGGCGCAAAAACAACAAACTCTTGTTGATATTTTTGTTTGCCTAAGCAGCTTCAGAGCAGAGAGAGACAGAAGCGGTCACATCATTAGAGCCCCTGCTGCCCACACTGCTTCAGATTCTATTCCTATAACAATCTTCTTCCCATTCCCATTTCCACTTTCATTGCCAGCCGTCGCATTCATGTATGCTGAGAAACCCCTAACGACACTTGCAGTGCAATCACTTGCAATTTGCAATTGCATCCCTTAATAGCGCACCCTTCATATCCCCTTACCCTTTCCCTTCCCCTTTCCTGCCCCTTTTCCGCCAATACTCTCACAACAAATTCACAAGTGCAGCTGCTTTTTTGAGTCATCGGTTACATTTCCATCTTCCACCTTCCATCTTTCGTCTTCCTTCTTTGTCACCGTCTCCTGTATTTGGCGTAGTTCAAGTGCAGGCTCTTCCCCTTCCCTTTTCACTCCCTATTTCACCCCCTTGCGAATTTGACACATGCACAAGTACAAAAACAAAAAAGGTCAGAACAAAAGCGTCTCTTCCTCAAATTGTTTTTTGTTTCTTGTTTTTTAGCTGCTGCTTCAGGATGTAGTCGACGCGTCATATCAAACCTACTATAAGTACTATGTATGTATGTATGTATGTATATGTATCCCTTCCTTTTTCCTTTCCCTTTTCTGCTCTGGCTCTTCCTTCACTTCATTTCACTTTTCACAACTTGCACGCACATTCTCAATTCACTTTCTTCAGCTGCAGCTTCAGCTCTTTAGCCCAGTACCCAAAGAATACAAAGGCTTATAATTTTGTCATTCTTGACAATCTTATAAAAAGTAATAATTATTTATGAGTAATAATTATTTATTGTTTTCTCAAATAATGCGATTATTGTCTAATGTTAATAAAATTGGCACAAATTTTATTTATTTAAAAATCAAAATAAATTAGGTAACTTAACATGAAATATACATTTCCGCTGCTTTGTTGTTGTAGTATCATAGAGTGCCTAGTTTGACCATTAGTCAAGTCTCATTTTGTTTTCAGCTATTTATCCACTTTATTTATTTGAAATTTTAATTATGTATTTATTGGTACTGGGCATGTAACAGTCGAGCATCTTTCACTTGTTTTCATATCATTTTTTTCTATTCAGCTTCTTTTCCCTATTTGTTCTTTCATTCCCAGTCTGTTTGTTGTGTTCTGTTGTGTTTTTTTTGTTCCTTTGGATGACATTTGTGCTTCAGATTCCAACTGGGATCGTTATGAGAATTTTTGAATAGACGTTGCTGCCACCTCAAACTTTCCATTTCGTTGCATTGACAAATATTTCATTCTTTGTATGCATTCCCTCTTCTTATCTCTTTCTCTCTCTCTCTCTCTCCTTTATCTCTCTCTCTTTTTGTCAGTTTCTAATCCAGTCCCTTCCTTATAGACATGTTTTCTCCCATGTGTGTGTCTTTGCATTCATTAGCTTTGTCTTCTCATTCTTTATTTCTCATTCCATTTTCCTTTTTCCTCTTCAGATAAAAAGTTTGTTTATTTCTGAATATACAAACATGCATATGTATGCATATTTTTTGTATACCCTGTCTGTAGTTATTTCGGGTAAGCTTAGTCTCTGGTTACCCTATCCAACTAAGTATATTTTTAAAAGTGGATAAGGTTCAATTTCAAGCTAACTCGCACAAATTTTTAAGACTTCGTCAATTTCAAAGACAGAGGCTTCAAATGTAGAATTTATGTAGGTTCCTGGATACCCGACTCATATAAGGTTTGTTTTTAGATTCGGATCGGACCACTATATCATATATCCCTGTCGGCCTGTTTAATCGAAATCAGAGATTACAAGAGCTAGAGGCCTCTAGTTTAGAATGTACATAGGTTCAGGTTTGTTTTTAGATTTGGTTTAAACCTATAAAATCTTTCGATGCTTCTAGAAATATCTCAACTCAATTCGCAAACTGAGATTTTTCTTTTGTCTTATACACTAGTAATGTGAAAATATTTCGACAAATCGACAATTCCATTGTCGCTGAAGCGATTTTTGTTTTGATGATATAAACATTTTGTTTTAAAAAAAAAGTCCATAATTTGGATTAAGGCTACTATTAGACACCCAGACTAAATATGTTTTAAATTAAATATTGAAATCGAGTATTTTTGATATTAGAAAATGGTATTTTAATGCTTAGAAAAAGGGCAAAGATGTCTCGGTTATTAGTCGCCGTGTCTTACCCTTGTCATTAAATGCAATTTCATTTTCATAAGCACTCGACTCACACACACACACACACACACTGAAAAGGAAATGAAGTACAAGTCGTATAATAGATTTTCAGCTTTTGTTTGACAAACGTTTTGTACAAAAAGAACTTAAGTAAAAGGGGAAGTTTTCTTCATTTTAGGAGCTGCAATTAAATGCAAAAAGGGTTGAATAACAAAAAAGGGGCTGGAGTATTAGTTGCTGTATCCCCAAATCTTGATGCAAGACTCTTGCACTCCACATATCGATTGAGGCAGCAGGAGAAAAAAAGAGAAAAAAGTGAGAACAAAAATTAAATCTTTTGGGAAACACGGGCAGGAAGTGTAACGAGTCTTTTGCTGAGCTCATCAGCGAAAATGGGGTTAAATTGCATAGAAATCACGCAGTTCACACACACCTTCACACTCATCACACACACACACACCTACACACACACACACACACACACCCACAAGGAGCAGCCCCCAAATAGTCGAGAAAAGTCGTTGCTTTGTTTTTGTGACGCACTTAACACGGCGCTGGCGTTGGCAACATGCACTTGAATTGCACACTCATACATATATACATACACACACACACACAGCCACACAAACTCACAGAGAGCGAGAGAGAAGGAAAGAGAGAGAGTGGGGCAGACTTGCACAGTTAGATGCACTAGACAGACACGAGACAAAAACGAAACCCAGACGCTTGTCTAACTCTGAACTCCCAACCTCCCAGCCTCCAAACAACCCTACACTGAGCGAAATCCTCAGACACATTACAAACTTGATGACTCCACACTAAAATTTAAATTACCAAAATGTTGCAAAAAGATTTCGAAAATCAAAAACAAGCAGGAAAGGCTATAGTCGACTTCCTGACTAAAGGATTCCCGATACTTTTCAAATAAATATAAAATCTTTTAAGCTCTTACATTGCTTAAAACTTAAATCAGCCACTACTACCGTTCTGATTGGCCGATCTTGTTGCGATTAAGTAGGATGATAGCTTATAATAATAGATTACGTTAATTACCAAAAAAAAATACGGAATATTTTAAAAACTGTGGGTATAGAGGTTTTCCTGGATTATGAATATAAATAAATAAACTTTTCAATTTTTAACCATACCAATAATTTTGAAGTCCAATTTTTGACGTACATAAAAAAATGTAAGAAACAAAATACACATGTAAATTTTGCCGAAGTCCAAATCATATTCAAACATTCATAACCATGCCAAAGCTGAACAAATTATTAAGCGGATTGGTATTCTGCATTCATAATAATTTCATTTCGTTAAATTTTATCCCGATACACTGATGTTTTAGTAACTTAACTTTTCCTTCCCTTAACCTTTTCGAAAATTCTAAATTTTCAACTTCTGTTATAATTAAATGAACTTAATTCAACTATAATGGAAAAACTCTAGTAAGTTGTTTTTCAAGATTTTTCAAGAACATTTAAATAATTACCTCTATTGATAGTCAAAAAAATTAACGAGCTAAAGTACTTGAACGCCTCTCCGAAAATGGAGTTGTCGATTTTTCGATACATTTTTACATTACTTCTCTGCATATAATTTTAATTTATTGATGTAATAAAAGCTGGAAAATAACATTTGTTTGAATTTTTTCCTTGTACATACTTAAAGAACTTATAGTTTTATTTTCAATAGTGGTAGTAGTAATTGTAGATCGACTTGTTTCTCTCAGCGTAGGGGCTGTCGCCTTGTAACCCTTTCAAGTCAAGCAGCCAGAGGGAGTGCAACATGCATTAGAATGCCGACTGCGACTGCGATGTTGACATAGAATCATGGCCGTGTCTGTCTGTCGTCGCGTCAGGTTCAGTTGCAGCATCCCCCGCCCCTCGTCCCCCCTCTGTCCACACGTTGCAGGTGCAAGAGTGCAAAGAATGAAAGTGAAACGGTGGATGATGTCGCATTGAGTCGAGTCGAGTCAGTTTAAGTTAAAGTGGAGGCTGAGAATGAGGACAACGTGGAGGCTGAGGATGAGGACAAAGTTGAGGAGCAGCTGCTGCTTGAGTGCACTCTTTGCACTATTCAAACTTCACAGTGGGTGGTGCATTCGCTGATTCGTTGTAGCTCTTGCACTCATCTCTTTTTTTTTTTAGGGGTCGAAGGACGCACGCGAGGCGTTCGCGTTCTTTCGTCCCATTGGGGTTGCGTGGTGCAAGTGGAACACAAGTAAGTAATAACATTTAGTCGAGTCTGCTCGACACTCAGATTCTAGAAATGAATATATTTTAAATAGTAAAACAACTTTACGGTAAATGCAAAATATATATGTTTATACATATATGAATATGAGTATATGGGTACACATTAAAACTAAATAAAAACAAGTGGGAAAGGCTATAGTCGAGCTCCCGACTATAGGATACCCGTTACTTACATAAACAAATTAAAATTTTTTTATTGCATGCTTTTGGGCATTTTAATTGCTTAAAAGCTTTAATCAGCCAGTACCACCTTTCTGTTTGTCCGATCTTTTTGGGATTTAATAGGATGATAGGTAATAACAGTAGCTAACGTTCACCGTTTAAAAAAACATAATATCTTGAAAACTGTGCGTGTGGTGGATTTTCGCGATTTACGGAGGCGGAAAGGGGCGTGGCAAAATTTTGAAACAAACTTGACCTGCGTGGGGTTTATAGAAATCTGTGTGCCAAATTTGGTTGCTCTAGCTCTTATAGTCTCTGAGATCTAGGCGCTCACACAGACGGACAGACGGACAGACGGACAGACGGACGGACGGACAGACGGACATGGCTATATCGACTCGGCTGTTGATGCTGATCAAGAATATATATACTTTATAGGGTCGGAGATGCTTCCTTCTCCCTGTTACATACATTGCAACGAATACAATATCCCCTTTTACTTATTTTTAATAAGTAACGGGTATAATCATAACTAAATAAAATAGAGGCTACTTTTCCTCAATCCGAACTCAGCTCTCCTGACTAAGGCTCCATCTACTATAATTAAAATAAAACATTTTTAGTGGCCTATTAAACAAAAATATTTAATTATAAATGGGGACAACAAATTATATTATATTTTTATTTTTCTTAAAATTCTTGCAATATTTCCAGACAAATAATCAACAATTAAAAAAAATGAAAATGCCAAGTAAAAACATTAAAATTGCATACAAATAAAATCCATAAACACTCAATAACTAAGTACCACCTTCAACTATTGTCAATGTTTTAAAATTTATAGTCAAAATCGATGAATTTGTCTAAATACACCGATTAATAGATACTTCGATACACAGATTGTCGATGCTTAATATCCAATTTTAAACGCGATATTCAGTTAGGACTTATATTATAAACACTAGTGGATGTATTAATAAAGCACGCAGATTTTGCTTATGCGTCTCTGTGTCGCCGCTTATCAAAATATAACGGAAAGAGCTCTCGGAGTAATAGGATATAATTATTTATTAATTGATTAATTGATTATTAATTGATATAATTAGACACAAAAGAAATTTTGAATGCAGGTTCTAATGGTAAATTTTGATTGTGCTGGATGTACTTCTTTGATTGTAAGATTGATCAAGTGCTTGTGCGACTGTCTGGCACCAATAACCAAAAAAAAGAAACCTTACTTTATTCACCGAGGAAGTGCATGAGCACAAACTTATTGTACTCCCGTAAGCCTGTGAGTAGAGAGTATAAAAACTGATGCAATGCAACTTCAACGATGGCAATGCCAATGCCAATGTCGTTCTCGTTCTCGATGGAAGGTGCAAGAATGACTTCAAGCTGTGGTTGCAGCTAAAGTGGAGGATGCAGGGACAGAAGCAGGAGCAGGAGGACTTCAGCAGGAGGCACTCGAATCCGCAATCTGCAGTCTCCAATTGTAACCCCATCAACATCAACGGCCTCAACTTCGACGCGCGAAAAGTGAAAGCTGCTCGAGAAAGGCGTTGTGGTTGAGTGGTTTACTGAATGTTTGGGTGGTTAGGTTGCTGAGTGGAGGCAGAGACCGAGACAGAGATGGAGGCAGAGACAGAGATGGAGAAAGAGACAGAGACAGAGAGAAATGGAGACAAGCCATCGTTAACATAAAAACCAATGAAATTTCGCTTAGGCTCGCTGCGTGCTGCACTTTACGACCAGAGTCCCCAAGAGGCTTCGAGTCGCAGTCTCCCTCTTTCCTTCTTCGTTGTCTTAGCCAACTGTAAAACCTTGAAATAAAAGCCAAAACGCACTAATGTCCTTAACGGCAAAACGCGTTTCAAATTGGACGTCGTTCAAATAAAGCAAAACTAAATAAAATAAAAATACAACGGAAAGAAACAGAAGACTAAATGCTCTTGAAGATGAATTGGACTCGTAGAATTAAAAACATGGAAATTCAACTTCATACACAGTTCTTTACAAAAACAAAAAGATATTCAAAAAAAAAAAAATTAATAAAAAATAAATAAATAATAAAAAACACATTCATTGTACAATAACTGTCAAGTTTGGCATCAATGGAAAGGTCATTTAAATTCCGTTTGATGTTTTGACTTTTTTTCTCGGTCTCAATGAAAAAATGTTTTGATGCAAAAAGTTTTTATAGACAATTCTAATAATGACTGCAAAATTTTTTTTTCAAAAATCTCTTTGCTATGATTTTTTTGAAAAGTAAGAGTTATCGTCTAAAAAATTAGTCGAGATTTAAATTTTTAAGAGTTATGAGTTTCAAGAAATCAAATCCTTAAATCTGGACGAATAGGGAAATTTTATATACTCTACTTAGGATGGATTAATCTTGAAAAAGAATAAATCGTTGCATATTTATGCATTACTTAAAAAGAAAATCCCAAGAAATACTAAAGTACATTGACTTTTTTAATATTATACCCTGAGGGGGCATATTAAGTTTGTGCAAAGTATGAAACGGGCAGAAGGAAGCATCTCCGACCCTATAAAGTATATATATTCTTGATCAGCATCAACAGCCGAGTCGATATACCCTTGTCCGTCTGGTCGTATGAACGCTCGGATCTCAGAGATGTTAAGAGCTAGGCCCACCAAATTTGGAATGAAGACTCCTTATAATGTCAGGCAATATCAGTTTATGTTAAAATTTTGCCGCGCCCACTATAGGGGGCGTAATTCATCAAAAACTTACATCACCTTTAATTTAAGGTTTTAAGTTAAAATTTACAATTTTTTTTACACCAACGGGATCATGCCCAGAGATTAATCACCAACTTTAAACACGACTGGAGATATTAAGCTATAAATATTGGCAGATACATATGTATATAAATAGAATTAATGTTCAGTTAGATCGGGGAGATCGGGGTTCGAATCAAAAATGATTTTTAATTTTTTAATATTTATAGTTCATTTGAATTGTCAGTCTAATGCTAGAGACACGCGCCCGTGCGCAGGGGCCTGGGTTTGATTTCTGATTTTTTTTTCTTTTATTAAATTTTTAAAATCTAAAGATAACGTACAAATTGGTTAAAATCACCCATTTTTATTGCACGGGCATCAAATCTTCGGCGTGTCGGGGCCTAGGCTCAGGGTATACATATTACTATCGAGTGCACTCGACTTCCGCTTGTTTTTTTTAAGTACTTTAAGATCTTTTTTCCATATTTGACAGACAGAATATAAAAAAATGACAAAATATAAATTAACAGTAAAAATACCAAACATAACTCGTATTAAAAATTCTAAACTACATTTTTTGTTGTTATTCAATTTTTTTTAAAACTGAAATATATTTTATATGTTATACGCAATTTTCAGTTAACAAAAATAACCGACTAAAGCTGTGATACCTTTTAGGAAGTGTATTCGCGAAAGAGAATTAAAGACGAAAAAACTTTGTCGTCGATTGTCGGCCATGCGGGCTGTCTGCGGGTGAGTGGGCAATGCCACATGCCGCAGTTGCTGCCACCTCCAGTGGCACTTCCACCTCCAGTGCCACTTGCAGAGGCAGTTGAGGTCTCATGTGCGCTGTGGCGGCGACACAACTTTTTATTCCTTTGTTTAGAATAAAAATATAAATGTGCACGTGTTTTGGCAATGGCCTGCGTTTTTAGTGGTGGCAAACGCATCATACGCAACACTCATAGAATCGTGGATGGGCAAGAGGGGAGTGGGGAGTGGTGAATGGTGAATGGAAAGAGGGGAGTGAGGAATCAGCGCGGAAAGGAGCAGGGAATTGCGGACAGTGGACAGGGATTCGCTGGGGTTGTTGGGTTCTTGTTGGCGCAGTTAAATTTTAATGTTGCTGCCATATCGGTATGCGTATGTTACATGAATCTGCCCTGACTGCAGAAATAACAATTTCAGCATCGGACTACGTGCCGAAGACGCCGCTGCCGCTGCCTCAGCCGACGTCGCAGTCAACGTAGCAGTTTCGCTAAAAGTAAATTCTATCTGTGGCAGATACCGCAAACGAAGCCCGAATACTTTTATTCTTAAAATGACAAATACAAAAAGACTAAGATTAAAATTTATGGAAAAGAAGAAAGATAAATTAAGAATTTCAACAACAACAAGCGGGAAAGGCAATAGTCAGGTTCCCGTCTATAGAATTCCCATTAGTAATATAAATTATACAATATTTGTATTGCATACTTTCAGGCACTTACGTTGCTTGAAGCTCAAATCAGCCATTACTAACGTTATGTTTGGCCGATCTTTTTGCGATTAAGTAGAATGTTAGCTTATAATTATTATTATATTCTAGAGAATGTGGTGGCTTTCCCGATTAACGGAGGTGGAATCCACAACATATGGATTTTTTTTTTAAGAAAGCGTTTTTTGTATTGGACCTCTATAAATTTTTTGTCTTTGCATTTCTTATTTTCGTTTTTCATTTGTGTGTTTTCGAATACACTACTTCCGTTTGTTTCGAAATTTCAGTATTCTTATTATTATACGCCTATGAATATCTAATGAGGTCTGAAGCTGAACTTATTTTTTTTTTTAAATTAAATTTCTTTTTTTAGCCCTTTGCACATGTTTACAATAGAGCAAATTCTAATTTATTCCAGTATTTCCCGCATCCTGATGAGCAACCTCAACGGAACTCATGGACGAAATTCAAACTCGAAAGCATTTGCTTCTATTTAATTGCATTGATGTGACATTCGAATGGCTTATATTATTTTTTTTTCGTTATTTTTGACAAATTGGTGGCTGCATGTCAGCCTCTCCATCGTCGACGAGCATACACTAGCAATAATAATATAACATAAAAATTAACATAATAAAATATATGTATAATGTTTATTTCTTTAAAATATTTTTTTTTATCGTTTGCATTAGAATAAGACTCATCAATAATATGAAATATGTTTAAAAAAAATGAGTCATAGAAGGATTTTTAAATAAAAATTTAAATTTAATATTTATTTCATAATTACATCTATATATGTACATACAAAATTATTTCGAAACTTATCGATAAAAATCAGCAGATAATAATTTTTGGTAATTTATATTTCAGTTATTGTAATACTGATTAACTGACTATAAATCCACACTATAAATCTACATACTAAAACCCTTCCCTTCTAAATATATTAAGTATTCTTCATAATGAAACTATAAAGAAGCAACACGGATACTATCTTATACCATCTAGATGAAAAAAGATACATTTTTATTTTGCGATTTTATCTAGGAATTCGAGAAGTTACTCATTTTATACCATCTAGATGAAAAAAGATACATTTTTATTTTGCGATTTTATCTAGGAATTCGAGAAGTTACTCATTTTATACCATCTAGATGAAAAAAGATACATTTTTATTTTGCGATTTTATCTAGGAATTCGAGAAGTTACTCATTTTATACCATCTAGATGAAAAAAGATACATTTTTATTTTGCGATTTTATCTAGGAATTCGAGAAGTTACTCATTTTGCAAGCTTTTATCGAGGGTGCACCCATTTTGCAAAAGCTTTTTAGAGTTGCAAACTTGGCAGCTCTGATTGAAAGCTTCTTGTTGGTCTGTGCTTACGGCAAAAGCTCCAATTGTATTTAAATAAACGCCAAGCTTTGTCCACAAATTTATTTTGCAAAAGCTTTAATTCCCTGTGAAAAGCTCTGGACTAAAGAACTGACTAATAGCCTTTCCTCACTATATTTCAGCATTTTCGGAGCAAATCCGGGATGCCACAGAAAACGCTTTCGCTTGAATTTCACTTGTATTTGTATGAAATTTAAGTGAAATTCAAGCGAAAGCGATTTCTGTGGCACCCTTGAATGTCACATTTCACCCGATACAAAAATGCTGAAATGTAGTTTCAGTGAGGAAAGGCTATAAAAGCTTTTAATTTGTTAAGCTTCGCAAACATTTAAAAATTCAAAAATAGGTAAAGAAATATGCGATAAATTTTTCAATAAACTTTTAGGGTAGAAATAAATGATTCAACAAGATGTTTCCTTAATGGTTGTTTTTCAAACTTATTTGAAACTTAAACGTAATATTAAAGAAGTAGAAGAAAGAGTGCAATAATATTTTACTTAAAATCGCTCAATTTAAATAATAATGAAATATTTTTAAAATTTCAACTATCAACTACCAAATCGTATGTTTGTGTACCAAATCAAACTTTGATGTTAATAAAACACGATATTTGGTTTATTTTTTTTAGAAAAGGGATCTTTTATTTTTTTAATTTTAAACATATATTTTCTTTGCGAGTTAATTCAAGCACATTTATGTTTACACGGGCTGCGATTTCGATTTATGCAGTACATGTTAGTATTGTAGGTAGTATCTATGTATATGCATGTACATTGCATGTGTGTGTGTGTGTGTGAGAATGTACAACATGCATCATGTTAACTCTATATATATGTATATATGAATGAAGTATATATTCTTCTATCCCGATTACGAGTATTTCAACTTGTGGCTAAAAGTGCTTGCAGTCGTCTTGTCTTGAAAGTACTCATCTGGTGTCCTGTCTACAGGACATTGATAGGATAAACATATATAAATTAATTACACCCAGCCCAACATTTTTTCGTACACTCTCTTTTTACTTTAACAGCTTTTGTAAGTCAAGTCTTCATATTAAACAAATAAATTTGGAAAGGTCATTTAAATTCCGCTTGAATGATGCAAAACTTTCCTAAACACATTTTCAAAAAAAATATAAAAAGTACTAGCGAAGAGATTTTTAAAATTTTTTTATTTTGCAGTCACTCTTAGAATTGTTTGAAGAATTTTTTTGCATCAATACATTTCTTTTAAAAAATCGAGGAAAAAAGTTTCAAACGAAGACGTTTACAAAAATTCGAAAATTTCAATGGGTACTCAATGGGTTAAGGAAAACGGAATTTAAATGAATTTTCCAAATTTATTTGTTAAACACGAAGACTTGACTTACAATAGCTCTTAAAGTAAAAAAAAAGAGTTTACGAATAAATGATGGGCTGAGTGTACATGCATATACATATGTACAAGTACTACTAGTATATACATATGTATCAGAGACGAGCCCAATTAACTTCCGATTTTTCTAATGCATTTTTTATTTCAATAGCATGGAAAAAAGTTGTGATAATAAAAAACATATTTTCGATTCGAATTGACGAATTATATGCAATTAAAAGATTTCTTTTGGAATTAAAAAATTGAAATGAATGATAAGTAAATTTTTTTAAAAATAAGAAATTTGGTATTTAAAAAAAAATACAATATGTAGAAAATGTAGAAAGTTTCAAAAATTATAAGAAATATACAAATTTTAAAAATTAATAGGTTGGAATAAATTTGCCTTTTTTGTTTAGCTACAATAAAAAAGTTTTGTTGTGGTTACGGTTTCAGATACGGTTACCAATTTCAATCGGTAAATACCGGTTAAAGGTTACGGTTTTAATCTTTTTTAAATGCTAATGAAAAATTAATGATGATGATAAAAGGCACAACTCTGATGTATATGTATGTACATATGTTGTGCATTTGTTGTCGCTCATTTAAATATTGCATTATTTTTTATTTTTGGGGATTCTGGATAACTTTAAATTTTTGTTTTTTTGTCGGATTTGGATGATGAAACATGTACATTTATGTTCATATTCTTGTCTGTTTTGCAATCACAAGCTAATGTAAAGGGTTTTTTCATGCTCGTTTGAGTTTTAAAAAAAATAGTAATTGTAGGCATTATTCTAACTTGCTCTTAGATAAAATATAATTCAAAATTGGATACAAAATGGGTTACGAGTACTTAGGTGGCGACACTTTTGATTCGTTTTTTTTTATTTGTTTGTTTGTTTGTTTTGTGTATAAATTAGTTTACTTTTAAAATTATATACATATGTATATAGTATATATAGAATTAATAATGTGTAACTCTATCTTAAATTTCATTTCATTTCAAATTTTCCATTCTCCATTCCCAACTTTTTAAATTTTTTTTGTCTTCTAGTGCAATTTCACATAAATTCAGTCGTGATTTAAAATATTTCTTCACTTCAAGTTGATTTTCTTTGATTTGCATTTGCATTTAAATGTTATTTGTTTTTTCTTCGTTTTAAATAAAGCTCAAGGTAAGTAATACACGCATAAATATTATAATAAATATTTTCCATTTGCATTATTTTGTTTTATTTTATTTGTTGTTATCAAGTATTATTAATTATTAATTATCAGACATAAATGCAGCTCAAAACTTAATATTGTGAAATTAAGTTATTCCGATTTGTCGATTCTTTTCTATTTTCTAGACAAATGCCTTTGAGTTTTCCATTCGAGCATTCGAAAAGCGAAAAACTAAATGTTATTTATTAGTTATATAACAATGTCAAAGTTGTTTTTCTAGTTAATGCGGTTAAAATATAAATTTTGGAAACCAACAAATGTTAACAATTTCAATCAGTATATAGATATATATAATTAATTAGATGACACATTAACTAGATGATTTCCGAAATTCGCTATGTCCTGATAGTCAATATACAATAATGCCAAATAAAATAATTACAAATTTGTCTTCCCTTTTTGTGTGATCAAAGTGGAAATTTACGCTTCTAATTAAAATCGCAATTAAAATAAGGACTACGACTGCCTACCAACAATCCTCAATATATATATAGATATATATATATATAAATATTTATTATTGCATTATGAATAACAATAGTAATAAATATATTTAGAGTTTTGCAGATGAGCGTTAATCTGTTTTTATGTCTTCGGCGTTTTTAACTTTATTTTATTTCATTGTAAGCACAATATAAACAGCTAAACAGCTAAAAGTACAATTATAAACGTTTCGTTACGTTGGATCCTAATGTTATTCCTATGTATTTTATAGAGATATTCAATAATTACATTCTAATTTTTTATGGCTAAAAACTAAACGTTTATATTTCTCAGGAGCTAATCATTTGGCACAATTTCAAATGATTAATCTATGTACCAAAGTGATGAAAATTAAATACATTTTTATTAAAATCCAAAGTAAAATGCCATAAGTGTTCAATTTTGATCAGTGTTGTCAGCTTAGCTTATTTTATGCTAGATCTTGAACAGTTTGCACGTTTAAAACCATTTTATATAATAGAAAAACATAAGATGCAAAAAACTAATTCGATTTTGGTTGCTTTTTTTGCCTTTTTTGTAGCATTTTGTTATTCTACTTTAATTAGCTTTTTATAGTTATTTGAACTGTCTAAATACTGGCAACACTGATTGTAAAATTTAGGACATAATTATTGAATATCCCTACATTATTCAGGTTATACTTTTTATTCTTTATTGTTTATTTTTGTTTTTACTTTAGTTATTTGTTCTGAATGTGTTTTTCTGATTTTTGTAAGCATCTATGCATCTTCTATGTGCCTTTGCTATAATTTTCTGCTTAGTTTATTTGTTGGATATACACGTATTTTATTTTATTTTTTATTAAACTTAATTGTTGTTTGTTTGCTTGTCTGTTTTGTATTTTTTTTATATTTATTTTTAGCCTAAGCAATGCTGGCGGTGTTTTTGGTGCTTGATCCACATTTAATGCATTTTATAATTTTTCAACTTCATCTCCATCATCTTCACCTTCAACTACATCGACTCAACAACTCTTATTTTAAGCGTAATATCGCACCCTTCAAATGCAGAAGGCAAAAAGGGAAGCCAACAGAAGAGAAATACATCAAAGTATATCTCATAACTAAATATAAGTATATATACCCCCTATGTTTAGTAATTATATATATTGAGTTTGGATCACTTGAAGAGCGCAGTGTTGTGTTCATTTCTGTTCCTAACGAGTTTTCTACTTGATTGTGATTAATGGTGATTGAGTCTAACGATAAAAATAACTCTTCACTTTTCATTTAAATGAAAAAAAAAGAATACGAAATAATAATCCAATTTCAACTTTTATTTAAAAATCATAGTAAAAAATTCATTACTAACAATTTTCTTGTACAAAAAAAAAGTACCAACAAATTTACTCAAGTATTTTATCAGTATTTAAATATTTGAGAATCTGCATTTAACTTTTATTTTCAAGTTATAATAATAAAAATTGAAAATAAAAATTAATTGCACATAAAAATTATACCAAAAATACCAACAAAATAACTTAAGAATTCCATAATACTTTCTTTTTAAATTATTTTCTTTTATTGAAATTTTGGTATCTGCATTAAATAAAATATATTTAAAGAATTTGAAATCAGAGTTTTACTAAGATTTTCAAATAAAAATTGATGTTTAATTAATTTTTCGTCAATATTAATATATGTGAGAAGAATTGAAAATCAAAATTAATTCTGTTTTCACGATATCCGTGATTTTAATTTTTACTCAGATAATGCTTTTTTGTTTGATTTATTTTGCGATCCCTGGATTTGTGAAATATCGAGAAAAAATCTATTAATCGGACTTGGTGGAATCTAATACTTGCAAAATGTATAGTATATCATATTTTCTATTATATTTTTCAAATTGGAAAAAAATATGAACTAAACTTCTATTAGAATAATTCATGTGAAAATGATTATTAATAATAAATGTGATTTATGCTGCTTAATGATTGACTGACTGTCTGACTGACCGATTGATTGTTTGATTGACGACGTTTATATTAATGCTTTCATAATTTCCATATTTGTTTTCTTGTTTTGTTTCGTTTTAATTGAAAACAGCACTGCCATTAAAAAATAAGGCTCAGATCACGTTAGGCTTAGGTAATAATTATTCTTATTATTGTAGGTATAAATATTGTTTTGTATTTATTGATTTTATTGTTGTTCATGTTGTTGTTGTTTTTTACTTTCAATTGATGTTGTGCTTGCTTGTGGTTGTTGTTGTTGTTGTGCCGTGTTTCTCGTTTTTTGCAACATGATGTTTAATGATGGGAATTACTTTACATTTTGGGGGGCGTTTCTAAATTCCAAGACTGCAATTAGACAAAGAAAGCAGGAGAGAAAGAGAGAAGAAAGGAAAAAACAGACAAAAATTTTAATTAATAGCCCATCAAATAAAAAAGTATGTAACGAAATGTTGAAATATGCAAATATTCCAAGTATTTATCAGAGGTCCCAAATAACACTTTACATTTTATGTTGTCTGCTCTTCTCAAAAACAGGTGAAAATTTAAGTTATTTTAATTTTTTTATTTTATTCAAGTTATCTGGATAAGTTATATTATATTTCTTTCGTTTTTTGCGATCACTGATAAATTCTGAAAGTTGTGCGTGTGATGAATTGAATTGTAAATTGCTTGAATTTGATTTGTTCAATGTAGGCTTTTAATTGTAGGCTTAATATCTATAAACAATTGATAATTGTTAATGCATCTGTTCAGATGTAATTGTGCGCTTATTGCGAGTATTATCATACATATAGTATATTGTATCTATATGACAATCTGTTGGTTGGTGGGCAAAATACACACTTAATTCAAATGGAGGCTCATTAGAACGCCAACTCGTACATACATTTGCAGATAAGAGACTTATCAGCTTATCAGCTAATTAATTGACTTGACTTGCTAATTATTGGCAATGTCAAATGGAAAATGGCCTGATTGGATAAATATTGCGAATCACATCAAGTGCACACAATTTATATATAGGTATAAATCGATTTAATATCAGACAGAGACGGAGACTTGCTAATACTCGATGCAGATAGAGAGGGATATATAGATAAATGTAACGCTCTCTCTCTCTCTCTTTCCCTGTATGTGTTCTTACATTCGGGATCCCTTCTGTTGAAGAACCTTGGCGCGATCATTGAGTTCCAGTTCCCGTCCAGCCGTCGAGCCGCATTCCTTGGACACGACGCAAAGGAACTCATTGTTCTCGAATGGACCGTAATTTGAGTATTGCATCCCGACGGTTATCAACTGCTCAAAACGCCAACCATCCGACAGAGTTGAGATCATCTGAAACAAATCGATATTAATATTAATGTGAGTATTGACCAATATAAATTCGATTAGCAAGAATACCAAGCAAGAATTTCCAAGAATTACAAAAAATTACAAAAAAAAAATACTGAATTCTATATAGGCATGGGATAAACGTAAGAAAATTTTTAATACTTGAATATTAAAGCCAAGACAGAAGTAAACACAGAATATAAAAAGAAAAACAAAGACAGAAAACCATAAATAATTTTCTTGCGGATGGAAAAAATAATAATATTAATTTAGTACGAATATTTATCATATTTGAATATTAAAGCCAAGACAAAAATAAACACAAAATTAACCTTTAAAAAATGCTAAATGTATTTAAAAGCAGGGATTAAAACCCTAACCGGAACCGTAACCTTTAACCGGTAAAAACCGATTGAAATTTAAAACCGTAACTGAAACCGTAACCGAAAAAAAATTTTTCATTTGACCGAAACCTTAAAACCGTAACTCTGTAAACCTAAATAACCGTTTAGTAACCGTTTCATTTATAAGGGTTAATTTCGGTTTTTCATCTATCCAAAAAAAAAAAAAAAATTTTTTTTATTTTTAATTTTGATTTTTGATTTTAATTTTCTTATGTTTAATGTTGAATTTTTATTTGTGATATTCATGACCGAATTTTCATAGCACTGAATAAGCGCAAAAAAACAAATTTTTTTTTTAAATTAAATATTAAAATTTTTGAAATATAACTAAACTACATCAAACTGAAGAAGATGTGAAAAAAATGTGTGAATAAAAAATTAAGAAAATAATATCTTTTAATTGTTATTATTATATTATAAATACAATTATATTTTTCCAAAAAAAAATTTTGTTGTGAACCGAAACCATACCGGTATTTCAAAACCGAAACATACAATAACCGGTTCACCGTTACGAAACCTTTATTCAAAGATTTTGCATAACCGATACCCGAAAACCTAAATGCGAACATAACAGAAACCGTAACTGAAACCGATATTCGTTTCGGTTTTAATCCCTGGGTAAAAGAAAGAAGTAATCAAATTTTTACTAGAAAAATTAACCCAAAAACACAAAAAAAAACTAACAAAACATTTAAAGCATACCAAAATAAGAATGCAATAAAATTGGAAGCAACAAGTAGAAAATTTAGCTAAGAATAATATTTACTTTTAAATAGCGATATAGATTTTTATTTTATTTTTGTTTCATTGTGTGGGCAAAATCCATTTCACAAATATTTTGACGATCAATTTTTAAATATAATATTTTGCATTTTTAATTAAGTAATATTCACAAATTTTTGTGAATAATATTTAGAGTACAAAAGATGGAATAAAACTACATTTCTTTTTATTGTATTGTATTTTAAAATCCCAAATCAAAAATATTTTATTAACAATTGCGCGATTTTTTTTTAGCATAATATTTGTGATTTTGGATTTTTCTTTTAGTAATTCTCGGTAATTAGGGTATCAATATAATAATAAAGTTTTGTTTCGATTACAGTTTAAGGAAATAAGGAGATTACCTGTGTGAGCTCCTGTTCGCGGCATTGCAGGACACGATAGACGCGCTTCTTGTCTGCATGTGGTCTCTGCATTAGAAGAAGAATAACATTGAAAAGAATCATATTATTTATTAAATTTAGATGACAATAAAAAGAACTCACCTGATCTCTGTGACTGATGCACTCCTTGAGCAGGGCGATTAATTGTGTAACATTATAGAACTCGGCCTCCTCCAGGACACCCTCCTCAGAGACGCCGTCGAGGACAAGTTTGCCATGTCGCAAATAGTTGAGAACGGGCGCAAAATACTTGGGATCTCTGTCAATTAAATAGGCGCCAGTTTCATCCTGTTAAATGAGAAGTGAAATGTCAATCAGTCAATCAATTAGTCAATCACAATGAATTTGCTTTGACAAATACAAATACGAATGCATGTTGTTGTCATATTGTGTCAGCTTCGAGTAGATAAATGAATATTCAAGTTTAAAATTCTTGAGCTTAGCATGTATTTTTAATGTATGTATTCAGAATTTAACAATAAAATTATCACATGTAGATAAAATGGTAACCACATAGAGTTGAAATAGTTAAAAAAGCCAAGAACATTTTATTTCACTGAACAAATTCTAAGGAGCCTCGATAGTTAAAATTCTTGGTGAGAAGGATTTGAAAAATCATACTTCAATTAATTGTTTTGTGCTTGTTTTAAGAATATCCGGGATTCGGAATTTCTGCCACAGTTTTGAATTGGTTATATCCCGGCATTCCAGACCTTTTTTTGTTCTGTGTATTCTACAGATATATATTTTTTCTCACTGAAACCAAAAATTGTGATTTTTGAAAACTCAAAATTTTAAATCCCACATTTCTGTTTGATAAGCAATTCACCTTAAAAGTTGTATTCTCATTGGTTTAGAAAAGGTTCGATTGAAGATAATTTTGTTTACTAGTTGATCGAAAATGAAATCGAGTCGTTGATCGCTTCGCTCGCAATATTGAAAGGATGGTCTTTAGTTGTCTTGTGTAACAAATTTACATAATACTATGTAACATTTTATGTAAAAAAAACGGAAATATTTAACTTCCGCTGTCCGCGGTTTTAATGTTCTTTCCTTACAATTGGACTTTGGCTAAAAACCAGATTTATGATTTGGGTTTGGTTTTTAAGCAATTTAAGCAGCCAAAAAAAAAACAGACAGACAGACAAAACATATGACCCCATATCGCCTCACACTCCCATCCAGTGTTGCCAACTTTTCCGGGCCTGGAAAAGCTAGATCTACATTTAGAACAAGCCAGAAAAGGACAGAAAATGTTAAAAAAAAATCTATATATAAAGCTTTTATAGATTTAAGGTATTGTTCTCTAATTAATCAGGATATTGTTAGGGCTTGTCCAGCTCAAAAAAATTGTTCTCGTCGTCTGGTTTGAACCAATGGATTTGAGATACTTGGCGCGCACCTTATAATTATGACAAAAATTATTTGCCCTACGCAATCAATATTTATTAATTGATTATAATAGATGAGTTTAAAATTTATTATATTTAAGGTATTGTTCTCTAATTAATCAGGATATTGTTAGGGCTTGTCCAGCTCAAAAAAATTGTTCTCGTCGTCTGGTTTAAACCAATGGATTTGAGATACTTGGCGCGCACCTTATAATTATGACAAAAATTATTTGCCCTACGCAATCAATATTTATTAATTTACATTTATAAAAAACTTTTTTTTTTTAAATATTATAATAGATGAGTTTAAAATTTATTATATTTTAGAATGTTGGTAGAAGTTTTGTAATAAAAATAAAACATGCAATTTCAACTCTCAATATAGCTATGATTCCTGCCAGCCGCTATTTTAATATTTTTCCCGCGTTTTGGCATTTCTAAAACGCCAGAAATGGCGGGAAAGTAGCTAAATTGGCAACCCTGCACCCATCGTTGATCTAGCTACCACTGTGTGTATGTTTGTGTGTATGTGGGAGGCAACACAAAAAAATTTAATCAATAACAAAAGCCAAAGGCAGGAAGAGAACCAAAACAATAAAAAAAAACAACAACAAAAAAGGGAAAACAAACATGCAAGCTTTTTAAAGAATTCATTTGTGCATCGTCGCAATCGCAATTCATCAATTACAGTACACAATCACAATCGAAATTGAAATCGCTATCGACGGCTAACGGCATTTATTGGCAACGTATTTGTTGTTCGATTTTTGTTTTTGTTTAGTTTATAAAAGCCAATGGCCAATGAAAAATGGCAAATATACAAACACTTAGTCAAGTAATTACTTTGACAAGGAAACAAATGTACATAGTTGTTTTTCTTAATTTTTAAAAATTTATACAATTATGATTTTTAAGTTTTAATGTAATTATTATTTTGCAATCTTTTAACAAAACCAAAAATATGAATTGTGTGCTTTATCAAAACAATTACTTGATTTACTGTATGTACACTCGTTTATCTCATACATACTACGTGGCACATGTGATATGTATTATGAGTATTTTTGTCTAAATTTATTGCGCCACACAAAAATGTGTTTTTAATGTTTGTTATTTCTTCTACAGCCCCCTTTCCCAACCATTCACCAGCCGCCAAACACCCACAATAAAAAAAATAATAATAAAGAAACAACAACAATAACAACAGGCCGTCAAGGACTCAACAACAACAACAATGGCAAACGACTAAAACAAAAACAAAAGCTCATCCAAATGTGACATTAAACTAGTTTGGCCACAAATACATCTGTGTGTGTGTGACTGCTTGTATGCATGTGTATGTTTATGTGTGCACTAAATGCAGCCCATGCAGCCCACTAACGACGCTGAAGTCAAAGTCGACGTCTGCAGCAACGCTAAATGCACTTTGGGACGACCCTGAGAGCTACTGCTTCTGCTGCTTCTTCTACTTCTGCTGCTGCTCTTGCCTGTTTACGGGGGTGGAGGTAATAATTGTTTGCGAAATGACCTGCAAAGTATGTGCACTTGTGTGTGTGTAGGTGTATGCACATTGACTTGAAATTTTTGGTGCTCAACTTTTGATTATAATTAAAATTTATAGCTGGCAGCTATGCGCACAATGTTCGCTATAAATAAATACTAGCAAGCAAACCATAAACATTCAGACAAACAGTGAATAAAAAAAGGACCGGCACACCTGATTTTTAATTTCTTAAATTTAAATTTATATATACAGTTGAGCTTCCAAAACTCAAACTTCTAAAACTCGAATTTCTCTCATACTCGAGCTAAATGAGTGGCAGTAAAATTAATAAACTTAAGAAAAAGAACTCTATAAGTCGAATATCTCCATAACTCGGACTTTTTCTTTGGATAATCGTGATTCGAGCTAGGAAAGTTCGACTGTAATTCATATAAATTTAATATCATATTGAGTAACTTAGTGTTTGTCAACTGCTCTTAGTTGCCATTTAATAAAATAAATAAAAAAAAAAATAAATAAATATTTCTGAGTAGTGGTTGTAATAAGCTGGTTGCCACTGTATTTGCATTTGTCTTTGCAGTAATTGTGTGTGTTTGCTTTAACTCACCCGATCTGATATTAAATCGCAGTCTTCTTGTATAAGACGCGACAGAAATGAATTGGGGTCACGGGAAAGCGTTGTTTTAGTGGTTAAGAAGTAGGTGCCACCCACATTCAGTTTGACCCATTGGTCAGTGCCTTGTTTTTTCAGCACTGCATTTGGGCTCTTGCGTGAGTTAATAAACACTGTGCTCATATTTGTGGTGGTATTTGTAATGGTATTGGTATTGCTATTGATGTGTGCCTCTTTCTCTCCTTCTGTTGTTGTTGCTGCTGCTACACTCTTATAAAGATATACAGATAATGATGAGGAGATGAGTATGCTGGTGTTGTCTTGTTGTTGGTTGTTATTATGTCGTTATTACAATTGCATTCGCCTTCACATTCACATTCGCGTTCGTCTTGTGCGCGCGTCGCCGATTCTTCTTCCTCTTGCTCTTCTTCTGCTTCTTGTGCTGCTTTTGTTATTGTTGCTTGCCAGTTAACATACAACAAATACATACGCATATATTGTACACACACATATGCACATACAAATACATATACACGTGGTTTGTCACACAGCGAACCAATTAGATTCTTTCTATCACGTCGTTATTATTGTCGTCGTCGTCTGCGTCGCTGCTGCTACTGCTGTCACAATTGTCACCTTATTTGAAGTTTCTTCGTGTGTCCTCTTTGCGTTGCGCGCAGCCGTTGCCCTCAAATTATCTTTTTTTTCCTTTTGCTGGCTGTGTGGGAGTGCGTGCGTACGTTTGTGTGTGTCCGTGTGTTTGTTTGTCCAGTTTTCAGCTCATGCTTCCCTTGGCGTCTTCGCTTCTTTGTTGCACCTTAACAATTATTGCAAGAATTGCAATATCTCTCGTTCTCTCTCTCTGTCTCGGTGTCTGCACTATTCTACGATATTATGCTTTTCTGCGCGTCCGTCTCACTCGAGCCACGTTTTATTTTGTGCAATTCATTTATGTCACCGTTCCATTTGCATTTGATGATGGCGAATTTATTTTTCATTGAACATTAAAAAACAAAACACTGACAAAACCCATTGACAGTGGAGGTCGGGTCGATAATCGATATATTGCTGTGCAACATTGCGATATCTATCAGCAACAACACAATTAATACTTATCGATAGCAACTCTGACATCAGCTGTGCATGACAGCAATCTGACTGCCACACAACCCGACATACATACCAGACGCGCAGAAAGCTGACGAGTCAGAACTACCCCTTAATTGAAAATGTTTAGTCTCGCTGGAATGCTCAAAAGTGACTAAGACAAAGTTTAATATAACTAAAATTTTTTTTTATTAAAATGTTAGCTAAATAAATTTTTTTTAATTGCTAAGTGAGTTGGCAATTTACAATCGATATATAAGTAAGCAACTCTTGCAGTAGCAGTAAGTGACAGCAAGCTGAGATGCATTGTGAGATGCACACGCACTGAAAGCTGTCTGCTGCAAAGCTACCCCCTATTTCAAAAGTACTATTCATAAATTTGCTGAAATGCTCTTATTTATTCAATATAATTTTATATTTTTTCTAAGTAAAAGAAAATTAAAACAAATTTTTTAATGAACAATTACAAATCAAAATCGTTGTAATAATAATAAGTACAAGAAGTGACACGGTCTGGCAACTTTATCGACGTCACGCCTGCGCAAAAATCAAAATTCGTTTTCACATTTCGCATTTTTTAGTTGGTGCTCAAGTCTTTGGTGGTGTAGACGCGAAAACGAAACGAATTAAAGTCAAATCAAAATAATGTACTTAAAAATAATTCTGGTGGCAGCCTTGATGGCAACCCTGCTGCTCGCCACAACCTTCGATTGCGTCAGCTCAATGCCATCACCCATGTTATATAAGCGCAATCCTGACGAGAAATTCGAAGCTGGTAAGATAAGAGATAAGATGACATCATATATCATTTTATCATTTTTAAGAATACTAAAATTGAGTTTTTTTTTTGATTATGAATCATGAACTTCTAATTTCCTATTTCTAATTTTTTATAATACATAAATAAATAAAATATTAAGTTTTTTATATTATACGTTGTTTTTAGATTCTTATTATTATTATTTTTTTGTACAATTTAATTAATCTTCATAAATCTGTAACTTTAAATTTTAAATCTTATATATTAATTTGAATTTATGATTATTTCTAATTATTTTACCTTATGTATAATAAAGTTAATAAATAATTATAAATCAAATTCTTAATTTTCCTGTTTGTAACCCTTACACTATTATTATCCAAATTTGTCTGTTTAAATTTACGTTTATTACTTTTTGAAATTATTTTCACTTAATATCTATGATTAATTTATATTTGAAAATAATTTTAAAAAAAAAAAGATATAAAAATGTCAATAATATAAATGTAAATAGAATAATCATGCTGTTACCCCCACTCTACCACTCTACTTTTCTCCCTCCCACTCTCACTCTCTTCGGTAGATCTGGTGGCCGTCTCCTCGACCGTTATACCGCTGACAGTGCTCGAGGTCAGTTATGGCTTGGGCGGCAAGCCAAGTGATGAGTACAAGGCGGCTTATCTCCGCAAGCTGCGCAAACAGGTTCAACAACGCACAGAGGCTGCAACTCTAAGTGGGCGTGGCACTGTGCTTACCACCGGTGAAGTCGCTAGTGAATTCGCTGGAGACGAGCTGCTGACAGCGCCAAATGATGCAGATACTCTCATTACAGGTACGTCTTTCTCTCTCTCTCTCTCGATCTTTATATATATATATCTTTACATGTGTGTGTGGATATTGAAATTGTTGAAATATTATTTTTTGTCAAAAATAAAATACAAATAATACTTTGTCATATCGATATGTTATCAATATTGATATTGCAGTTAAGTCCAAACAGCTGGAGGAAGCCAGAGTCAAGGCCGTTTAGAGGAACTGGAATTGGAATTGGAACTATAGGAGACTTGTCGCAGACTAGAAGATGTTTTGTGTTGGCGTTGCGTTGGAGTTGAGACTATGATATCATTGATATTACAACAACAACAGCAACAACAACAACAACTACAACATTCGTCTGTATTAAGCTAATAAATATACACAACAAAAAACAAGATATTAAAACTATTATAAGTACGCTGAAGACTTGATACTCTTGCAAACAGAGCTGGGAAAAGTATATAAATTTTATAACTGAAGCAATTCTTAGCTAAAAAAAAAAAAAAAATGTGCAAAATATTATAATTTGTATTTTGAAATCATATAATAAAAGTATTTTGATTAACTATTATAGAACACAAACAAATACTTAAAATAAAGCAAAATAAAATAAATAAATAAATTATGACTATATAAAAATAAAATAAAATTTTAAGTAATAAAAAAAACTAGAGCCAAAAATTATGCAGATCAAAAATAATAATTATTGTGAATTCATTTAAAAAAAAATTAAAGTTTATCACAAATGAGCGCCTAAATTAACTTGTTCCCAAAAACATTTTGAATTATTTTTTTATTGGCTCAAGAATACATAAGAGCTTAAATTCAAATATTGATTAGAAAATAGTGAAATTTGAACTTGTAACTGTCCGAATATTAAAGAAAACGAAGTTTATTTGTTACTTCTGATTTCCTCTTAAAAGTTTTATAGTTTAATTTTGTGATAGAATTTGGATACTCTCTATAAGGGTACAAAAAAACAACTAAAAGCTTAAAGCAAACTCAAGTCAAGGCAAAACAACATTGAGCCGAAAGTCTTGTGAGTTTAAAAATAAGCGAAGGTTTTTTCAAGAGTTGCTTTTGCCTAATTGGCAATTGCCAAATGGCCAAATTGACAACTGGCTAACATCACTTGTCACTAAATGTGGCGTAGGTGGCAACTTAGCCATGTTATTGATTCCATCATCGACACAGTGGGAAACTGAAAAAATGGGAACAGTCGAAGAAATCTGTCAAGTCAAAACTTGTAGATCAATAATGTTCGGATTTCGATTCGATTTCCTATTCAAGAATTACGAATTTTAGTCACAATTCAATTGAATCAAAATTGCATGCAATCTTAAACAAGTAAGAGCGCTGCTCGACTTTTAGATGCCCATTATTCGTTTCATCTATGAAATAGAAATAAAAGTACAGCTAAAGTAAGTAAATAAAAAAAATATTAAAAGACATAAATAAAAAACAATAGAGACAACATTTTCAGGACTTAGGATTGAAGCACACGAGTACGGAAATAAAACCGTAACCATAACCGCAACCGTTAACCGGTATTAACCGATTGAAATTGGTAAGCGCAACTGAAACCGTAACCGAAACAAATTTTTTTATTACCGATACCGAAAAACCAAAATTATTCAAACCGAAATAACCGTTAAGAAACCGATTCAAGCATTTAATTACGGCTTGGTCAAGCATAAAATTTATTTATGTTTTTAAGGTGTCATCATGGCTTTCAAAACTTTATGTAATTTGAAATTTCTGTCCCAATTAAATTTATTATTTTGTGAACCGAAATCATTCCGAAATTTCCAAAACATAAAAAAAATCAGGTAACCGTTACGTAACCGATACCCAAAAATTTAGCATGACCGATAACCGAAAACCTAAATGAGAATATAACCGACACCGCAAGTGAAACCGATATTCGTTTCGGTTTGATACCCTGCCTGACACAAACTCATAAGACCCTGTATTTTTTGGGTACTGGGATAATAAGACACACACATACACACACACTTTCGCATACACATACACAAGTGTGTACACAACAAATATGTATAGACCCGGAAAACACTTGTTCAATGTTGACTCGATTTCGATTGTTTTGTTCTGTGCCTGTCTTGGCAGAGGGGGAATTGTGTGGAGTGGGGAGTGTGGAGAGGGGAATGCCGAACGGGGGAGAGGGAGAAGAAGAAGAGGGGATATTGCTGTGTGGGGAGTGGGCAGGGGTAAGGGGAGGACAGGGAGGGTCTTAAATAGGTTAGGAACAATGTGGTTTGTTCATTGGAAGGCATTTTGATGTGCTTCGACAGAATTATGATTAAATCAAACGAAATCATGTGAAAATGCTCTAAATGCGAAGAGAACTCGACTGAGAGATACCCTACAACGGTCGCTGAAAGTACAGATATCTAAATTATTAAATAAACAAAATTACTTCTTCATTGTTATTTTCGTAATCTGAGTAAAAAAGTAATAATAAAGTAATAATTAAGCTTCATATCTTTTATCTAAAAACTATACAATAATAAACATACATACCTACAATAATGTCTTCATTGTATAATAATATTTTAATAAATAAATATTTAAAAAATTCTTTGTTGATTTTGTTTAAGAAAATCTCTAAATTTGTTCAACTATATAAAAATATTATAAAGCAATATTGAAAGTTAAATTGTTTTTATATTTTATTATAAAAATTATAAGGAAAAAATATGAATTTTATTTTGTCTAAAAACAATGCAATAAAATTTGTTATGTATATTATACTATTATTTAGTCAGAATACCCATTGCCCAGCAGGTATAGGGTATCACAAAAAAGACAGAAAAGAAATGTCAAGAAAGACAAGGCAATAACAACAACAACACAAATAATGATAATAATAATAAATTAAATAATAGCAGCAAAAAGACAAGGAAATAATAAGGGAATTTCATAAACAAGTTAAGTTAAGTACGCGAATGAATGAAAAGGACAAAAGGACGACAAATGACGTTCATAAAAAATGAACAACAAAGGCAAAAAAATCCGATACCTTGTATTATGTTGTAGTTGCTGTTGTTATTATTATTATTATTATTGATGTTAATATTGATATTGTTAGGCGGTTGGATGTGTAAATAAATAAACGGGCATTTATCATCAAGACACTTACCCATAGAACCATTGTTTCTGCTGATGAAAGTAACCATCGGTAAATCCATTTAATCGATTCACTAAATTTCGCTGTTTCGCTGTGTCGGTGGCGACAGTGGGACGCACAAGCGGTCGAACGCATAGGTGTCGATCTCGAGCGAGCTTAATCCAATAAAACAGATGCAGTATTGGCGGTAGTTAGACGCACAAGCAAATTTATGCAATAACAAAATACACGCACTGCATACTTGATTAAAGCTCGCGCCGACGGCGACTTTATTATATCTATTGTCCTCACGTTTGGATCGACTCATAACTGTAACAGTATTTTTTGATGCTACCGAATCTCTGGAATCTATTGAAATGCAGCCAACTTGATGAAGGTATTTCGAAGGGTTCGCCAAATCGAAATCATAAAATATGTCTTAGAATTCCACAAAATACATAATCAAATAAAATCCGAAACCATTATACATAATTATAATTTTTATTTCAGAAATAATTTATTGATTGACTGACTGACTCACTGACTGACTGACTTAAACCTCAATGTGTAGCCCAAACGGTAAAAGATTGAAAGCTAAAATTTTCACACAACATAGATGAGATAAGTTCATCGTACAATAAGACGACGTTTTGACCTGTAAGTGGGTCGAAATCGGGTTCAAAGGTCAGGAAATTGCATAGTATGAAAAACTTTTTTGTTTCTTAAGATATCTCAACCAAACTCACAGATTGTATGTTTGTGACTGTCTCCTACATGAATTCAAATTCCGCATATTAATTAATTAAAATAATATTGTTTATGAAATTTGATGAGAAGTAAGCTGCAAATTCGACCATTTATTTAAGTGCAGCCAACTTAACAAGGGCATCGCAGTTATTCAAGTGCTGCCAACTTAACAAGGGCATCGCAGTTTTTCAAGTAGAGCCAACTTAGCAAGGGCATCTGACATTAAGGACTGCCAGATCGAAAATAAATATATGAAATACTCGATACTTAGTACTAGATTCTCGTATCTCGCACGACATTCTGGAAATCGTGTGAGCCAGAAAGTCGTCAAGTGCGTGCCAGGCAAACATTAGTCAGACACGCGTGTGGGCATTTCAATTGAAGCCTCTGATGTCCTTATTGTCAGCAAGCCAGGCTATTCTCCGTGTCCTTCCCAAGGTCGAGGAGACGCAACGAGACGAGACGAGAAGAGAGGATTACACGTAACCCTACCAGCTGTCAACTGTTTGGTTGTTTGTAGACACATATACCCTGCGATCAGATTACCACACAAAGCGTGTATAAAGCTCCAAAAGTTTCAAAGATTGATTGATAGTCAAAATATAATTTTATCTTACTTAACTATTTATAACACTTATCAAGTCTGAAAAAATAAACAAATCTGACAAGAAAACGTATAAAAAATTCGATTTCTTAGACATATTAAATTAAAATTTGTAGATTGTAGCTATTTTAGCCAAACTTACAAATAACTAATTTTTTACTCTATGTTATATTACAGTAATAAATACTTTATTTTTTGAGATATCTAAACCGAACTCACAGATTTGGCTTTTTTTTCGCCAAGACTGGACCCATTCCGCCAAATCAATCCTTCTTCCGCTTAACCTTACTTTCCTCCCGCCAAATTCGGTAGTTTACTTAAACATAGTTAAATTTTTTGGACTTTTTCTATAAATATGTCTTCCTAGGGTATTATTTAGTCTCGCACTATTTGCTATTACAAATACTTATTTAAAATCTATCTCTAATCCTCTTCTTTCAACTTTATGTCTTCCTACGATATGCACTAGTCGAGGACTTTTTACTTAAAGCCCCTTCAGACGAGCGCTTTTTCACCGACACTTTTTGTAATTTTTTGTCAAAAAGCTGTCCGTGTCGCGCAACCACACAAAATTTCAAAGCGCCGGTGAAAAACCGAAGCTCACCGATGGAAATGGAACACGTTCTATTCCATCGGTGAGCGATGGTGATCGACACGGACGGCTTTTTGACAAAAAGTGTCGGTAAAAAAGTGCTCGTCTGAAGGGGCTTTTAACTCTTTCCTCTTTTTTCCCATTTTCTAAAATTCTCGCAATCTCCCCTCCTTTCTCATTCTATCGATTTAACTCTCTCCTTCTCTCTTTCTTTTTTTTGAGTCTGTGATGTATTGAAATCGGTGTCTTGTCAATGTAGTTGTCACACCAAAGACGCTTTATTGTTGCCTTCCACATGTCAGTCATGCTGAGGAATACTCGTATCTTAAAAAAAAACACATCCTTACATATCCGTACACACACACACACACACACATTGTGCACCTTGAAGTATGCAGTGAGTGCTTGAATGGATGCATTATGCACTATGGTCCCGATGACGATTTTTTTGGAAAAAAGTAAAATTTTAAAGTTGTTCAAATAAATGAGCTTTTGATGGCGACACATCGGAAATCATCAGACAAAAAAGTTGCATGGTCAAAATTTTAGCAATTACCAATTTTTTTGTTTGCAATTAATGCTTAATATGAAAAAAGCTGCATAGGAATAAAAAGCCAAGAAACAAATTCTTCCATGACAATTTTGATTCATATTTATTTATTTTTTTTAACATAAAAAATATCTCAAAATAGCATATTTTTTAGATTAGATTTTTTAGATTAAGATTAAATTTTACATTGTTGTGAATACTGAAATTATTTCTAAGAATATTAAATAAGTTCCCATAGTGGGTTGTAAAGTGTCAAGTTGGAAACTGTTGCAAATACCCTTCCCCTCTTCCGTCTTCCCTTCATGCACTCTGTCCATTGATTAACCAGCAAACAGTCTTGAATCTATCATAAAATCAAACTATTTACTACAAATTCTATTTACATCCATTCACACGGCAAGCACGTATTTCATTGAAATTCTAAATTCCCAGTACATGCACTGATAAAAAGAAGAGACCAGTTTACCAATTCAAGAATATTTTTTTTTACTTATGTGGGTCACTCCGCTGCCAAGGGTCACTTCAAATCACATTAAGGGGAGGTTCTTTTGAATTTTTTTGAAAAAATCGAATTTTTTTGAAAAAATCGAATATTTTTGAAAAAATCTAATTTTTTTTTTACATAAAATGAAAGTTATATATATATAGAATATATGTGCCAAAGGATTTTTCAATACGACGCGTATTTCTTGAGATAGGGCGTGTCAAACGTACGCATGTCACGCGCGCTGCGTACCCGCTGTCACTTTCCAAAAACATTAAACGCGTTTTTCTCGAAACCGTGTTTTCTAATCTAATTTCAACTACAGGTCTTGTTCTACTGATCCGATTTCCTTCATTCAAAAAATGTTTTAAAGTATATACTTTTTTGTATGGCTTAAATTGGCATAAAAAATTGTTTATTTATAATTTTTAAACGAGATCAAAGTAAAAAAAAGTGTAAAAATTTCATTTTTTTTTTTAAACGACCATGAAATTGGTTTTTTTTCCATAGCCATAGGAAATTTTATCTATTTTAATAAATTATATACATTTTTCATTTCACTTTACTACCCCACACTTGAAGAAGCAGAGCGATATTTTGAGAGTCGAGGTCGACGAGATCCGCCATTTTGAAGCCGCCATTTTGAATTTCTCAAAAATCACTTTTTTTTTTTAATAGTCAATAAACAACGAATCAAAGTTCGAAAGCAGAAGTTCGTATGTATTTTCATTCTCCCACAAACCATTCTCAAATTTTGCTTGATTTTCGGCCAAATCCAAAAGAACCTCCCCTTAAAACACACTCTTCTTAATTCCAAGTTTATTTGCAGGTTTAATGCTTAACGTAATAGTTTTTCTTCATAATAGTTCATGGTTTCACAATTCAATCGGTTATATTCGTCTTAACAACTGTAGTAAAATAATACTCGGCGAGCTTACATCTTCTTTCCTCAGCAGTTGAGTTTCCACTCTCTCGTATGCTGCCAACTCGATGGCCAGCTACTCGATATTCTTTTTATGCTGCCAACTTCATTCACTTATCGATACTTTCTTAATTCTATTCTTACTGATATTTCTAGATTCCTATTTATTTTTCCACTTATTTCTTATTTATTTAAATAAACAGTTAAAATAAAGGAAATATAAACAATTAAATTAAAAACTGAACGGATTAAAACGGATATTAAATTTTAAATTGCTTAAAACCTTAAAGGGTTTTCAGAAAAGTAAACAAAAAATGTGTTCTATTTTCTAAATAAGTTTTAAAACCTAAAATTTAAAATATTTAATTTTCGAAAATGTTAAGGATAACTTAAAAGTCGATAGCTTGTGGCACAAAATTATTTAACTAAATTTTAATGCAGAATAAATAAAAAATAATACATATTTTAATTATGTTTTGTTCTTTTTTTTAAGATTTCGATATAAGTTTCGATTCATTGCTTGTATTTATATTACTAATAATAATAGTGGACTTACTTTATTCCTTCTTTCCTCATATTCCATGTATTGTTTTTGTGTTTAACCCTCGTCGGCTTGTCAACGACTGCGGCAGAAATACAAATATACAAAGATACAATGTTAAACCCGCGCATTATGCGTATCCACGTTTCTCCCTGGAGACATCATCTACTATCTGATGGTGCTCGTAAGTTTAATACATACATATACACTTTTACAGAAGGAGGGAAAAAACTCCAACTCCATTCACTTGATGATGTTCAATTTAAGTAAATTCTTGAGTTTTTTTTCGTGCTTCGATTTTTGACTTTTTACCAGAGATCGTAACGATTACAGATTTTATGAAAAAAATAATGAAATACGAGTTATTTCTTGATTTGTATAAAAGATTAAAAAGTAACTTTTAATAATAATACTTATTCTCAAAATTTTATTGTAAAAATTTTAAATAAAAATTGAATTAAAATTTTTTTTTACGAAGCTATTATGTTCATGGGTATATATGATACGTCAATAGAAAGGTAATGAAGTGTAGATCAAATATAGCCAAAATGTCCATCGTGCACTGTCAAAGAGTTTTTTCACTTTTGTTGTAATGTTGTTTAGTGACTTCAAAGCCAAATAACTAAAATGCCATCCTGCTCTTTACCTTCGCCTGCTTTGGCAGCTAATTATGCAAGTAATTAACTTAGAACTACATTAAAACGACAGCACGTAAATTTGCAAATTGCAATTTGAGTAGTAAATAAACTTTTGAGCATATACTTTATAAAATTATTATTTATATATTAAAAATAATATTTATGATATTTAAAGATAATAATAATTTAAAAATAATATTTATGAATTAATTTAAATGTAAATTTCAGGGTATAAAACCAAAACAAATGTCGGTTTCAGTTACAGTTTCGGTTTTGTTCGCATTTACGTTTTCGTTTATGGGTATCTACATTGTTGTTTTTTTTTTAATTTTAAGTTTTTGAAAATATATATTCAAAAATTTCAAGAATTAAGATCTTTTAATTAAGATAAATCTGCAAATAAAGAAACGAAAATCAAATTTAGGTTGAAAAACGATGGTTGCACCTTGAAACATAATATAAGTTTATGCTTGACCGAACAGAAAGTAACCGTTATGCATTAATCGGTTTCCTAATGATTATTTCTGTTGGTATAAATTCGATTTTTCTGTTCAGGTATAATATAAAAGTTATCTTACTGTTACGGTTTCAGTTACGGTTATCAATTTCAATCGGTTAGTACCGGTTACGGTTATGGTTTTAATCTCTGGTATATTTTTTTAGAGTTCTATTAACTTGGATCGAGAAATAAAAGTTAAATAATTGTGCAAATTTCGAGTACCGATGACAATTGACCGCAACTCCTAGGGGAATATAAGGACATGTTATGGGAAGGGGCAGTTGGTTGAGGGGGAGGGGGAAGAGCGGGGGGGCAACGTATCCTTAAACTGAGACACGGCCTAATTGACGCACGTCCTGTGACTTTGAGCACAATTCAATGAAGTGGAAAATTGTTTTAATAGCCGGATCCAAGACTCCGACCGCATTCGCATCCGCATCCACATCCGCATTCTACTTCTTGGATTTGAAACTTGTGGCCAGAGATTTGCCAGACCGTATATCTTCTTCAGACTCTGTACCTAAAAAGCACAAAGGGCACATGGATAGCAAATAAGAGTTTTGAGATAAAAAAAATAAAATTTAATCTAATTCAATCTATGATCTTTAAGAATCAGAATATCTTAGATTGCCTCTTTTTTTATGGAATATATGTGTTTTAACTGATTTTTTCATTAAAATGTATTTTAACTCTTACTGTTTGGTGTGCTCAAAAATACTTATGCAATAATAAATCAATTGTTTTCAATTTAAAAAATCATTACTTAGAAATTCTAATTTTGTTGTGATTTTGCTTTATTTGTAAACTAGTTTGTATAAAATAAGTGTAATAATTAAATTTTAATGTTTGCTTTACTTTCAAAGTTATAATTGTTTAAATTTTTTATATTATTCGTAATATTTGTATTCTCATTTTAATTTTATCGTAAAATTTTTAAAGTTTTATATTCTTACAGAATAAATACAGAGTGTGTCACAGTCGAGTTGCCTTTAACTTGGTCATTCTAACTACTAAGTTATCTCACTGTATGTGGGAGTGTGTGTGTGTGCGTGTGATTGTGTGTGTTTGAATGAGGAAAAGCAAAGGCAAATTTTCGAAAAAAAGCCCAGAATAAATGGTTGGTGCCGTACAACGCCCTTATAAATGTGTTTAAAGCTCTTTCAATTTTTGCCTTGATGTACATGATGATGAAGACGTTGATGATGATAATAATGATGATTATTATTATCATCTGCTGTCTTCTTTCCTCTCTCTCCTTTACTGGTTATGTGTGTGCACTTTAAAGATATGGGCATATTTCATAGTTGAAGGTATTGCGAATATCCTTCCTCTTCTCCTCTTTCTTCCCTTCCACACTCCGTTCCCTTCCCCTTTCCTATGAATTCTTTGAGAAACTCTTACATTTAGGTCTGACAACTGTTACAAGTCTTTTACAAAATGAAAAGTCTGTGAGTAAGATTTAAAGTATTGATTAATACTAATTGTGACACAGAAATTTTAATTCAATTTTGGATAATAATTCTAAAATAGACAATATAAAAAATACAATAGTGAATTTTTCAACAAAAAATCGCATTCTGATGAAAAAAAAGTTATATAAACGAAACTAATATATTTTGGATGCAGAACATACTTAAAGGCCAAACAATGATCAAAATGAGAATAATCTAGAATAACTGTGCAGTTTTGAAAAAGTTACGAAAGTTTAAATTTGATCTGAATTTTCGATCTATAATGATTACAAGCCATAATTCACTCGATTATTTGTATGATTTCTTTTAAACAGTTTTGTAGGAAATCTCGATCTATCGGTATTATTGGAAACTCGATTAATTTACTGTCGATTTTTCGATTTCGATATTAGACTCGATTTACTGTTTGCATTGACATCACAATAGTCAAGTTATTATTATGGCTCTAAGAACAAGTTTAGTAATCAGGATTATTTTGGAATAAAGTACTTTTAAAAATAAAATATAAACTTATTTACAAACCAATTAAAAATTTCAGTTATAATTAAACAAAAACCTTAACTGTTTTTTACATATTTTCGGTATATTTAAATAAATAAAAAAAAAATCCTCCAATTGTACATGTGAACTCAATACAAAGTCAAAGCACTTGGATAATAGGGTTATGAGGTGACCTTGCTGCTGTTGCCTTTCCCACTCACACACCCACTCTCTCTCTGTGACTTGCTGTCTCTGTCTCTCTCAGCAGCATATCTATCATAGACATGTCAACAGTCATATCTAATCGCTTTTCGCTGCCGCTGCTCGATCAAATTTCGTCAAAAGGACGCACTCGGGGCCACGTTTATACAGGCAATTTATTAATTTACCAACTTGGCAACCGAGCTCCCAGTTTACAGTTGCCAGCTCCCAGCTACCATTTCCCATTTCCTAGCACCCAGTTCCCATTTCCCAGCATTAACATTGAAGGCAGAGTCGGAGTCAAAGGCAAAGCCGCAAAAACGTTTACACGCCGAGAACGCATGAAACTCAAACCCAACTCCAAAGAGAGAGCTTCTGTAAGAGAGAGAGAGAGAGAGTCAAAGCCGAAGTCAAAGTCAAAAGCAACAATCCAAACAGCCTCGACGGTGATGACGACGCACAGTGGTTTGTTGAACCATTTCACGCGGCCAAATATAAAGTAATAAAAAAGTAATAATGACTATCGATATTTATTTATGTCTATTTATTTTTAAGACTGTCATGTACTCCTATTATATTGTATCTCTAGAAGAAATAAGGTAATGTTACGATATTTACCCGCTATTAATAAATGTAATATAAGTAGTCTCAGTATTGACAAAACGAACCACTGTGCGACGTTGCCCATGAGCAAAGGCAAGAAAGGCAAACATGAGCAAAGGCAGCAAAAGCAGTAGCAACAGCCGCAGCAGCAGCAGCAGTCGTGACAGAGAATGAGAATGAGACTAAAGCTAAAGCTAAAACTGAGGCAGAGGCCTGGCTGATTCCACAAAGGATTCAATTATAAAAAGTTTCAAAAGGCAAAATGCGCATAATCAAAACAAATCAACACGTGGTTTTTGTGTCTCGCCTAAAAAATCGAACAAAGCCGAACACCGACGAGGCCGACCGAGCTCTGACCTCAGACGAGGGCAGCTTGTTTGTATTAGATGCTGGATGCTAAACACAGTCGACGCAGCAGCTCTCTCTTCCACTCGCAAACTCTCTCTCTCTCTTAGCAATGCTTACTTACGCACTAAATTGCCAGACTGAGAGCGCCAAATCCTTTTTCCTATTGGGACGATGTGCGTCGGGTGGGGTCCGCAACATAGAGAGAGCGGCATTACAAAATGGGTTTGCCACGAAACGACAGAGAGAGGCTGCGAGCGAGAGCAATTGGCGCACGAGCCCAGGCATAATATAACGGCACATTGGCGCACACTAACAAAGCGCTCGTGTCGTGTCGTTTGGTGTGAGTGTGTCTGTGTTCGTTCTCCTTTGACATTGACAAATGCAAAGAAGCTGAGTAAGAAGCTGCGGCGAAGCAAGAGAGCCTAGCAAAATGGGAGCGATGAAAATGTTGCGAGCACACAAACACGCCTGTACAAATCTACAAATATATGCACATAAATGTAATAACTGTATGCGTATGCGTGTGTGTGTGTGTTGCTTTTGTAAATTTCGTAATCAGCATCCATTTTGCTCTGAACTTGTCGCTGTCTCTGCTTGCGATGCTGCTGCTGCTGCTGCAGGGGCGTAGTCAGGATCCACCTCAAAAAAATCGCATCACTTAAAAAAATACGTTTTGTAAACAGCAACATTTTATAAACAAAATATATTAGTTATTTAGTGAATCAGTACGTATAAAAAACTGAACTTTTCCATTATTACAGTTTATTTGTTAAATAGTGCAAATAAAACTTAACTAATGTCTAATGTCTTTGAAATATTTACCTAATAAATTCTAAAAGTTGTGAATTGCTATAAGATAGTAAAAAAAACAAGCGGGAAAGACTATAGTCGAGTTCCCGACTGTAGGATACCCGTAACTAATTTAAATAAATATAAAATATTTTTGATCGCATACTTTTAGGCACTCACATTGCTTGAAACTCTGCCTTAACTACCGTTCTGTTTGGGCGATCTTGTTGCGATGATAGCTTATAATAATAGATAACGTTAATTACCAAAAAATCATAATATATTATAGAAAATGCTCGAGTGGTGGCTTTTCGCGTTTTAAGGAGGTGGAAAGGGGAGGGGCAAAAATGTATAACAAACATGATCTGCGTAGGACTTATAGAAGTCTGTGCGCCCAATTTGGTTGATATAGCTCTAGTCTCTGAGATACAGGCGGACGGTCGGACAGACAGACGGACATGGAACTATCGACTCGGCTGTTGATGCTGATCAAGAATTCTTTCTTCTCCCTGTTACATTTCAGCGAATACAATATACCCTTTTACTTATTTGTATAACGGGTATACAAATTTCCACCCGGGGCGAGTGCCCCCTTGGCCCCTTTTTTGGCACGCCTGTGGTCGCCGCTGCTGCTGCTGCTGTTCCTTCTGCTGCTGTAGCTGCCGCTGCTGGTGATGCTGCTGCTGGTAGTAACGGTAGTGCTTCTGAACCCTGGTTGGCAGTGCCACATCGTTGCTCGTCGCATTCACATCGGCATCGGCATCGTCGTAATTCGTTAACAGTGGCCAACAAACGCGCGACGACAGCGACGACGACGACTACAACAACAACAACGACGATAACGATAACGACCCAGACCCAGACCCAGATCGAGACCCAAAACTAGAACATAACTTGGACCGAACTTTGTTAGATCTGTGTGTGCAAAGAAGAAGAAGAAGAGGACTATCTAAATTTAATTGTTTAACTGGACAACTACTGACGAAACTCACTGTGGACTGAATGACAAACGCCGTGAAGTGTCTGAATATTAAACAAGTGAAATGTAAGCATGTAAAGAAAATAAGCCTACTAACCACCCGCCCCCATACACACACTCACTACTAAAAAAATAGATGTATTTTTTTTAAAGAAGCAGAAAAATAAAGCTAAAGTTGACAAAGCCCAAAAAACAGTTTGCGCAAATCCAGGCCACAAAATTCAGCTCGCAAAAATACACATATTAGCGTGCCTGTGTGTGTGTGCCTGTGTCTGCCTCTGTATATGTGTGTGTGCGCCGACGTCAACATGAAACGGCAACGACGACGACGTCGACGCTGGCGTCGTGCGTGTCTTTGAATTTTTGGGTGTGGACTTGTTTCTTGTTTCATTTCTCTCGCTCCCTCCCGCACTTAGCAGTAGCCTCTCCCACCCCCGCCCCCTACCGCGCACCACTCACTACAGCAAAAGCAAACAAAATAATTTTAAAACAATAACAACTGCAGCAGCAGCTGCTGCTGCAAACTGATCAAAAGTGCAATTGCAAATTTTTTCTGCTCTCTTGTTTGTTTCTCTTTGTTGTGTGCGGCAAAGTTTTCGCTTAAATTCCCCCCACCCACGCAATCTTTTAATTGCAAGCCGCGAAGAAGTAGGCAACACTTTTTTTTTATAGTGCACAAGCGTTTAACAGGGTTATCAACTGTGCTTACTTGTTACCGTTACTGTGTAACCAGAGTTGCGTGCGTGCTTCACTATTTTTTTTTTAATACATTTTTTTCAAGTGCATCGGCCTTAAGTTCCGATTCAAAGTGACAAATGTGAAATAAAAGCTAAATCGAAAGAAAGAAGAAAATAAAGTCAGACAAAACAAAACAAGAAATCAAAGTGTGAATTTCTCTTCGCTAACTTGTTGAAAAGTCCTTTTATTTAATTACTTGAAATGTACCAAGTCAATAATATAAATACTGTAAACAGTCTGTGTTGGAACTCTTCACACACACACATAGACACACAAAGTGACAAAATGAAAATACTCAAAAGGTCTCGAGATAAAAGTGTGATTTTCTCTTTCATTTTTTAATCAAAATGATTTATTATTAAAAGTTTCCCTTGTCAAATTTTAACACTGGGCTCAAAGTGTGAATTGTTCTTTTCAAGTTCCCCATGTCAGCAATATTACGAGTAGCACTGTATTGCAACTCCTCACACAAATACAACAAAAGTCGAGATCAAAGTATGAATTTCTTCTCTTTATTATTTCCAAATATACCATAACAACAATATTAAGAGAAGAATTTCTTTGCTCTCTTGATCTGTTGGAAGCATACGAGAGCGATCAAGTTGACAACCCAAAGAGAAGCTTCATCAAATACTTTCATGTGCGTATGTGTGTGTGTGTGCACAGCTGCTCCTTAAGCGTTCACTGTTGTTGTTATTGTGATTGTTATTGTAGCTTGTGTGACACTAACGAATCGCGCATCATCAACGTCAAAAAGATAACACGCCCCATTTTTCTCAGCTGCTAGTTTTTGTTTTTGTTCATTTTTTTTGGTTTCTTGTTTTTGTTTCTGTTTTGCTTTATATTTATTCTTCTCTTTGTTGTTGTTATTGTTGACACGTCTCAGACCAAACTAATAAGCAGCTGCCTGCCATCCCCCCACCCTCGTAACCCACCGCATCTGCAAGCAATCAGAATAATAGGATAAAAGCAACAGCAACAAAAGGAGCAAAATTCGTAACAAAACGCACGTTGACAGCGGTCGACGCACTGTCGATTTGCGACTGAATTAAGAAAAGAGAGTGAGCGTGGGAGAGTGAGCGAGTGAGAGACAGAGTGATTGCAAAGGGGAATAGAGTTGGAACTGTAAGAGAAAGAGCGGGTGCTGTATTTGTCACTTAAAATAAGCTAGATTTGGAAAAAATAGATAAGTTATAATATATATGTATGTAATACGTATATATGAAAAAAAAAATATACCCTGCACTATGGTAAATAAACCCGATATTTTGGCATAAACTCTAAATATAAAGATAGAGACTTCAAGTTTGTCATGAACTTTAGTTAGACTGATGGAGAATTTCGAATTTTTTTTTTTGATTTTGACCACGCCTTAACCTCCCCCTAGATGGTTTAGTTAATTACCTTTACGCAAAACTCTCGTAATGTTTTGTGATGTACTAATGTAGAGCTTAACGGAACAGGAACACATTTGTTAGTTTACACAAAAAATACACAAGAACAACACATTGGACAGTTGCACAATAAACCACAAATACTAAAAATCTTTGCTACTAGCGTTTTTTAAATACCTTTATCAACTTTGTCCATATTTATAATTTTTTATAATGTTTACATAACACACACAATTCGTTCTGAAAGTTGCAATTATTTTTCCTGCGCTTTTTCAGTTCATATGGCAACGCTCAATCAGCTGACTTTGAGCGCGTTTAAAACACAAAGGGTAGTCCCAAAAAGTCTAAAAAAATGATTTCTTCTTGGTTTGGAGTTTTTCGATTTGGGAAATAAAAAAAAAAAATTTGAATTAATGCCAAAATATCGGACTTTTTTACCATAGTGCCCTGTAAGAAATTTAACATATACTAAAAAAAAAAAAATTGAAGACAACAAAGCCCATTTGGAAACAAAAAAATACAAATATAAAGAATCCTAAATAAGGAATACATTTTTTAGAAATTTAAACGAGACGGAAAGATATTTTTGGTACGCCTTAGATTTGATATCCTTTTAGATTCATGCGAGTTCAGTGTCGGTTTCATATATCCAGAAAGATATTTGCTAGCTTAAATTATGTACATTTTGTCTTTGTTTTTTGCACTGTATTTTAATATAGACATAAAACATAAAAGAAATCTTCAATAGTATTTGGCAGTCTCACAATTTTGGGGCTTTTAATTTAAAATTAAATTAATTAAATAAGTAAAAAGAAATTATAATTATTATGTGTTATTAGTATTTTATTTAAATTGTAAATATTTTATAACATATATTTGTAAATATTTTAAAATGTTATAATCATTACGGTTACTGAGAAAAACATAACAAACCAACAGCAACAACAACAATTGCAGCGACCGCAGCACATCCTAGCCCCTCTTAGTGGGCGTGGCAGGTTAAATGTAAAAAACTAACACACGGCCAAAAAGGCTCACAAGTTGGCCGAGAAAGAGAGCTAAAACCTACCTAAAACCTACCTAAAGCTACATACATACATATATGTACATACATATAAATATGTTTAAGTATATGTCCTTCTGTAAACGTTTGTGTGTTTGTGGGACACTCTCATGTTGGCCGAAAGTCATAAAAGTGGCAACGAAAGCTCTGCTAAAGGACAGTTGATGATAATGCCATTGCAACAACAACAACCACTTAGACCACAGAGATATGGGCTGCTCTAAACAAAAGAATGAATTGACTAGCAGATACTCTACACATATTAAAGAAAATATAATTCGAGAAAGCTTAAATATTTTGATATCTTTTATCATTAATTTTTTATAATAATTTTCCAACATTTGAAGATAATTGATAATAAATAATAAATTACAGGGTATAGAAGCAGGCATAAAGCTTTCTGAAAGTGCAAAACAAGTTAACAAACCAGTAACCAGTGTGTTGTTCAGGAGAGGTGGAAAGGGGAGAAGGAAGGCGAGGGGGAGGGGGCGGGAAGGGGAGACACCTGCCTGGCAGCTTAGATAGTTTGCCGGCTGTTAACATTTTGCGCAGACAACGTTGCGTATACGCAATGCCCGCATAGCAAAAGCCAACGAGAGAGCGACAAGGAGAGAAGAGGAAAGAAAAGAGATAGAGAGAGAATGGAGAAAGATAGAGTGAGTTATGGCCAAGCCGGCGTTTTATTTGGTTTCATACGATACAATTTATTGCTGTCTTGCCATGTACAAATACAGTGATGAAAAAAATAATAGAAACGAGAGTCATAATTTGATGAAAAGCTGCGCATGAATATAGAATCCCGTTGTTTTGTTCAATTTTGTAACAGTGCTAATCAGTTGTTAAGTAAAAGTTATGAAACTAAAAACACATATATATATATATATAAAATCAGCCTCTGCTGTAGATACACACACACACAGACACATGCATGCGGACGAGTGTAGCATTAATACTTAGCCAGTTGTGTGTGTGTGCGTGTGTGTGTATTGGTGTTGCTTAGGCTCAGACACAGACAACAACAACGACAACAATAAGTTAAAAGGCATCGACTTATAGAAGACAAGACATTTTATGGCTTACACCAAGCGAGAAAGTGTTTGTATGTGTGTGGATGTGTGTGTGTGTGTGTATGTGTGAGTGTGTGACCTTCTGTGTCTTTGCAACTACTGCTGTTGTTCTTGTTGTTGTTGTGTCTTAAGCGGACCAACGAAGCAAATCAGCCCGCAGAATGTAATCACTGCTTTGTCCCCTTAGCTTAGGGTCAACAACAGTACAATACAACACCACACATAGAAACACAGAAGAACACACACACATACATCACACACACACAACACCTAAAACACCTACAAACAGGAGAGAAACAGACCAAAAAACAAATACACTTAAATGTGATTAAATCATATTACATTTTGTTAGAAAGCGCATTAGGAGTTAATAGAAAACACTTTAAATTATTATTCTAAAGTATATTTACACATCAAAAAGCATAATAACAGTTTAAGGATAATGCGAATATCAGGGATTAAAACCGTAACCGAAGCCGTAACGGTTAAGCTGTAATAACCGATTAAGTTTGGTTACTGTTTGTGAAACCGTTTTTAAAAATAATTTGGATTTTTATATTTATTAAAAAACATTATTTAAATATTTACTTATTTAAATAAAAAAACAATAACACTTTAAATTTAAAACATCAATTAGGTTTATCTAAAAGTTTATTCAAATTAAAAATATATTTTATATAATTTGTGTCTATTTATTTGTCTCTGAGTGTACATGTAGAAATTTGTCTGCTTATTGAGACAGCTACAAAGTGTTGAAAGTATTCAGTTTAAGAGACTTAACATTAATTGCGGTGGCAAGGGGCAAAGGGAGTTTCAATCCCTCCACTGCTCGCTGTATTCCAGTTACCGTATTCCGTATCCGGATACGCCCATAGCTTCAATTTCAACGCGAACTGAAGACGAGGCACGAAGGCGACAAAAGCCGAGAGAGATAACAACAACAACATCGACAGCGTGCTGACGTCGAAGCTTTGCTAGAAATTCATCCCATTCCCTGTTCCGCCCCTGGGCAGACACGCCTCCCCTTTGGGCGACGCCCCAGTTCATTCACAAAACGGAACAAGAAAAAAAAAGAAAAAGACACACAACAATATTATCAATAATTGCTATAATCATAACAGTACTAATAATAATAGGCATTATAATAATAACAGTGGCAATAAGCGACATATTGACTGCCATTACTTGGCTGACACGCCCCTTAAACAATGGACCGCCCATTTGCTAATTCACAACTGAGAAAAACTGCAGCGAGTCAAAAGAAAAAAAACAAGCGGGAAAGGCTATAGTCGAGTTCCTCACTATAGGATACCCGTTACATATTTAAAAAACATTTTATTGCATACTTTTAGGTACTAACATTGCCTAAAAATTTAAATCAGCCATTACCACCTTTCTATTTGTCCGATCTTGTTACGATTTAGTAGGATGATAGCTAATAATAGTAGCTAACGTTAATAAGTAAATCCTAATATCGTAGAAACTCTTTCACTCATTTTTTGAGTAATGGGTATAAAAGACAGTCCCATAAGTAATAGTAATAATAATAATAATAAGTAATAGGAAACCGAAACTTCAAATAATGCTAAAAGGAATTTTATAAGAATTCGGATGACAAAAATAGGAAATACTTAATGTTAGGTAAAGTAATTGCCCAAAAAATAGTTGGAAAAACAAAAGTTTAGTTTTCGATTAGAAATAATATTATAAAAAAGTTCGAGTTTGGTTAAAATAACTTCAAAAGCTAAAAATTTAAAAGCGAAAGAAACAAAATCAAAATAATTTTTTTAAAAAATCGCAAAGTTTAGTATTTAGTATTTTGAATGGTTTTTAATAAAAAATAATTAAAATAAAAATATACATCACTGCATAAATGATTTTATGAGCTCATTTAATTTCGCATTACTGTTTTTTTTTTTTTTTAATAATGTGTTCTTTTTTATCAGCTCTGAATCTACAGATAGACAGACTAGACTCATCGAAACGGAATTTGGAATTTCCCAAGTTGACAATTAAACAAATGCTTGTGTTCAATGTTCTTTATTTTGTGACTTTTATTGCAAGTAGCGCCCAACAAGATTTTACTGTACGGTTCGTAGCTCCCAGCAGCAATATTCTGAGTTGATAAATAGAAAAATTCTCGCGAGTATATTAAATTCCACTGAATAGAACTCGTTTTTTGCCGTTGCCTTTGCCTCAGATCAGCTGACACACAACAACAGCAACAGCAGCAACAACAACACACACTGCACATTTGTTGCACAGTGGAACAAAACTAGCAGTCACTAGCAATTTTACAAATTGAACATAAGTGAAATTTGTGCTATTCACTTTGGTAGAAAAATAACCTTAATAATAAATAAAACTCTGTGTTCTGACTGATTGATTTGAATCACTGACTAATCACTGTGGAGCCCAGGCGGTAAGAGCTAGAAGGGTGAAGTTTTCACACAACATAGCTGAGGAAAGTCATAGTGCAATAAGACATTAACTCCATTCCGAGCAAGTTTTCTCTTTCTCTAGTTGTTTAATTAAACAAATTAGCAATTTTTTGAAATTCAAGAAAACAATGAGATTCTATATTCATGTGCAGCTTTTTATCATGTTTTTAAATAATTGACTTAAAATGTCAAAATGACTTTCGTTTCTATTATTTTTCCATCACTGCATACCAAAAAAATTGACGTTTTTCCCACAGTGCCATACTGCAACGTGCAATGAATTATTAGCGGAAACGGAAGGCGTCAAGTGTTGCATGTGTGTGTGTATGTGTGTGTGTGTGTTAGAGTGTGTGTGTGTAAGTGAGAGAGTGTGTGTGTGTGTGTGTGTGTGTGTGTGTTGCAAATAACTTAAACTTGTTTCATGTTTCACGGCAGCAATTTCAATAACTTAACCTACGGTCACAAGGGGCAACGAGGGCGTGAAATTTAATACAAGTTGCAACACTTACAACCGCAGCAGCAGCAACAACAACAACAGCAACTGCAACAACAGCAAAATATTTAAACAGAAAATGCAGCTGTTTTTGAACCCAATCCATCCACCAAAAAATAAAATATAATAAAAAATACACACATACTATTTAAATAAAAACACAAGCAAATAAAATTAAAAGAAAAGAAAATCTACAAAATAAGGCAGATAATCAGGTATTTCAATGAATCAACTGGATAATGCATTAACTGAGAGCACAAGAGCTGCCGCAGAATAATCGAAGTAGTCAAGAGAACAACAGCAGCAACAGCAACAACAGCAGCAGCAACTGAAAATAATTGCATGCAGTTGAATTAAATTAAATATAAATTATTGTGGCAGCGTGAGGAAGCAGCAGCAGAAGCAGAAGAAGAAGGACTCTATAGGTAATGGTCGAATTAATGGGACATGCTGTGCAGCAGCAACACAACGCCAACAACAGTAGCAACAGTGGCAACAACAGTTGCTGCAAGTGGACAAAGCGACAGCTGACGACAAAAAAAGTGAAACTGAAATGTGGCACAACAACAACAACATCAACAACAACAGCAGCAATAACAACAGCAACAGCAACAACAGCTGCAACAGCGACAACTATTGCTGGCGGAAAGCATTTAAATTGCAGCAATGTCACAACAACAGCAACAACATGCAATATTGTCGCCGACAACAACATCAGCAGCAGCAACAACAGCAGCAACTGCAACACTGCCAATAGCAATATAAGAATTCTCGCAACAACAACAACAGCTGCCAGCAACAACAACAACAGCCACGACGACAACAACACAAGCAACGACAACAACAATTACTCGAAATGTATTCGAAAATCGAGAGTGTTGTCGCTGTTATTGCCCATGTTGCTGCTGTGCATGTGTCTAGCAGCAACAACAACAACAACACACGCATTGCGTCTGACGAACGGTGGCAACAGTCTCAGTAAAGGCGTCGGCGCCAACAAAGAACAACTCAACATTGGATTAATCGCACCACACACGAACTTTGGCAAACGTGAATATCTGAGGAGCATCAACAACGCCGTTGCGGGTCTAACAAAGACACGGGGAGCAAAGCTCACATTCCTCAAGGACTACTCCTTCGAGCAGAAGAACATTCACTTCGACATGATGTCCCTAACGCCCAGTCCAACTGGTAAGTCTCAATTTTCACTTTACTTTAATCTATCCACATATTAAACTCACCTACTGATTATTGTGGAGCCACAACGGTAAGAGCTGGGAGACTTTCAATTGCATACAACATTGACTAATCGAACCAAACCAGTAATGCTCAAAATGCCAAAAGCCTATCCCGTTGCACTGTGGGGCGAAATCCAAAAAATCGAATAATTATAAAATCTTTTAAAATAAACTAGATTTTTAAGGCGTCCCCTAGTTTTGCAAAGTCATTATTTTTAAACGCGGCTTGTTCTCTCTCGACGCGTGTCTTCGGCTCTTTATTCTCTCACGAAGCATTTGATCGGCTGATCCTTTTTGATGTCAGTCGCTTATCTGCGTTCAATGAGGACTCCTCATTGAGGAGAGACCGTACAGTGCTAGACTTTATGTAACGATGTGTCAGTTCGAATATGCTTTCATTACATTTTTTTAGTGTGAAGCAGTAAAGTTTAAATAAAATTTAATTCTGATTCACATCACTAGTTCAAGATCGTCTCTATTTTGTCCCTTTTATTAGAATAATTTATTCAACGGGATTGTAAGGAAGGTTCGTTCTGAACTAATTGTTCGCTGAGTCGAGATTTAAGTGACTTACTCAAGCTCATCACATAAAACCAAGTTACAAAGAGAAGTATGTATGTATAGGTATACATTCAATATAAACAAAACTAGGAGGTGCTTGACAGCACTTAGTCGGCAAAGTTGCTGCATGCAACACTCTTAACACAACCTCCTTGAACTAAAGCTTAATTGCCAACTAATTTTCTTTTATGAACCTATTTAATGAATATGTTATTTTGAAGCAAAGTACATAAATGAATATGAACAAAACTTGATGAGATACTTGAATTTAATGAGATATTGCTTAATAATTTTGAATTTTCAATAAGTTTATTATTGTTATTGGAAACTTTATGAAATGAATTAAAAAATCTAAAAACAAACGAGAAAGGCTATAGTCGAATTCCGGACTATAGGATACCCGTTACTTATTTAAATGAATTTAAAATATTTTTTGTTGCATACTTTTAGGTACTTAAATTGCTTGAAACTTAAATTACAACCGTTGTGTTTTACTGATCTGGTTGCGATTAAGAAGGATGATAGATTATAATAATAGATAACGTTAGCGGATATGGCTTAACCGACTCGACTGTTGATGCTGATTAAAGATATATGTATATACTTTATAGGGTCGGAGATGCTTCCTTCTCCCTGTTACGTACATATCAGCGAATACAATATACCCTTTTCCTTCTTTTTTAAGTAATGGGTATAAAAATAACAAATATTTATATTTATTAATTATTAAATTTACATATACTTATTTATACTTATTTACATATCACAAACTCACATTTTGTGAAGTTTTCTTCCAAAAATGTATTCAAGTTATTTATTAAAGCAATATACGCTAGAAGTTCAATAGGATGAACAAATAGATTCTACATTTGAATAAATTCACTTTTACCATTTTTCTGCCCATTTTCTTAAAAATTTACTTCCAAAATGGACCGTCTGTATTTTAACGACTACACTTAGTAGGACAGTAAGATTGTAACATGAACCATTTTAATTCTTAGAAATATATTTAAGCAAGATTTACAAGTTGTTTTCGATGCATCGAATAAAATTTGATGAACAAGTTCTTGGCACAAACTAGGTGGAAATCTTGTCAATTTCGCGATGTCGTGTTACAAATTACTAATGAAAATTGTAAAATAAATAAAATGATAGTAATTTATCTAAATTATTTCTAAAATGGAAAACTATAGTACATTATTTAATTATGGTTTAAGAGTATTTTCTTCCAAATTACTCGCCACATTTCGCAGTTTTGCATTTGTCAAGATGAAGTCAAACATGACTTATATTTTTCGTCGCGTTCGCGATGCATTGTTTTCTATAAATATTTAAAAAACGACAAGTCTTCTTGTCTTTTGGAATAAAAATAGTGTTGATAAAATGCATTAAACCCGCGAAAAATCTGTTTTGAAAATGTCAGCTTTTACCATTTTTTTCATTTACAGACGTACAAGTGTCGCGTTCTCGATCCTGGAAGTACCCAAATATAGATTATATGAGTACTCGTACATGTGTATTCATGACTGAAAAATGTATTTTTTCATGTTCGCTGACAGGCATTAAAAATGTTTGGCCCCTTTCTTTATTTAAAATTATACAATTCTTTTTCAATATAAGGCCAAAAAGTTGGCCGAAAGCAAAGAATAAAGTCCAATGATTATTAAAAGAAAATAAAATAAAAAAGAATTCTTGAATAAATTGATAAAAAATATAGTCATGAGCAGAAATGCAAACAAAACAAGATTTACACGATGTTTAATGTTGGACGGGTCTGTCTCTCTCTCTATGTTCCTCAACACTTCTCCGTCTGTCTCCCTCTCTCTCTGTCTCTCTCTCTCTCTCCTACTCTTTCTGTTCTTCTCTCGCTCTTTCCATTCTGTTTATGGATACGCAAATTACAACACATAACAAATGTCTGTCGACTGATTGCCAAACATGTTTACATTCCCTCTCTCTCTCACTTTCCCCCTCATCTCTCCCTCACTCACACCCCTTGCACATACATATATGCCAGATGGGAATTTATAATGGTTTTCTATTTTATACACACACACTCACACACACATTTTCACACACACAATTTGTATTTCAAACAATAGACGCATATGTGTGGCTTGATTTGTATTTTAAGTTGTTCTCATTCACATTAGCCCAGTACTCAACGGATACACAGATTTATCGACTTCTGACAATCTGGGACCAAAACTGCTATGAGCTATAATTGAACAATTTACTTTAAAGAATGACTTACAGACTTATTTTTATTATCATTGATCTTTGGAGACTTTTTAAAATAAAATCTTTTGATAAAAGTAGTTTTTGGAATATGTTTGTAAAAAAAATTTAAATTTTATTACGTTCCTCGATACCTGTTCAAATTGAAATAATCGAATTAGAAGAGCAATTTTGAGGCCACAGTCTTGAAATTTGGCACTCGGAATGTTTGATATTTAGCAAATGTTTCCTAAAAATTTACTTTAGATCGGTTGATATGAATAGAAGATAATTGAGTTCAGTTTAAAATTGGGTTCGGGTTCGGGCCAGTGGGGTAAATAATTTCAAATTGATCTGAATCGCACCTGTTAGGCTCAGTTCAGAGCTGCTTTGCAGCCTTGCTTTGATTTCTATATTTTTTTAATGTTCATTTGAATTTTTCTTATAATTAGATTTCATTTATCGAATGGAATGGCTGCGAAGATGCAGATACAGGGCATTTAAAAGTCAAGCATCTAGTTCTCCTTCTTGTTGTTGTCGTTCTTGTTGCTGTTTAGTCTCTGGCACTTGGTTCAGATTCTCCATTGATTGCTTATATCATGTGCCGTTTGTTGTTGAGAGCTGCGCATTTTCAACCCAAATCAAATCTATGTTCCATTTTCAGCATTCTCCTTTTCCTCTTACGTCTTTCCCACATCATTCTCTTGTATTCTCTGGCAGAGGATTCTCACAGAGAGCTTGCGGCAAAAGTTTGCAGACTTTCATTTGGTTGATTTGAAAGGAAATTGTAAAATAATTGTATGGAAATTGAATTCAATTTTGCAGCCAACGCCCTGTATCCATTTTTTGCTCTTCCAGCTCTTGCCGGTCTTCTTCTGGCCCTTGTTAACCATTGTTATGAGTAACTGTAACTGTCTGGCACTCTGGGCAATTTCAATAGGCGTCATCATCATCATCGTTGTCAGAATTGCATCTTGGCCTAGCCAAACAATTGACTTGCCTCGATCTGGCTTCGTCACTTGTTTGGCTTTGGCTTCGGCTTTGATTGGCTGCCAATTGCAATGAGTTGGCCAGATAACCAGGTGGCCAGATGGCCAAGTGCCTTGTTAGCCACTTGAAAAGTGCGAGTAATGTGAGTCCAAATCGAATATCGATTTTTTTGAGCATCGTCAATTGGAAAATCAATTTAATCAAATTATCTATTAACAACCTTCGTCTATTTCTTAGACATTTAAATTTTACATTAAAGTTGTTTAAATATGTGTCGATATCTAATGACACAAAATTGTTGGAAGTTAAGAAGTTAATTGCGTATTAAAAGTTAAGATTTCAAATTTTGAATTTTCGACAAACACAAGGGAGAACACAAGGGAGATCCGCTTAAAAATAAAAACAGTTTTGGCATAGTTATGAAATCGCAACAAGATCGCAAGCAGAACGGTATAAGTGTCTAAAAGCATGCAATAAAAACTATTTTTTAATTATTTTGTGTTTATAATAAAGGTTTCTTTTACAAAATTGTTAGGGAAAACTCGACATATCGGTATTACTTGTACACAAATTTACAATTTTAGAATTTGATATTAAACTCGATACACTGCTTGTATTTATAATACTCTTAAAAATGTTTGACACAAATTTTCTTGATTTTAGAAACCGAAAACGACAGACAGAAAAGCTGTGCATATATATAGAGAATCTTGTTGTTTTGTTGAATAATGAAACTAAACAAATTATTCCAAAGCAATTTTATAAAAATAATATGACGTTTTTATTATTTTTTTCATCACCATCATCATGTTTGGGCCCCACTGTGCGCAATGCAAATCTCCAAAATGCGGCGCCAACGAGGCGACTCTATAAATGGGTCTTTATGTGAGTGTGTCTGGTATCTATGTGTGTGTGTGTATGTTTTTGATGACTACCTCATTGTGGCTGTCAATAAATGATTGAATGACTGAACCACAAATCGCTTTTAACTCAATACGAAAATTCGATGCTTTCGTTGTCGCTTCGCTAAATGATTTTTCATTATATTTTTCCCCTCTATATATTTTGCGATTCTCCTATTTCTTTTATTTGTGTTTGTGCTTGGCGCCGTTTCAATAAATCACTTCATTGTGTTTGTTTCCTGCAGGAATCGCAAAGCCATTTTTCTTGTCATCGAGTGTTTGGCCCAAGGACAGCACCTGTGCCACATGCTGCACATTGCACATTGCATACACTGAGCGAAAAAATCAAGGGTGCTTACTTAAAATTTGGCGATAAGAACTAGGTGGTAGGGTATATACTAATTGTATTGAAAACAAAATGTCGTAATCATTTCTAGTCTAGTCTACTTGATTTAATATTATTATTGCCAAATGATTAAAGGTTCTTTGGCGTTTTTCTCTCGGTGTAGTACACGTTACTGTTATAGTTAGATGTCGGTATAATTACTCGCCTCGTTATCATTTGCCATGATTATCGTGACAGTCTTTTCTCTCTTTCTGTCACACACACACTTTTCCTTTACTGTCTCTGTCTCTATCTTTCCACACCTCTCATCATGATGCCAATTACTTTTCATCACATCAGCTAAAACGTTGTTAGCCTTGTTTACACATTGTCTACATGCGGCATTACAAATTCGTCAAGTGCCCCTCAACAGTGTTGGTACTTTTGCCATTTTATAGCTAAAGGTAGAAAGTCCTAAAATATGCTCTAGCTACAGATCTTAAAATTGCTAAAAATGATTTGACTAATTATTGTCAGATGTACACAAGGAAAAAAACTAACTTTGAATAAAAAAAAATATATATAAAATAAAGTTAGCATATTTTAGTGCATTCAGGGAAGAGAAGCAAAAGGATATAAAAAAAGGTCTAAAAAATAATACAAATATTCAGAGTACAGAAATTAAGAAAACCTATTTCATTACTAAGCTTATCCAAATTCTGGTTCCTCTTAGGGGTAATTCCACAACTAAAACCAAATATCTGACAGGAATAGAAGAAGAACTGATTTTACATAAAATGTTTGTCATTTCGGCTATTTCTAATTTTGGCGTTGCTTATACATTTCGGCTATTATCAACCTTTAGGAATTATATAACTCTTTAAAGAAGGCGACAAAAGATTGATCGGTGATTTATACAAAATTGTGTAATTTAATTCAGTAGTAGAAAAGCATTGAATTGAAAACATTGCTACACAATAATGAAATACAGTTCACTAAAATCCAAAACTGAAATTCAAAAAATTGTTAAAAAATACTTTCTGAAAGTGATCTACGAAGATATCAAATATTCTGCTTTACGAAGATAATCTTCCGTATATTTTTTTAGCTTTTTGTGGTCGTAGAAGATCTGGCAACACTGTCTCTTATACATCCACACACACAATCGAATGACCGCAACATGACCAACAACAACATCAAAGTGCACATTAATATGCTGTTGAAGTAGATGATGTTGTTGTTGCTGCTGTTGTTGTTGCTGTTGCTGTCGTTAAGCGGCAAGCACTTTAAACACCTGAGTGCCAATCCCTCTTATCGACGGAGGAGCTGATAGGTCTCATCCGATTGAGCATCCCCTTCCCCCTTCAGACACAAGCCCACCTGACTTATCACGACCTGAAGAGCACTTGGGATGCAATGCAATGTGGATCCAAGTTGAAAGCAGAAAGCAGTTGAAAGCAGCTTAGGAATAAATAGTCGACATTGTGCTTAAGTTCAAATGAATAATGGAGTCTTCAACTTCTTGTACTCATGCCCATTAACATTGCCACAGTTACGAGTAATACACAGTTATAGATACAGATACAGATACTTAGAACTATATTCCACAAGCTATTGAAAATAATGTAAGGAGACGTTTGCCACTAAAACGAGCGAATTATTTTAAAAACTAGATTTTTGTTTCAGTTTTATTTAAATTATAAATATAATCTTCAAATTGTTGATAAGATGTCTTCTATAATTGCAAATTTCAAAAGGCACTGACAACGTTTTCACATACAAAAAATCAACCATAACTCGAGCGCGAATTCAGAAATGATTGTCTCTTCGTTTTTTGTATTCCATTCAATATTTTTATTTAATTTGCTTTTGCTTTATTTAGAATCGATGATACAAATGTTGGGCATCTGAAAGTCGAGCATCTTGTTTAGTAGCTTACTTGTCTACATGCATCTTTATTTTCCTGCTCATCAATTTTTATGATTGCGAATCTGCAAGTTAGCAAAGTCTGATCCATTTGCTCAGCCAGTTAAGATGAAAAGCTCAGTCGACTGAAAGCCAAAAGCGAGTAAAGAGTGAATAGTAAAGAGTCCTTGCCCTTGCTCCCTCTTCTTCCTTTTCCTTCTGCTCTTCCTCCAGCTGCAGACAGCAGACTGTCGACAGACAATGGGAATCCATTCAACTTGTGCCTCGTTTTGTGGTGGCAAAGTCAGCGGGTTGCCTTGGGACACAACGAAATAGACTCGAAACGCGGCTAAAATAAATGGCAAGCAATGCTCCAAAAGACAAAGGGGGAAGGATAAGGAGAAGATGTTGAAAAAGCAAAATGGAAAAGGAACAGGACTCAGGACTCAAAGTAGAACCTGAAAACAGAGGCAGTCAAATGAAAATGAAAATGAAAAAGGATGGCCAAGGATACAAGGATACTAAAGTCAAACGAAGCAAGAAAACGCAGGAAAAAAATACCTAGCGCACAATTCACTTAAATAAGAAAGATATAAGGAAAAGCAGGTAGAGTGAATGAGAAAGACAGAGCGAAAGAAAGAGAGAGAGAGGGTGAAAAAAAAGAAGCTGATTTGACATTTTAGCTATTTTGTAGCTAGGCTTGGCTACTTTCTGTTGCAACAGGAAACGATAGGAAATTGAAGCAATGCTTTTAGCTAGAAATGAGGGTGTTAATTTATTTTAATACATGAAAATCAATAATATTTCCATCTAAGAAATAATCAAAATACTGAAGAAAATATTATCCCTTGTAGAACTTCAATTGAGGACAAACCACTTTAATATAAGACTTGAAATAATATTTTAGCTATATCTAGCCTACTTTTTTTTGGACAACTTGCAATTTTAGGTCTTGAAATTGTGGCAACACTGGTTGCCTGAGAAACAGACTCTCGGAGACTCGGAGCAAAGTTGACTTACAGCCACCTAATTGGGCCACAAGGACGCTTCCACAGTCAGTTTCAGGTCAAATGCTAGCCAACTGCCCCTTGCCCCACTGCCCCTTGCCTAACTGCGTCTGTCCTTGCCCCACTGTGCCTGTCCTTGCGCCACTGTTCCTCAACATGCCCCAGTGGCCCTCACATAAATACAGTTTTTCACAGCAACCACCGCATCAAGACTTTTGAACTTGATCCGTGTTCATATTGTTCTAATGTTTTATATTCTGTAACCCTTTACACGAGGTATGTTTGACTATAAATTATAAAATATACATTAATATTCAATTCGATTCTATCTTATTTCCTAAATTCCTATAATTATTGATGATTAGATTTGATGTTCAGATTTGATTACCGGGTATCTTAAGGTTGGGCACAATCGATTTTCTGACTCTGACCAGAGGAATTGAGAAATATATAGGCTAATCTTAAACAAAGTTTAAGATGAGCTAAGCGCTAAACACTCAGACGAAAGCTTTGACCACTTTTTTGGCCATTGAAAATACCCTTTTTTTTAACCGAATTATTGAAATTAAGAGGCAAAAAGAGGAATTAATTGATTAGGCTCGGCCATGAACAACAAAACCACCGTAAAACCTTTTTGATTTTGTAATTTGAAGCCTGAAAATGTATTCTATTAAAAGTTAAAACAACTATTATTAAAAAAAATTCACTTTTTTGACAACTTTAAGTTTTTGCTCTTGGTTTAAAAATTTTCGGATTAGCCCATATGCTTTATATATTAAATAGCCAGTTTCAGTCTGTGTGCTTGTCTCTACAAATACTGATTTCATTTTTAAATTTAAGTGTCAGGCTTATTTTAGTCTAGCACACTCTTGAATCGATCTCTTTTGTTTCAAAACTCACATTTAAAATATTATAAAATATTATCTCAATATTGCCGAAACCTCTAAATAAATAACTTTCTTATGCTTGCATTTAATTACCGAGTATCTTTTAGTCGAGCTCTTTTACACTGCTTGTTCTTTAAGTAACTAATGCCTCGTCTTGCTCTATTCCTGGAACTGAAACTGGTACTTGAAACTTGTGAAACTGGAGCAGCAAACAAATCTGGCCCTCGGTTTCGGGTTGCTCCAAATACTATTGCGCCCCCAGTGCTCAGTGCCCAGCCGAACTTCATAACTGTCTCTTGTCTGTTTTGGGTTACGGTTTATGGCTTTGGGTTTGCATTTGGTTTCGGTTTCGGGTTTGTTGACAAGCTTCCCACACTTGAGTCGAGTCCAACAAAAGCCTCTCACTTATGGGTAAAGCGCTGCGGGCTAAAAAATAATTCTAATGTCAAGTCCCCGACTGTAAAATACCCCTTACTTCATTTGAATACATCTGGTGAATATGAATTTTAAGCTTTTAAAAATTAAAACAGCCATAGCCACATTCATATTGAAGGGATTAGATTGGATATTTTAAAGTGTTTTAAATCTGACAAAAATGATATGAAAGAATGCAAAAGGCTTATATACACGGTGCTGGAAAAAGTAATAGAAGAATAGAATATATAAAATACTGAGAAATAAAAAAAAACTTAAAATACACGAAATTTTCTGATTTTATTTAATTTTTAATTTGAAATTTGATAAGAAAAGTTTAAAAAAATTAAAATGTATCTTTGATTTTTACATTTTCTATGATATTTAAAATTATTTAATAATTAGGACTGTAAAGTCCAAAAGTGTATGCCAAATTTGTTGACTCGGCTATTTGCCTTTGCACTTGACCAGACAATTTGGCCCAAACTTGGCCCAAATAGACAACAGAAACGCGGTTTAAAAAGTTCATGATTTGCCCTTAAGCTGTGGTCTCTCCATCTCTTTTTCTTTCTCTTTCCCTCTCTCTCTCTCTAACCGCTACTAATGGCCAAGGCCTAAAAAGGACAAAGAGCAGCGTCTGATTCTGTTAAGAACTTCAAGTTGCTGCGGCCAGGCCGAAAACATGATTTACATTGCCCCCCCCCCCCCCCACTCCCCACACAACAAGAACAACAAGTGCAAGTGTATGTGGCATGCAACCACACACCACCCTCTACCTCTGCCTCGCAGCATAGGACATTTGATAATTTATTATTTTTTTAACTAATGCATTTTTGAAATGTTCAAAATAGCAAATTATTGATATATAGTATGAAATTAAATCTATCAAACGTTATTTGAATGAATACATCAAAAATTTGCCCCTCTTAAAAAATCCCAATTTTCCTAAAAAAAAAAAATAAGAGAAGATTGTTAAGAAAAATATTTTTCATTATATTTTGATTAACTTTATTCTAAAACTAGAGGGGTTGAAAAGAAGGTCCTCAGTTGTCCGGTTAAATAAATTGATAATAAAAAATTTTTATTAAAAACGGAAATATTTAACTTCCGCTGTCAGAGGTTTTAATGATCTCTCCTTGCAATTGGATTTTGCCTAAAAAGTCAGATTTAGTGCTTTGGATTTAGTGAACAGCTTAATTTGTCATAATAGTCCAAATTTAGCGTCATAATAGTCCAAATTTAGCGAGAAGAATTAATCTGTGAGATTTGTTATGATATAGACACAACAACAACAGACTTTTTAATTCTAAAGGTTAATTTGCATCCAATTGTTACTATGACAGCTATATGATATAGTGATCCGATTCTAACCAAATTTGGCCAGAATGTAAGAGACAGTCCCAAACATACAATTTGTGAGTTTGGTTGAGATATCTCAAGAAACAAAAAAGTTTTTCATACTGAGCTCCGATTTTGACCCACTTACAGTTCGAATTTCGTCTTATTGCACGATGAAATTATCTCATCTATGTTCTTATCGTTTACCGTTTGGGCTACACGTTGATGTGTCAGTCAGTGAGTCAGTCATATAAAAATGAAAAATCAATTTTTCGCTTTTTTTTTGTAGTCCAGTGTAAAAAAAAAGTAAAAAAATTGACGATGATCGAGGCAGGGACGATAACGTCGTTAATTCTAGGTCGCACAAAAAATCATATCTTTTGAACCAACTAATATATTCCAAAAATTTAAAAAGTGTTGGACAGAAAACTTCAAAGCTTTAAAATGACATATTTGAAAAATCCTTTTGGGAAAATATATTGCTTTAGCTATATACAAAAAAAAAATATATATATAAAAAATTTCTGACCCAGAAGAGCCCCTTAATATTTATAAAATAAGTATTTATAAGCAAACAAGTGGATCAGTCGAGTGCACTCGACAGTAATATACCCTGAGCCTAGGCCACGGCAATTTATACATTATCTTTAAATTTTAAAAATTTATTAAAAGTAAAAATATTTTTAAAAACGAAAAAAATTCGTTGACCTATTCAGGAATTGAACCCACGCCCCTCGCGTGACTCTACCATTAAACTGAAAATTCAAATAAACGAAAAATATTAAATAATTAAAAATCTTTTGCATCGACCAGACCGGGACTCGAACCGCGATCTCCCGTTTCGCGTGCCTAGCACCTATCACTTCGACCACTCCGCCTCTTTGACTGATGCTGGCAAATTCGGTTAACATTCTCGATGTCCATTCTGAGAGTAAATGTTAAATCAATTAAATGACGAATAATTCTATTTATATACATATGAAGCTGCCAATATTTAAAGCTTATTATCTTCACTATTTATGGCCCAATCATGTTGAAAGTTGGTAATTAGTCTCAGGACATGATCCTACACCCGTTGGTGTAAAAAAAATTTAAAATTTTAACTTAAAACCCTAGATTAAAGGTGATGAAAGTTTTTGATGAATTACGCCCACCACAGTGGGCGTGGCAAAATTTTAACATAAACTTGTTCTGCCTGACACTATAGGTAGTCTTCATTCCAAATTTGGTGGTCCTAGCTCTTACCATCTCTGAGATCCTTTCGTTTACACGGACCGACAGACAGACGGACAGACGGACATGGCTATATCGACTCGGCTGTTGATGCTGATCAAGAATATATATACTTTATGGGGTCGGAGATGCTTCCTTCTCCCTGTTACATACTTTTGAACAAACTTAATATACCCTCAGGGTATAATAAAACCTAACAAATTTTTTATTTGAATAATATTTATTTTTAAAATTTGTTGATATACTTCTAATAGCAAATGTATTTATTTATTTAAAATCAGAGTGAACTTAGATTTTAATTTTTGTCAGTGCAGCAATTGAAATTCTCAGCTTGAGGCATTCTTGGAATCCGCTTGGCATCCACCTGTGCATTTATATCAATTGTTTGAAACAACAACAACAACTGTCAATCGAGTACTTAGTATTGTATTATGAAACGCACTTACGAGTAAAAGGAAGTTTTCTATGACAGAAGCGGAAGGAAGCTGCGCTAAAGAAAACTTTTCATTCCAAAGCAAAAATGAAATTTCAAGAATTTTCGACTCACTTTTATCTGTCGTGTCGCATTGACAAAGGTTCGACTTGTCATCGATTGATTGCCACACACAACTTGATAACGACTGTGAATGTGAATGGGAATGTGAATGGGAATCTTAATGGGAATGTGAGAGATTTCTCTTTGAGTCTTTGAGTTGAACTTGGTCTCATTAGAGAACGAATTACGAGTTGTTTGCACAAAGAATGCCTAGATTCTGTCCAAGGTACACTCCAAACAAAATGTGTTAAGTTATCCGATATGTTTTGGTAAGTGGCTCCTAAGAGACGCAGAAGCGGTCGAGAGAACAGGTGCCACCCAATTCATTTACTTCACGTTCAATGAATAGCAACATAATTCTATGACTAACATTTAAATATGTTTGTACCTCAATTTCACTCAATTCAAATTCGATCAGAAATATTTTCAAGGCTTTTTTTGTTGATTTATAAATCAAAACGTTTCGTTATCATTTTTAAAATATACTTTATTATACCCGTTACTTATTAAAAATAAGTAAAAGGGGATATTGTATTCGTTGCAATGTATGTAACAGGGAGAAGGAAGCATGTCCGACCCTATAAAGTATATATATTCTTGATCAGCATCAACAGCCGAGTCGATATAGCCATGTCCGTCTGTCCGTCTGTCCGTCCGTCTGTCCGTCCGTCCGTCCGTCCGTCTATCCGTCCGTGTGAGCGCCTAGATCTCAGAGACTATAAGAGCTAGAGCAACCAAATTTGGCACACAGATTTCTATAAACCCCACGCAGGTCAAGTTTGTTTCAAAATTTTGCCACGCCCCTTTCCGCCTCCGTAAATCGCGAAAATCCACCACACGCACAGTTTTCAAGATATTAGGTTTTTTAAACGGTGAACGTTAGCTATTGTTTTTACTAAATCCCAACAAGATCGGACAAACAGAAAGGTGGTACTGGCTGATTAAAGCTTTTAAGCAATAAAAGTGCAGAAAAGCATGCAATAAAAAAAAAGTTAAATTTATTTAGGTAAGTAACGGGTATCCTATAGTCGGGAGCTCGACTATAGCCTTTCCCACTTGTTTTATTTCTGATTGATGTTTATTTTTAAGTAAATAAATTTTAATCAACTCAAAGTGACAAAATACTTCGCACTCTTCGTTTTATTTATTTATAGATGAAACATTACACTTCCATTAAAAGCGGAAGCAGACAGAAATTGTTTTTTATTTCATTTAAAGTTTAAGCTCAGCATATATTCATATTTGCTCAGTTCAATAAATAATAAATTGAATTCAGTTGAGACGACATTTAAAATGCATTCGTAATTTGTAGGTTAAACTTATTATTTATTTCAATTTATTTTATATCGAACAAAAATCCAGTCGATAAGAACTTTTTAAAACATATATTGATAGTAAAAAAGTAACATTTTTAAACAAACATTTTTGACAATTAAAAGTAATGCATAATTTAAAATTAAAATAGAGAAAACTGAAATTATACAAAACAATATTGAATTAAAAAAGTTGAAAAGGTTTCTCAGCTGACAACAGCAATAAAGTGAAAACAAAAAGATAAAAACAGCAAAATCATCTTAACAACACTTTGATATTTGATAAGGCGGCGGGTGGCAAAGTTAAAGGAAAAACCAAAGGAAAACCAAAGGAAAAGCCAACGGAAAAGTCAAAGAAAGAGCCAAAGGAAAAGGCAGAGACAAAGACAAATGGGGCGTCGTCATCGTTGCTATTATCACTGTGTGTGTGTTTGTGTGTGTGTGTGTCACACAGCTGAAAGAGTGACGTCAACATCAAGTTCTAAAATATGCGCCAAGTTTGACGCCCAAACCAAGTGAACTTTAGTTTTCCTTATTTTCCTTCTATTTTTTTGTCATCTCCATTTTCCTCTGCATGCCACGCCCTGTCACACACACACACACATTAGTGTATCAGTATGTACACACATTAGTATACATATGTGTGTGCTTAGATTATATTTATAAGCTCACAACTCCCGATGCTCGTATGTCGTACAGCATCAACCTAAACCTAAAACCTAAACCTCAACCTCATCCTCGCACCTCAGTCAGCAGCTTTTTTCCGTTTCGTTCCGTTCCGTTCATGCGGATTAGTGGTTTGCCCGCACTGTGAGTGGTGCTCTTTCTGGTGGTGCTGTTTAGCCCAGTACCTTGAACTATAGACAGGCTATTCTATTTGCGAAAAAAAAAAAATAAATAAAAATTAAAAATACAAAATATTTAATTGGAAACAAAAATTAATTAATTAATTATTAACTCTATTTATTAATATTCCGTTTCTTTTTCTATACATTTGTACTTTATTTACGGTGCAAAAATACGATAACTGGGCATCCTAGGGTCGATGCGCTCTTACATGTTTGTGTTTTGGTTATGCTGATGTTGCTGGTTGAGTGTATTCGGTTGGAATTATCATCATATTGATTAATTGTGTGTGACACTATGCAAAAAAAAAACAAGGGGGATCCGCCCCTGCTCGCTTCGTTCGCCTACCCCCGGCGGGTGTGGCCACAGTCGAGTGTGTTCAACTGTAAGATACCCTGTGCCCTGGCACTCCGATAGAATAATCAGGCCAAAGGTTTGATGGTGCCGCATTAAGTTTTCGACTAATTGTTTGTATTACATCTGATGATCTAGTGAACCGATTTAAGCCAAATTCGATCAAAATGATCAAGAATACATATACTTTATGGGGTCGGAGACGCTTCCTTCTACATGTTACATACATCACCCAAATCCAATATACCTCTTTTGGTTATTTTCAATGGCCACAGGGTATAAAAAACAAGAAATACCATTGAATGTTGAATTTTGATGGGCGCATATGGCGTATACGTAACTTTCATGAACACACACTTTTATTAAATATCCAATATCCGTGAATCAAGAGATATATATTGAAATGATGTACATTATTGTTTTTAAAACTTAAATTTAATTTTTATTATTTTTGTATACCATCAAATTCAGATTATTGTATATTTTATCATTTAATAGATGTATATCTTTTGAATAAAAACAAATAAGTACAAACTTGATTATAATTATTATTTTTTAACATTGAATTTTCCTTTTTTTGTTATATATTGAATGATATTATATATAAAAATACAAATTAAAGTACTTATTATAATTATTATTTTTTTATGTTATACACTACATTCCAATTGATATTTATTCTTGATTTTAATAATGTGAAATCAATTTTATTCTGTATATTTGTATTGAATTACACGCCGCATTTCAGCTTAGTACTATGCTATCCATTTATATATATTCATTCTTGTTCACACACTTAAATTCGCGATAACCAATGAATGACTCTTGACTAATTGTGTTTTATGGCACTTGACACTATCATCTCTGAGTTCTTCCCTTCTCTCTTCTGCATCCTGTTCTGTTGGCACACAAAATTCGGAATGTCCTTGTCCTCATTTTTTGCTTCCTACTCATTCTCCTGCTCCTCCTGCTCTTTCCCTTCCCCGTTTTAGTTTTTTGTTATCGACCACGTTCTGGCATAATGCGTGTATAAAAATATTATTGTGCTTTTATGTCGCTGCAGGCTTTTTCGGCCATTTTAGCACTTCAAACAGCTCGCCAACAACGCCACCATCGAATTGTGTCGTCAACAGAGACACACACACACACTTATACATACTTGTATGTATGAATGTATACATGTATATGTGTTTATGTATATACATATTTGATCCACAAATCGAAACGTTGGTGGCGCGCCAAAGATGAATATAAAATTGTATTTAGAACTTAAAGTCAGCCCATCGCACAGTGGTAAAATAAGCTAGCACTTATACAAATTTTAAATTTTTGTTTTTTTGTTTTATAGTTAACTAAAAAATCTCTTTTGACAATTTTTTACCTAATTTTTAATTAGCTAATTGTCTCAATATCAGGCCAAAACGATCTAAGCCAGTTATGTGGCTTATATCAAAATGTTTTAAATTGCAATAGTTATCATAGCCACGATATTTATGAAAATCGCCAGTGCCAACTTATTTTTAATCGCAATGTGATAAATCTCATTTGCACCCTTAGCGCTTTACCTAAGCACAAAAAAAAACAAGGTAAATAGGAAAATAAAATAAGCTACAGAGCTCTTCATATAAAAAATACCTTCCCAGCAACATATAGAACATATCGGTTGCTTCGGTGGTTTGCAAACTGTGGGAGTGTTAATAATACAATACTATTCATGTTTAAATAAACATCAATAATTAATTATGATTTCATAATTTGCTTAATGTAGATCAGAAACAAGAGTTTAAAATAATTCTGAGGATGAAACATTACAATTAAAGTTTATCCACAGCTTTCTCAGAGCTCAAACGGTAAGAGCCAGATGGCTTTGAATTTTCACAGTAATTTCGATCAATTGCATGACAAAAACGTCTGATCTCCAACAGCACTCTAACTATTTTCTCTATAAAAAATGGACAAAGAGTATCTTGAAAATTCCTGAAAATATTCTTGGGTTTTTGCCCACTGTGCATCGGCCAGACTCTCGTAGCTTGCAGCATGTGGCATGTGGCAAATGGCATGTGGCATGTACATATGTAGCTGCTATGTTGTAGTCTGGCTGACAGCAATGTTTCTGTTTCTGTCTCTGTTTCGGTTTCCAGTTGCTTTACGTGGAGCATAATGCAAAAAGTTTTCACCAAGTCTGTAGGACACGGCCGGGGGCAAACACTTTGAAACTCAAGCAAAGCTCTGGCATGTGGCATGTGGCAGGTGGCATGTGGTAGGTGGCATTGTGTGCCACACAACTCTTGATAACTTGCCATTAAAAGTGAAAGCAATTGAATGATGCTTAAATAAAATTAATGGATGTTCTAATAAGTTGACAGACTTGCCAGTTTAATCAGATCACAGCCCAAACACTTCTCTCTTTGCCTCCCTCTCTCACACACTGGTTTATCTTCCTGCACACTTGTCTTGAATGCGAAATTTTCCACATTATTATATAAATCCATATATTAAGTTATTTTGCTAGTTTTGCAACAAGTTAAAAGTTTGAAATCCAAACTTACAGTCATCAAATGCTTGACCCAAATTAACAGAGCTGCACTTTATAGTAACTTTTAAAGAACGCAAAATATATCAATAACCTTCTTTTAGGATAATCTACGCACTCTCAGTGTGACTTTAAAATTTACGAAATAATGATAATTGCTTGAATTGTAAAGTGTAATTCAAAATTATTGACTATTTTGTGAGAGACTCAAAAATAATGCTTAAATTTTAAAACATGAAACATTTTACTCTTTCTTAAAGTTTTCCATCAACAGTTCTTGAACTTTGGCTGTTTTAAGTTAAGCGTAGGCAGTAAATTGTATACTGTTGTAGTAAGAAATTCACATATAGCATAAATATATATTTGAGTTAAGGAACAGGCATATTTTAGTTAGAAACTTGATACTTAAACCTTGTTCTTTCTTCAAAACTAATTTATTTGTGGAGAAAACAAGTGGGCGTGGCTACAGTCGAATTTGCTTTCGATTTAATGAAATCGTTACCCAGGGAACACCACCACAATTTTAATGGGGTCATTTTCCAAATATTCATTTGCTCTGAGCCCGGTATCCACGAACATACACAACAAATTTAAAGTCTCTAGATTTAAAAGTCTCTGAGATCGACGCGTTCAAACACACGGACAGACGGACGGACAGTCGGACGGACAGACAGACGGACATGGCTCAATCGACTCGGCTGTTGATGCTGTTCAAGAATATATATACTTAAATGCTCGGAGATGCTTCCTTCTCCATTGTACATACATCACACAAACCTAATATACCCTTTTTGACCATTTTCAATGGCACAGGGTATAAAATATATAAATTGTAAGCCAGTGTGCGTGTGAGTCGCGTTGCATGTCTCAACTGGAAGACAGCCAAGTTATGAGGACTTCGTAACATCGCTGAGAACAACAACAACATTGACAACAACAACAAAAGAAAAGCTGATGCCGAAGCTGACAGGCAAAGTCAGTGGATGACTGTCTGACTTTGTGACTGGTTGACTAAATGACTCTCTGATGGCTTGACTGACTGACTGAATGACAGCCAGAATGTTTAAAAAGGCGTCCCCTTCTCTTCCTTCACCAGCTGTTAGCCAAGTTGTAACAACGGTAACAGCAGCTGAAGCTGAAACGGTGTCAAAATTCAATTTTCGCATTATTATGCGTACATAAATAAGACATCCCCCCTTTCTTCCCTTTCCCGTCTATTTTTTTGCCCAACAATCAAAATATGCACAGGCTTATACATAAGTGGGACAATGATCGCATAGACAACTAGACCTCTGAGACTATTTGGAGGCAATACTAATTGTATAAAATCTGGCAATTTAAAATCTACAGCTTTGGGCTTTGGCACACAAAATACTGGATGCTTAACAAATCTTTGCTGAAAAACTCATCTTGATCGGAATAGTTAAAGATAGAGGCCCTTTTTTTTAATGTCTAAATAAGGTGTTTGATAACTATTAAAAATATATTTTGACAGAAAGAAGAAAGGTTAATCGAGCGCCTAAATGTATGCAACTTTTTTAAATTTGTACTTCAGTTATGGTGATTAAATCGATCAGTTGCTGGGAATCCAAAAGTCAAACATCTCGATTGTAGCAGTCTTAATTATTTTCTTCAAACTTCATTTACCACTTTCGACTTGCCACTCCCGAATGTACTTTAACATGCAGTTGCGCCCTTCCGCTTTCTCTACTTGCCTCACTCTCCACTTTCCACTTGCCACATGAAACAGGGAAAAAGGAGCCGCAGCTGCTGCCTTGAAAGTGCCAGAAGCTTGTCGTAGGTTGCGGCTTTCGTGGATACTTTCGCTAATGAATTATTGGCATAGCAAACGCTTTCCAAGGCGACGTTTCGTAAAATGTTCAACTAACTGGTTAATCTATGGCAGAGAATAAGCTGAGCTGAGCTGAGCTTAGCTGAGAGTGGAAGTGAGAGAGACAAACTGGAAACCTTTGCGAGATAATTTAACAGTTTTACAAACTATTTAGTTTCAGCTGTATTTATAATTTGTATTAACTATTATTATTCATATAAAATAAAAATGATTCCTCGATTTTGAACAAAAAAAAAGTCTTTTATTTTGAATTACGATTATGGAAAGTAATTAAATCTACTATTTTTGAATCGGAGTACAATAATTTTAATAATTAAATTTCAATGGATTCTTATATGATAATTTGTGATCAAAAAGTTAAAAGTTCTTAAATATATATACTCTTGACTTGCAATATATTAAACCTCATTTTGCAATTCCAAACAGAGTATAAATACATTTCAATTCTCTTAACTTGAAATATATTAAACCTCATTTTGCAATTCCAAACAGGGTATAAATACAGCCAGAACGAGAATGAGGAAGGGAAAACTTAATTACTTTGATTACAGACTTCGTCGCATTTTGAGGACATTGTGAAATGTTGTAAAAATCATTTCACGCCCGATAACTGGGCAACAATATAAAATACTTCTACTGTAGTGTGCGTTTTTTATTATTATGCCTCGCACAAGCAGCGGAAACGGACACGGAAACAGAAACAGAAACGGAATGGACGAAAGGGACAAGGGAAACGGGAAAAAGGAAACGGGAAAAGGAAACCGAGACAGGAGCGCATTTGAAAAGCAATTAAAAATGTTTAATACATACAATTAAAGTTTTAATGGACAGCCGAGTGCTGACAAGAAGAGAGAGAGGAGGACAGAGAGAGAGAGAGAGAGTGAGAGAGAAGCTAGGGGCGTGCCACATGCAAGCTGTCAAAAATCAAACATTTTTCGCCTCGCAATTAAATCAAATTTCATTCAGACCCAAAATTAAAATCACCAACTGTAAAATTTCACAGTCGAAAAGGGTCATAAGAATATTTTGGCCAAAGACCAATGAAAAATTCATTAGCCTATGTCTAAGTCTCTCTATCTCCCTCTTTTTATGTCCCTTTCTTTCCCTCACTCTGTTCATTTGCTTTGTGAGTTACCTTTTAAATTCTCCCGTAATTTCACTACATTGGGGCTGAAATACATATACTTTAGTGCTGGCATACTTTATTTATATTCTGTGCCCATTGAATATGTTTTAAATATGGTGTTTATGCATTTTTGACTCCATGACTTATGACTTTGTCAATTTCCGCAAAATTTTTTTAAATTAAAAACTGAAGGGATAAGAATACTAAAATTAAATCAAAAGTTTGAAAGTTACAAAAAAAACTGTACGAAAACTATTGAAGGATTGTTTATTGTCGATTTAAGGAAAAGGGCTTAGAGACTTAAAGTAACTGCAGTCTAAAAATTTCCAAGTATCGGGTATCTAAAAGTCGTCAATACTTAATTGTTTGTTATCAGTTCGAATTGATTTTCAATTGACAATTTAAGAAGAAGCAACACTACAACAGTCAAGTCTGAGTATTTTCTCTTCCTGTCGCTGTTTCTATTGTTGCTCTCTGTTTTTGTTTTTTGCTACGCTCTGTCTTGGTCTACTAAGTGGTCACATTCTGGTTGCTCACTTTGATGGTCCATCCATCAATGCGACCCTTGTATCCATCTATCTTTCGCTCTGTCCATTCTCTGTCTCACTTCTAGTTCTGCAGCTCGTATCTATCTATCTTTATACTTCTATAAATGCATGCTGTCATCTCCAACTCAAGTCACCCTCTCTGGCTGACTGAATCACTGACGAACTGACTAACGACTGAAGAGGTGATGATAATTGAATGCCTGACTGTTTTTTTGCAGTACAGAGAGAAAAAGGCCGTGTTAAAATGAAATATAGATGACCTCAAATTAAAGACCTGTATTTGCAGATATCGATAATCAAAACTAAATTCAGTTTGAAATGTGTCGCTTTAAATACAGCCGGACAGATTGATTTTTTTGCTCAGTGTATTAGAAGTGTTTGATAAAATTAGGAGCTGCTCTAGCAAACCAAATGCAAATACCAGAAATAAACTGATGAAAAAGTTAATTAAACTTTTTGATGAGATTTCAGATTTCAGAATTTAGCATCTCTCTCCCTCTCATTTACAAAATCCCAGTCCCCATCCCATTACAGGTTTCACGTTCCAAAAAACTTCGACACGTTTGTCTTTTTTTAAGTTGCTGTCGTATTTTTGTCATCACTCTCCTCCCAGTCATTTTGGCCTGGGCCAAGTTATGTTTGTTCAAGTGACGCTCTCGACTTTCAAGTTTCAACTTTGACATGTCATCCACAACGTCGCGTATCGCCCAAAGCCGAGTTTGTCCCTGGGACCGAAGAGTGAAAGACGCCTCCTCTTTACAAAACTTTCTAAATTATCGTTGGTCATTGTTTTCAAAAATTGAACAAGCCGTGTAAAACACGAGAACAAGCGACAGGGCTGGCATTTGTCCTGGCCATGTAATGAAAATGAGAATTCCATGACAGCGGCATCCTTTGTGCAAAACCCCATTCACCACTCACCAACCTCTATTCTCCATCCTTCATCACCATCTACATGCACTTCACACCCAACAAAATCAAGTGAGAATCCCAGCCGTCCAACTGCTCGACTGTCTGAAGCCCAGTTTTCATTCGATTCAATCAAGATTCGAAGTTCACGATATTTCATGACAATCGTTTTTATCAATTCGATTAATCGCCAAAAAGCTTATCGAGGTGAAGTACTTGAAAATCGATTCCGTAATAATTAAGCTGCCGATTTGTCCATGTATTTTTACATTAATACTGCAAACTTTACAAGAATTCTCAAACAAATTAGTTGCTCTTACTAAAACAGACTCTAAGATCTAGATATTTATACGAACTGATAGACATGGCCACAAATCGATAAATCTGTATCCTTTTTACTGGGATACTGGGCTCAAAGCCATCAGGCATTATTGCAAGCGCTTTCAAATCGATATGATTGCCGCCTCTGTCGATGCTTTTGATGCTTTCGATGATGTTGCCACTCGTAATTCTGTTAATAGGGTAAAATCCACAGGAGTCTAACATCGCCTCCTTTTTATTCCCTGTAGAGAAAACGTTTGAATTAATTACAATGTGGCTGCACTTCATCATGAAATCTGCCCTTCGGTTCGACGGTTCACCCGCCTTCCCTAACCTCACCTCATCTCATTCTCCTCCTCTGTTTTTACACTTTCTACACCTTTAAATAGGTCAATTAGCGGGAATATGCGGTTTCTATGGCGGTTTGGGGCTGCTTTTCACTCGCATGTGAGTGGAAAAGGAAAGGGGGCCTCCGGTAAATGAAGTAAAGTATTTAAGAGTGGCTGAAGTCACCGTCTCCACGGCTTACCACCAATTGAGTTCGAACTCCAAGCCCCGCACAGTGGGACAAAGGTTAAGTTTGCTTTTATTAATTGATATCCCTGGAATTTGAGTTAAGATATCATCACTCTTTTTTTTAATGAGATTTATGTAAGTCATTAAATTATTTTTGTGCATCATATTATTTTGAATTAGTTTTTTATTACATAATGAGAAGCATAATATTTATATTTTGTGGGAAATATTAAAAAATTTCAGTTGTTTTCTACAAGTTGTAACAGCACAAAATCAATCCAAAAGCAATTGTCGGTGTTCCTGAATCAAATAAAACTAAATAAAACTGGTAGCGATTTTATAAAATGTAACGTTAACGAATGAAAAAAAAGGGCATACAATAAAATTTAAAATAAAGCGAATGACTGAAGAAAAGAAAATATTTCAGATTTTAAAATTTGAATTAATATAAGCTAACCTGTCCACTGTGCGGTACTTGATAACCTAATAAAACAAAATGTTGCCCCATCCACCAATCTACCCATCTCTGGCAACACTCGCACCATTCTGGCAACACCATTAACACGCTCAGACGGTGGCTAATCTGTAATTAATTGCCACACATCTGTAAACAAGGCACGCACACAGAGATACGGGAGAAACGGGAGAAAGAGGGAATGGGAGGGAGACTGATAGGGAGATTTCATAGCTGAGGGCGTTACGGTCAATTGGGTAACCAAAGCAGGCCAAATTTACACTCCACCATCCACACTGTTCACATTTGTCGCCAGAGGGCGCTGCCATTTGCGCTTAAATGAGAGCACGTAGGACAAATTGTGGCTTATTGGTTGGTAGGAGGGGAGGAGAGGGGTTACGGGGGCTAGGCCTTTTCCTATGATAACCCGTATGTTAATGCTCTATTCTCTACTTACTATCGGTCAATTGGATAACCAACGCAGGCCCAATTTACTCCACAATCCACAGTGTCCACATTATCTTTGTTTAATTAGAGCACGAAGGAAAATTTGTGACATGTCGGAATAATCTTGGGAAGTGGATTTTACGGGGGCTAGGACTTTTTCAGTGATTACTTCCCAGCTAATGTTTTTATAGAGTATCACTACTACAACATCTAAAAAAAACACCAAATATGCGAACATTGAGATTAAAAAGTCGCCATCAACGCGAGCTTTATTTATTTATATAAATATTTAAGAATATGTTTATTTTGGCTAAACTTTTTAAATGTAATGTTTAATGGTTTGCCCTGCAGATGACCTTTTAGTGCTCTTAATTGAAAGTTCTGCCTCACAACACTATTTCTAATCCATTTTCCGCCCACATTTTTCACTAAAGCTATCTTGAGCACACTTTGCAAGGAATTCCTGCGAGTGAATGTCTCGGCGATTTTATACATGATGAACAACGAGCAGTTTGGACACAGTACAGCCTCGGCACAGTACTTTCTGCAATTGGCTGGATATTTGGGCATACCGGTGATCTCCTGGAATGCGGACAATTCGGGATTAGAGCGGCGAGCTTCGCAGTCGACTCTGCAGCTGCAATTGGCGCCGAGCATTGAGCATCAGAGTGCGGCGATGTTGAGCATCTTGGAGCGATACAAATGGCATCAGTTCTCAGTGGTGACCTCACAAATCGCCGGACACGATGACTTTGTGCAGGCGGTGCGGGAACGAGTGGCCGAGATGCAGGAGCATTTTAAATTCACCATACTCAACTCGATTGTGGTGACGAGAACGAGTGACCTGATGGAATTGGTGAATAGCGAGGCACGTGTGATGCTTCTCTATGCCACACAGACGGAGGCCATCACCATCCTCCGCGCGGCCGAGGAGATGAAGCTCACGGGCGAGAATTATGTCTGGGTGGTCAGTCAGTCGGTGATCGAGAAGAAGGATGCCCATTCGCAGTTCCCAGTTGGCATGCTCGGGGTGCATTTCGATACGAGCAGCGCCGCGTTGATGAACGAAATATCGAATGCCATCAAGATCTACAGCTATGGCGTAGAGGCCTATCTCACAGATCCCGCCAATGCAAACAGACGCCTCACCACCCAGTCGCTATCCTGCGAGGACGAGGGTCGCGGACGCTGGGACAATGGAGAGATGTGAGTGAGATTTATACCTCTTTAAAAAAAGAAAAAAAAATTAAGGAAAAATGCACAGAAAAAATAATTTCCTAGAATTTAAGGAATCTTACTTAAGGATTGTCCAAATATAATTAATATCTTGATCTTGAATTCTTAGTTTTCTTAGTTGAATTTCCGAAATAATTATTTCTCTTTTAATTTTCTGTGTTTATTGTCCTCAGCTTCTTCAAGTACTTGCGCAATGTGTCCATCGAGGGGGATCTCAATAAGCCGAATATTGAGTTCACTGCAGACGGTGACCTTAAGTCGGCAGAGCTCAAGATCATGAATCTTCGTCCCAGTGCGAACAATAAGAATCTCGTTTGGGAGGAGGTAAGTTCAACTATTTCAGCATGCTACTATGTATCACTTGCTCTCACTTTCTCAATTTCTTGAACAATACATACACACAAAAAATAAATATATATATATTACTCACTAAATAGAGCATCACATATCACGGCCATGATTACTTTCACCCAACCACATAATATATACTTGTAAATATATACATAAAAAAAAAAATATTTATTTAACATCTTTTTATCCACACATGACGATCATGATCTTATTCACACATGAACACATGAAATAAAAATAAATAAATATATTCGCACTTTATTTACACGTTACTTTATGAAACGCTTTGTATAATTGCAAAAAATTTGGCTTTGTTTTTTTTTGTGTTTCTTTTGCATTGGTTTTGCACTCACTCAGATCGGGGTGTGGAAGTCGTGGGAGACACAGAAATTGGATATACGCGATATAGCGTGGCCAGGTAACTCGCACGCTCCGCCGCAAGGTGTCCCGGAGAAATTCCATTTAAAGATCACATTCCTCGAGGAGGCACCCTATATCAATCTGTCACCCGCGGATCCAGTCAGTGGCAAGTGTTTGATGGACCGCGGTGTGCTCTGCCGTGTCGCCGCCGATCACGAGATGGCAGCGGACATTGATGTGGGTCAAGCACACCGCAACGAGTCCTTTTATCAATGCTGCAGTGGATTTTGCATTGATCTGCTCGAGAAATTTGCCGAGGAGCTCGGCTTCACCTACGAACTGGTTCGGGTTGAAGATGGTAAATGGGGTACACTTGAGAATGGTAAATGGAATGGCTTAATTGCCGACTTGGTTAACCGCAAGACGGACATGGTACTCACATCTCTCATGATCAACACCGAGCGCGAGGCGGTCGTCGATTTCAGCGAGCCCTTCATGGAAACGGGCATCGCCATCGTCGTCGCCAAGCGAACGGGCATCATCTCGCCCACCGCCTTCCTGGAACCCTTCGACACGGCCTCGTGGATGCTGGTAAGTCACCCGAAATCAATCATTAGTAGACAGTACTCAGTAACCAGTACACAGTACCCAATAGTCAGTAGCCGGTACCAGTAGCCGTACCGAGTGTCCAGTATCCAGTATCCAAAGGCGCTATATTAGAATTTTGCTAAAATTTTTAATTTAAACTACAGAGCAGAGAATTGAGATTAATAATTTAATAATTTCTTTTCGTGCTTTTAAGACTACAGTTCTGAAATTTGACATACGAAAATAATATTTTGTAAACGGTTGCTAAAAATTTCATCTTAATCGGTTAATAAACAGAGAATATATTTGAGAGAACTTTTCTATTTTGTATTCATTCTTTAGTATTTTTACTTTATTTTTATTTAAATTTATATATTTTTTATATTGTTTTTTTTTTTTTTTTGAATCAAAGGTGTGTCTGGATACGGGTACTGGGTATCTAACAGTCGAGCAGCTCGACTTGTCTTAGTCATGAGGTACCTCTCACCCGGTAAGTGCGACGTTCTTACATCATTTCTCTCTCTCTCCATCTCTGCTTCTCCACATCCCAATTCCTTCTGCTTCCTGCCTTCTGCCTCCTGCTGCCTGGATCTGAATACAACAGGTTGGTATCGTCGCCATCCAGGCAGCTACTTTCATGATCTTTCTCTTCGAGTGGCTCTCGCCCAGCGGCTACGACATGAAGCTGTATCTGCAGAACACGAACGTCACCCCCTATCGATTCTCCCTCTTCCGCACTTACTGGCTCGTGTGGGCGGTTCTCTTCCAAGCCGCCGTCCATGTGGATTCTCCTCGGGGATTCACCTCGCGCTTCATGACCAATGTGTGGGCTCTATTCGCCGTCGTCTTTCTTGCCATCTACACTGCCAACCTGGCGGCCTTCATGATAACCAGGTTAGTATGATCCCTTCAAGTTGGTTATTACTATTTAATTAGCATGGAATAAAAGTAATGCCAATCCAATTTCATTTAAAATGTATTGACAGTACTTTTACAATGCTAGTGATATGATAACTGCATTAAAAAACGTAGTACCGTCCATAGTACCTGGTACCGTCTCTGGTATTTAGCCCAACTCACGCATATTTATTCCCAGAGAGGAGTTCCACGAGTTCAGTGGACTCAACGACAGCCGTTTAGTTCATCCGTATTCGCACAAGCCTTCCTTTAAATTCGGCACGATTCCCTACAGCCACACGGACTCGACGATTCACAAGTACTTTAAGGACATGCACTACTACATGAAGACGTAAGTAGCGATTTACCTAGCGACCTAGGAATTTTCAACTCTTTTTTTTGTCCCCCTTGTCTTGACAGATATAATAAGACAAGTGTCGCCGATGGTGTTGCAGCTGTGCTGAACGGCAATCTGGATTCCTTCATCTATGACGGCACCGTGTTGGACTACTTGGTTGCCCAGGATGAGGACTGTCGCCTGATGACCGTGGGCAGCTGGTATGCCATGACTGGTAAGCTCAGAGCAGACAATTTGATACATACAGATGGACTTCTCTTTGATAAACGTATCTTGTATTCTTGTTTCTCTCCTTTTCAGGCTACGGACTGGCCTTTAGTCGCAACTCGAAGTACGTGCAGATGTTCAACAAGCGTCTGCTCGAGTTCCGGGCCAATGGAGATTTGGAGAGACTGCGTCGCTATTGGATGACGGGCACTTGTCGGCCGGGTAAACAGGAGCACAAATCATCAGATCCCTTGGCTTTGGAGCAGTTCTTGTCGGCCTTTCTCCTGCTCATGGCCGGAATTCTGTTGGCCGCTTTGTTGCTGCTGCTGGAACACGTCTATTTCAAGTACATTCGCAAGAGATTAGCCAAGAAAGACGGAGGACATTGCTGTGCCCTCATCTCCCTGTCCATGGGCAAGTCGCTGACATTTCGCGGTGCCGTCTTCGAGGCCACGGAGATCTTGAAAAAGCACCGCTGCAACGATCCAATTTGCGACACGCATCTGTGGAAGGTCAAGCACGAGCTGGACATGTCCCGACTGAGGGTCCGGCAACTGGAGAAGGTCATGGACAAACACGGCATCAAAGCGCCGCAATTGAGGTGAGTGTTTGAGAGGTGTAAGACTTACACAAATAAAATAGGAATAAGGTATGGGAAATTAGAACGGCTATATATAACTATATAACTATATTAACACTATGTAACTATATTAACAATATATAGTAATTATGATTTTTCTGACTCTACCTTCCTATTTCAAAAACTAATAATAGTTGCATTTAAATATAAATCGAAAAAAATTGATAATTTCTCATCTTTCCTTTGTGGCAGGCTGGCCTCATCGTCCGATCTGCTGAATCATCATCATCTCAAGGAGCGTCCGCCGTTGCTCGGAAATCTCAGTTTAGCTGCCAGCGCTCAAGATTTATACAGGTGGTAAGTTTTCTACTAATGTGTGACCACCCCACCCAACCCCTCCCTTCGCTATCCTTTCCTAATCTAACCTAGCCAACTCAGCCTTGCATGTTTTTCCCACATCGTTACATCGTTAAGCATGTTCGCTCCCTCTAAGCACAGTGAGGAGAAAAGCGAAATTTGTCTGATTTTCCAGTTTTTTAACTCGATAATTTTTCTGACAACTCAATTCCTGTTTTGACAATTTTAATAATGCGATTTAAAACTTGATTCATAATTTGGATCTACATTATTAGTGTTTAGTATGTATAGAAAATCGTATCTTGAAATCATCGACAAAATCCTTAAGAAATTTAAATAAATACAAATTTCGAGATTTGAAAACTAATATGAGCTGATCAAGTCGTTTTGTTACCACTGTACATTGTGGTAATTCAATTAAGCAATTGATTAGGATAACATTTCAGTGTTGTTATTTCTGTCCTGTCCAGTAGAGTCCAGTCCAGAATCCCGCCAGGCATTGTTACAGCTACTTCTCCTCCTCCTTCTCCCCCTTCAGCTACTGTTCTAATAAAAATATATGGAAATTACTTTATTAAATTAGCTTATCTCGCTTCCTGATTTGATGGGTCTCATCTCCTTTCGTCTCGTCTCCTTGCGTGTAGTCGAAAATCCTGCCATAGTCCTGAACAGTCGCACAATTTCCGACACATTTTTCTGTTGTCATTCATTTGGGTTTTTGTTCTGCGTCCGAGTTGAGGATGAAACTGTGGGTGGAGGAAAAGCGTGTGTGTCTATATCTGTATGTATGTGTATGTGTGTGTGTATGTGTTTGTGTGTGTGTGTGTCCATTTGCATACAATTTCTTCTGCTTTCGACACACTCTCTACATTACGAAGTCAGCTCCAGTTTTCTTTAGTTTCACAGTTTGTTCTGCTTTAAAGCAATCTGTTAATAGTCTTCTTTGATGATTAATGGAATTTCTCGTACTCAAATATTGACTAGCTCGTCGTCCTGATCAAAAATATTATTCTATTATTTTTTCTTTCCCTCATGTTTGTAACATTTCGTGACATAATTACTTTTAAATTGCCCTCAGAAGAGTATTTTAGCTAGAATTTATTCGTTTGCTGAATAATCTAATGCCAGGAAGGTGTTTTTTTATTTTTATTATTTTTTTTTTTTTTGCTCTTTTTTATGTTTTATTTTTTTAATCTTATTTATTTATTCATTGAATCGAATGGCTGCCAAAGAGCAATTACTGGGCATGTAACAGTCGGACAACTCTTACTTGTTCTTTTCCCCTTTTGGAAACTTCTCATTGTCGACGAAAAAAGACCAGGTTGAAATTTCAAATACTGCACATGCTGTGATTAGCAAATCAAATCAAATCCATTAGGGCATGAATATCATTGAACATCGCATAGTAATAGTAATAAAATTGACCAGACCAGTTCTCCATTCAGTGGAACCACTCGACCTCAATTTGTTCCATCAAAGTGACCCCTCCTGGGTGGAAATTTAAAGATAGAATAAAAGCCCCAATAGTGAAAAGGAAATGCTTAACTGTTGTTATATGTTCATAAACGTAAAAAATTAAAAGACACATGTTTCACCGTTTTTTGGGAAAAATTCACCCTTTCTGGGTGAAGAAGTTGGAGTTTCCCAGCAAGAAAACAAAATTTGCATGTTCTTTGATCTCTGTTTTCTGCTTTGCGAGTACTTCTTAGTTTCACTTCGAACGAAACCAAAGGATTATTGTATGACTAACACGCGCTTTGGATTAGTGTGTGTGTGTGAGAGTGTGTGTGTGTGAGAGTGTGTGTGTGTGTGACGCCAGTATACTTGCCACATAACACGTATCATGCCACTCACACACAACAAAAAACTTTGTAAACTTTTTAACAAATTGTGCAAATTAAGCGCATGAATAAAACCGCCAAAAAGTTGTCGATACTGAAAAATATGCAATGTAAAAATGAAAGAACAACAAAGAAGACTTTAGTTGAGAGTGTTTGACTCCGAAATACCCTGGCTCAGTTGCAGATACTACAATTTAAGCAAAAAAACTATTTTTAAAATCTTCTTAATTGAAAGTAAAATGTGCTTCTTAATTCTAGGGATTATTTATGGATATTATGTATGTATATATATGCAATTTCATTGATTTACTTCTTATCAGAAATATATATATGTACATACATACATTTAATTAGGCAACCACCTAACACAAACCTAATATACCCTCAAACAGGGTATTAAAAAAAAAGAAAAAGAGATATGAATGAAAATGAATATGAATGCAACTCTACCTACTCATGCTTTTGAGTACTTTTTTATTCGTATCCATATCAAATACACGTGTATTTGCATTCGTCCCACGTAAAAACAATAAAAACACTTTGAAACTTCGACAAGAGTTCGAAAAAAAGGGTTAGGCATCGATTGACTTTTGTTAAACTTGCATTTTGTGGACCCTGTAGAAATTTTGCATAGAGGCTGACACCTTCAAAAATCAAACCTTTTTCGAAATATACTCTCAAAAAAAAATAAGAATGACTAAGAAAATAGCAGGTCACAATTTTTAGTTTCTTCTTTTAATATATTTATTATTTTATTTTAATAAATAAACTGAAATCTCAAATTTTGTATGATAATATGAAATGATGAGCTTCTAATTAAATTCGACATTTTGTTGCAAAATTAATTACAGAAAATGTAGATAAATCGAATACAAACTTAATTTAAAAACATATTCCACAGAAATGTCAACCGAGACCAAAAACGTAAAATTTATCAAAATCTTACATCTTGTGAAATTTTCTTACAAAAATGCATTCAAGTTATTTATTTAAGCAATATACGCTAGAAGAAATTCAATAGGATGAAAAAATAGATTCTACATTGGAATAAATTCACTTTTTCCATATTTATGCCCATTTTCTTAAAAATTGACTTCCAAAACGGACCGTTTGTATTCTATCGATTACACTAAGTGAGATAGTAAGATTGTAGCATAAACCATTTTAATACATAGAAATATATTGAATGTTTAATTTAAAACAAGTTTTTCGAGCTGTTTTCGATATATCATTTGAAAAAAAAGACAGAAACAATAAAAATATATTGTGAAGCAAAATGTCGCGTGAGACAGTGATTCAAATTAAAAAAAAAATACTATTTAATATTTTTAGATCAAACAATAAATATTTTTAAGATAAATTAATGCATTACATTTTAAAATTAATTACATCAAACTATTTGTTCACGTTTTGCCGAAATCAGTGTTAGAACTGGTCGCCGAAAAAACTACTTCTGTTTGAATCGCGTGCGAATGCCTTGGTTTTTTTAAATTATCTTAAAAACTAACGATTGCCCAAAATTAACCTTAGCACCAATAAAAGTGCTAATCAGGACCTAAAAGTTTCCCCTTTTGTCACAACCAAAAAATGTTTTGGCATATGTTTTATCGACATGGGAGAATTACCCATTTACAGTCTACATTTATATTTTTCATTTTGAATATAATCATTTTTTGAATCAATCAATTTTTGCATAGTTTTCTAATATTAATTATGAACTTTACTTTAAAACAATAATTAAATTTCAAATATTACTTTAATTCATAATAAAACTATACCTTGTATTTACTGTTATAAATATTATATTTAATTTTCTACCTTTAATATGTTTTTTTTTTTAAATAAATAAATTAAGACTCGTAATTTCTAATTTTGGAATATTAAATATTCTAATTCATTAAAGCTTTTATTTGTTATACACTAGTTGCAAAAATCAAATTTTATTTAAAAGTGTTTAAGTGTTCTCTGTCCATGCTGGGCATTTAAAAGTCGAGCACACTCGAGTTTTTTGTGCTGAACACTTTATTTTATGAACATGTGTTTGTTTTACAGAGTTTGGATAGGGGAAACTTGTTATCCTAGCATATCATAAATAAATACATAAGTAATGATTTATTTCAAAAGTTTTTTTTCTTAACTTGCAGTGATAGAAACAATTGTCATTTTGACATTTCAAATAATATAATAAAAAGCTGAGTATAAATATAGAGACCTAATGTTTTTGCTAAATTTTAAAAGATTGCTAAATAGGTTTTGAGTAAAAATTAGAAAGCTAAAGAAAATATTTTTTTCCAAGTCATTTTAGAATCACAAAAAACAATGATCACTTCTATTATTTTGTTTATCACAGTATGTTTGTGTCCGTGACGTCACAACGTTCTCACAACAATAGTTTCAAGTTTTTCGCTATTTTTTCTCCCTTTTTTGGATCTCAGTGTTGGGTTTATTTCGGGGCTGGGAATGTGTTTTTGTAGCTATTGATTGATGGATGATGCTGATGCTCATCATGTGGTCCAGGCTCGAATAACTTAGAGATGGTAGGTGGAAGGATGCTGCATTGTACTGACTAATGCCATCGATTTGCTGTAGAAATTTACTTGAAATTTTTTACGATTCAACCTTTTAAATATGGATTCATCTCAACCTTTTCTGAGCAACATCAATATTTACAAAACAAAAAATTTATAGTTAAGAATGAATCTTGGACTTTCCCATATCAACTCGATGTTAGTTTGCATGATTTATTCTACTCGTATGTTAAAGTTCAGATTTCTCTCTGCATTTCAATTGAACTAACATTTTGGCATTTGATTTATATTCCCCATTTGAAAACTGCTGCAACCGCTGCTGCCCATGTGCCGAAATCATCACCACCGAAATGGCCACCTGAAATCACCGCTGAATTCATCATGAAAATTAGGTCGTACAAAACGGAAATTGCCGAAATGGAGACGGTGCTCTGAAGCGATTGGAGTGAATCACATATGGTTGGCATTGCCATCAATCCTAATCTTAAATATCTAAGTCTTACCAATTGTTGAAATCCCAATCAACAACAACATCAACAAATAACAGTGAAACAACAACAACAGCAGCACCAACAACAAATATTATGCATCTTAATCAACAAACAATTGAGCAATGTTTTTTATCGGTTGTCTATTCTTTTTTTTTTGTTTTTAATTAAGGCTACGATTAAAAATTGACGAAGCAGAAAAACTAAACGGACTGCAAATGCAAATTTACACCAAAAAAAAAATAAAAAAAAACATGAGGAAATAATGTAAAAAAAAACCAAGAAAACAAAAAAAAACTTAAAAAAAACTCTCCGAACTCTTCGTATATATACAAAATATAGGTGTATATTTAATCAAAATGATGCCCAATGGCAGATAAAGAGATGTTTCAAATAAATGTAAACTGAAAGCTTTTTAAAAGTTAAAGAACAATTTAAAAACTAAAACTTAAAAAATTGAAAACAAAATAAAAATATTAAAGCAAAGCCCAAAGCGCCTCACACAGATACTCACACACTCACACACACACAGACAGGGAAAATAAGAGTTCAGAATTGAAATAATGAATAATATTTATACAAGCTCGTAAATCAGAAATGCAAAGCCAAATAAATAATAATATACATAAAATTAAATTTTTAAATTTTAAGAAACAAAATGCAAATCAATTGTTATATTCAAGGATCCCAAATAAGAGCTATGAGTAGAAGAAACACGAAACGAAACCTGACACAAATTATCTGGTTGAATTGGAAAATTTTGGCAAATGTTAAACTTTTCTTTTCAGTTTTTATTATAAGAATGCGAACAAATTGTGAACAATAAAACTTCAATTTTTTATTTAAAAATTCTAGATTAACTCTTATTTAAGCAATTTTTATATGAATTGAATGTAGATTATATTTGTTTTCAATTTTAATATTAAAAATTTAATACCAAAAAATAGCAAACAATAAAAATTTTAATTCAAATATTAATTCATAATATTAATATGAATTTATACTTGCAATTAACATTTAAGCTAGAGACCCTCGCTATTTTTATTCAAATGAAATGTGAAAATTGCACCACATAAGAATAAAATATTTTTTACTGTTACTGTTTACATACACACACACACACATACGCAACAAATCGATTGTGAAATGATATAAAAAGAATAGATTAAAAATTAACTGGAACTGGAACTGAAGCTAGTTCCAAATGCCAAAGAAAAGCTTTTGGGCAAAACTAAAGAAAAAGATTTCATGAAAAAATGATACTGAAAATGAAAATGAAAATAACTAAATGAAAATTTAAATTGCTAAAGATATACACATTAACATATTTATATGTATGTATTTACTTAAATATTATTATGATTACGATATGAATGTTATTGCATATACACGTACATATTTATACATTTATTGATATTTATATATACATATACATACACATATATACACATTAGTTTTTCTCCTGATTTTTGAGAAACAAAGTGAAACAACAACAAGAACAAACAATTTTAAAGCAAATGAAAATGATGAGAAAATGCAATGAAAATATGAATAAAGAAATATAAAGAAAAAACTCTTCAAATCAATTCAATTCAATTTATTTCAACTTAATTCAATATAAATCAATCGCAATCCCAGAAACTAGATAATACTATTTCTTTTTATTTAAATTAACAAATTATCAGAAATCATGACCATTTTATTGACACGAAAAACAAATGAACTTTTAATTTATTTACATTTTCAATGCTCATTTCTTCATTTCTCATTAGCTAAAGAAACGCTTCTAAAATCTCTCACACTCTCTCTCTCACACACACTTTTCCTCTCTGTTACAAGATAGAGACAGCATGAACAAGAAAATTGTTTCCGGATTTACGAAACGAAAAAAAAATAATTTATACACTTAGAACGCTAAATGAAAAACTAAATAAAACTGATACTTGCGTAAAAACATAAATAAATGATAAAACTAAAAAAAATTTAAATTAAACAAAATGCTAAATAACAAAAAAAAATTAATATAAAAAAGAAAAGGAAATGAAATGAAAAGAAAATAATTAAATATTTAAATGTTTGTGTTTATATTTGTTGGTGTGTCTTCTAAATGTTTAGAGTGTCAAATGGAAAAGAATATTTTAAACAACTTGAAAAAAGAAAATAGAAACTTTGTTCTGTATGCAGGGATCCCAACAATTTCACACCTGAAAAATGCTCTGGTTGAATATTTTTAATTTTTAACATTATGAAAAATAATTCTTATTCTTATTTTTCGATGCACATAAAATATAATTATGAAATAATAACTATTTTAAATTTTTATTTTAAAGTTAAAAAACAATTTTTATTTTCAATATATATTTAAGAAATTGAACTTAAAAGTAATTCTTAAATGTCTATAGTAGAAATGAAAAATACAAATTTTTAACACATAAGTGTCAAAATACTGAAATCATTTTTGATCGAACCACTTATTCATATAGCTGCCATAGTAAAATAATTATTATTTTATACTTTATATTTGAGAATTTCTAATTGTTTTGGTCTCTGCATACACACACACACACACACACACCACACACACACACATACATACACACACACATACTTGCATACTATATTTAATTGGATTGTTGATCTATATATATATTTACTGAATGTAATCGCTTTAAGCTTGTTATCTCAACAAATCAAAAATAAACAAACAAACAAAAAAAAGACGAGCCAAAAAAATTAAAAAAAAAACTGAAAATGAGAAAAGCAAACAAATGTTAACAGTGAAAACAAAAACAAAAATATATGCATTGAGTTTTATTTGCAAAGAGTGATTTTTTGTAGTAAAAATATTTTATACACAATTAAGTGCAGAAATGAGAAAAAAAAAAATTCGAAAAAAAAACCAAAAAGGAGAAAACGGAGAAAAAAAAAAAAAAATAGTGAAATGTTAATTATTACGTATATATTTTTTAAGAAAAATTGTTCACATTTAAAACGTAAGAGCGTTAAGAGCGAAAGAGATGGCAGAGGGCATCGAGTAATGTACGAACAAAAGGAAAGGCAACACAAAATGAAGTGAAAGACGCGACAAAAAAATGTTGAAAATAAAACAAAAACAACAACAATTTAGTATTTAAACAAGAAAAACTTTACGGACAAATTAAAACAAGTAAAACAAGTTAACATTACATTGTATAAGTAGTTAGTAATTTAACACAACAACAACAACAAGAAAAAAAAAATAAAATGAAACTTAAGCTAAGAGTCTCGTGAAATACTCAAAATGTTTTATGTACAAGTAAACTATATACATATATTAAACATATTGTTTTTTTTTAAATATTATTATTATTATTAATGTTGTTAAGTTACAAATGTTGAGTACGTAACAAATGGGCGAATAGACAAACACACACACACACACATTGCACATATACACATAACTAAATAAAAAAGAAATTAATATATAACTAGGGCATTTTGTTAAATGTTTAATAGCTATACGAATAAAAATCAAAGCAAATAACAAACTTTAAAAAAATGTATAAAGCAAACAAAAGTGTCAACAACATGGAATTTCAATAAATTTCCTAACTGCATGCATACACTCAGAGAAAATATGTTGTAATTTAAAAAATAATTATAATTTATTTTTATTTAAATTTAAATTAAAAGTTTTTTTATTTTCAATATCTAATTTTGAATTCTCAATACTTAATTCTTATTTAAAATTTTAAACATGTTGAATATTAAAGTATATAAAATATTGAAAATAAAATATTAAAATTGTATCATAATTAAATTTTATATAAAACACAATTTAATTTATCGAAAAACCTGTTTAACTATCAAAGTTAATATGAATATAATATAATTTATTTTTTTAAAATTAACAAAATTATTTAAATTAAATACTTATTTATTTTTTAATTTTATTTCTTTTAATTTTAAATATTAAATATGGAATTCTCAAAAGTTTCTTTCATTTCTATTTATACATATTTAAATCCTTAAGCTTAAACACTTATAAGCAATTAACATGAATTATTTCAAATTCAAATGTTTAATGTTAAATTAGAATATAACTCGACCTGATCGCTCATTGCAGATTTTCCATTCTTCCTGTATATATTGCTAGTCGCCTTTCGCACCCTTCGTGCTGCTTTCGTCACTCGCGTCCGCAGTGATGTTGGAAAATTATATTAAATAATTTTAATAAATAATATCAATTACCTAAAGCAAAATATAAATTTTTGAATCTCAGCGCATATTTCTCTGAGTGTATTAATGCACACACACATGAACATACATACACTCACGCTCAAAAGTATGTACATACTTAAACTCCTTTTAAACTAATGCACGTGACGAAATATGAACTCCATGAATAAACAAAACTAAAACAAATAATATAATGACAAGCATTATTGAAATACTCCATACAAAAGTATTTCAATTTACAAAAAAAAAAAAACGAGGAATACAATTTTTTTAACCAAACAAATGAAAAACAACAATATTGGGTTCACAAAATCAAAAAAAAACTTGAAAAAACCCCAAACCACACCACACCAAAAACAATCCAAGCAAACGAAAAAAAAAGAAAAAAAAAAAAGAAGAAATGAATCAATATTATCGAATATGTATTGATGTGGTAGTTACACGGTGGTCAAAAACAAAATGGAAACATGCATTACGAATATAAACAAAACAAACTTGCAATAAATGTGTACACAAAAAAAAAAAACGAAATTCGTGTTTCATTTTTTCAAATTCAAATTTAAAATACTGGGAGCTACAAACAGTTGCTTACTACTATAGACAGACAGCTTGGTGTCATGCAACGTCGCGACGCGTCGTGCATAGCATTTAGCTTTCTAGAGCAACCAAGTGTTGCCAAATACTGATTTTCGGGCACAACGCAACACTCTTTTTTGGCTAGCTGAATTCACGCTGCCCGTCACTCGTCCATTTTGTCAACGCTCCCAGCGGCATCCAGAACGTGAGTTGTTTCCGCAATTATTTTCAACGTTTCAAGTGACACATAAAATGCTGAAAATGTGCCTAAAACTATTTAAATTTAAAACTTAATTAATTAAAAGTTAAAAAAAACTGGTAAACTAATTACCTTTTGCATTTTCGCTGTTTTGTGTGTCGTGTGTGTGTGTATGAGGCACGTGTGCATTTTTGTGCACAAAGTGAGGTTATGCGCTATTCATATTTTGTATTAATTTAAATTTATAATTCTTTTTATTTAAAGGTTTCGTAACTCTTTCACGTTAAAATGTCGGGAGGCTTAGATATATTGTCCCTCAAGGAGGATGACATTACCAAGATGTTGGTCGCCACCACCCATTTGGGCTCGGAGAACGTCAACTTCCAGATGGAACAGTACGTTTTCAAGCGTCGCGCCGACGGCGTCAACATCATCAACTTGGGCAAGACCTGGGAGAAACTGGTGCTGGCTGCCCGTGCCATCGTCGCCATTGAGAATGCATCTGATGTGAGTTAATCCAACTTGATGTGTTTTGGCTTGCCAAAAACACGTTGCACTTTAGAGCTGGCAAACTATCGATATTGATCCCAGAAACTGTTCTCAGTTCTGTTCCCACTCCTGTCCAGGCAGAGCGCAGTTTAGGGGTTTACGTTACCTTATTATAACACCTTGACATAATTGCTGATAATGCTTTTAAGGATCGATAGTTGTCGCTAGTTTGTTGGCTCTATTGCACATGATGATTTTTCTATTATCTTTCGGGTATGAAATTCAATGATTTCAACTTCACCGCTGACATTTGCAACGTGTTCAAAAGTGTGTTCAACAAATTCAAACTTTTTGTCGCCACTGTCTTTAATTATCTTCAATCCCTTTTAGGTGTTCGTCATCTCGTCGCGTCCCATTGGTCAGCGTGCTGTGCTGAAGTTCGCCAAGTACACGGACACCACGCCTATTGCTGGTCGTTTCACTCCTGGTGCATTCACCAATCAGATTCAGCCCGCTTTCCGTGAGCCACGTCTATTGGTTGTCACCGATCCCAACACGGATCATCAGCCCATTATGGAGGCATCGTATGTGAACATTCCCGTTATCGCGTTCACAAACACGGATTCGCCATTGCGCTACATTGATATTGCAATTCCGTGCAATAACAAATCGCCCCATTCGATTGGTCTGATGTGGTGGCTGTTGGCCCGCGAAGTGCTCCGTCTGCGCGGCACCATCTCTCGCACCACCGAGTGGCCCGTTGTTGTCGATCTCTTCTTCTACCGCGATCCCGAGGAGGCCGAGAAGGAGGAGGCTGCCGCTGCCAAGGAGCTGCTGCCACCACCGAAAGTCGAGGAGGTCGTCGATCATCCCGTAGAGGAGACCACCAATTGGGCCGATGAAGTTGCTGCCGAGACAGTTGGCGGTGTTGAGGACTGGAACGAGGATACCGTCAAGACCTCCTGGGGTAGCGATGGTCAGTTCTAAGAGCCAACTAGCGAGACGACGCAAACCTAAAAGTTCACAAGCGACTACTGTACAACATAAATAAACACCATCTTTTTTATGTATCTAAAAAAATTACTCGTGTTGAATTTTTTATGAGAGCAGCTTTCACATGAAGTGCATGTGCGGGGGTGCAAGCAGCAAAGATATACATATGACGGTTGCATGAGTACGAGCGGTGTAGCATGATAAAAACATTAGGGATGTTGGCTTTCAGCGGTTGCACGGGTAAGAGCAGTGCAGCATGATAATCCATTGTATATTAGACCAACAAATTGTTACCAATAAAAAATTGTCTTAAGATAGAATATTCTTCATTTAAAACGTACTAAAACGCCTTTTTTTTAAAAAAAACTTGTATATCTATAAATTGTTAAATATCAAAGATGCAAAATCCTTCCAGATTGAAACATCTATCTATTTTATTTCAGGGTGATTTTATAAACTTACTTATACTTGTCGCATTTTTATTAGTATTTCCAGTAGGTCGATGTATCTGTATTTTTCAAAAGTATCGACAAATTTCCAAGTTCATTGTCTTAAATCTTTCCACTTCTCAAGTATAACCAACTAAACTGTAATTAATAGGCATATCATATCTTAAAATGAAAAAGAAGTTTTTAACTCTCAAATTTGCAAATAAGTATTATTGAATGCTGAAATGCTTGAAAAAAGACATTGTTTTAATTAAAAAATTTATTCTGCATTGCTGTTGCCATTGGCAAATAGACGACAATGAGTAGTTAATTTCAATTGGTATGTATCTATATATATACACAAAACTGTCCAAACAAATAATATTGCAATATTGTACAGATAACAGATGTATAATTTTTTGTATACAAGTACTTATAATGTATGTATGTATGTCTTTTAAAATAAATTTTAAATTTTTTGTTTTTTAATTATTCTCATAATTTGTATATCTTGAAATGTTTATATATGTATATTACATATATATATTTTGCAGTAGTTTTGCTAACTTTGTACGTTACGCATGTTTATTATATGTATGTTAGACTTAAAGTATGAGAGAGATAGAAATCTGCACGAAACACATAGAAACGCTTGTGAATGAGCAGGAAAGAGACACATCATGAAATCATGACGATGACAAAGTTGAATTTACATATAATAAAAATTGCAATACATCAGAACTACAAATCTATTTACGTTGTATGTACATATATTTGCACTATCGAAAAAGTCTGGACCACTTCATATGTTGTTTACAGTTACAGTTAGTTAAGTAATTGTTTTGACAATGAAATGACAATTCACATTTTTGTTTTGTTTGTTTCTTTTACTGGTTGGCTTTTTATTTTATTTTTTACAATAATAATTGCAACTAAGAGTTGGTCTATGAATTGTAAAAACATATTTTAAAGTTGTATTATACATATTTTTATGTAAATAAATTTGAACTAAAATTAAAAAGTTTATCCTGTTCAGGATAGCCCATAATTTTTTGCAATTTGATTTTTCATACCTTGTGGCCATTAAATAATTGGCAATAAGGGGTATAATGGATTTTGAAAATCAGCAATTCTTATTTTTTTTGCGATCCGTGGTCAAAACAATTTCTCAACTAACTGTGGATTGTTCGGGTCGTGAGGGGGGAATGATTATTGAATATGTACCGCTCTGTATGAACTTTAACCTAGCTTGCGGCGTCTTGTCGATGGCACCAAGGTTGGCGCTCGCTCTGTGGCCGCCACTGCCAGTGCCGCCATCACGGGCAAGGATACGGGCGTACCATGGCCCGGATACTGCAGATGCTGCACCACCGACAGCTGTGGCTGCTGTTGCTTCAATAGCTTGGCAGCAGCGTGTGCCTCAGCGGCTAGTACAGGATGCAACAGATCGGAGCTAAAGTTGGTGCCGCTGGCGCCATTGCCATTGTTATTGCCACTCTCGCAATCATCGTCATCTGAGATCAGTGATATGCTAAGGTCACTCGATAGCTTTAGCGAAATGGGTGCCGGTGGCGAGGGTGCAACCATGGGCGCCACCTTCGCACGCATCGCTGGCGACAGCTTCTGCAGCTGCTCGGGCAGAATATCATGGGCGTACTCAGGTACGCCACTCGAGGCGAGGCCTTCCCGCAGTTTACTCAACGACAGTTCATAGATGCGATTCGCAATCACCGTGTGAACGGTCGTCTCGTCCGGCAGCGTGGCCGTCACATCGCTGGCCACGTCCACACTCAAGTAGCCATCGTAATTGATGCAACTGTTTGGATGTGCATTTCTGTCTCTGCTGTGGCTCGGTGTTGTTTTTGCATCCCTCGGAGCTTGTCGACGTCGCTGTCGTCGTGCTTGGCAATTGGCAGTTGTTGTATGACGCGGCACCAATGAAACAGTTACCTCCTCCACCGTATCGGAGAACGTGAGTGGCGCCAGAGGCGGCGGTGAACGTCGGATGAAGTCATTCCTGCGGACATCCTCATCGTCACTTGTTAACACAATGCTTTCGTTAAGAGTGTTGTTTGTTGTTGTTGTGGAGCTGACATGTCCATAATGCTTGATAAGATTGGAGCATCTTTTGCTCGTTGGCATTAGCAGCATTGTGGAGGTGGAGGAGGAGCTGTGCGCCGGCGCCAGCTCAACTGGTACTAGTGTAATGTTCGGCACTGTGGACAGCTGTAAACTGCTGCTGCTTGCTGGGTGGGATGGGAATCCATTGTTAACCAACGCAACTGTTTGCCGCTTCTGCTGCTGTTCAGGCTCCTGCTCCTCGTCCGACAGCAGATCTATGGTAATGTCAGCAGGTAGAGTGGCAGCCACATGACGTCGTGATAACATTAAATGGCAACGACGCCGCCTGCCACGTTCAGTCTGTGCCTGTGTGTGTGTGTGTGTCTGAAATGTCTCAAAATGTGTGTGCGCCACATACAACTGTTGTTGCTGCAGCTGCTGTTGTTGCTGACGTTCACGCAGGCGCTCCATCAATTTGCTGAGTCGCCGCTTGAGGCGTCTGTTGTCAAACAAACTAGATGATATATAAAATGGTTCGGAATGTTTCGTATTCATTGCTGCAAACATAACAGAAGAAAACATATGAATCTGTAACCAAGTATTTATGCTGCACTTCTACTCACCGCTGTGTGTTTAGTTTTGTGGCCTGGACTGTCGTGGTCGTTGTGTGGCTGAAACCGTTCTGGGACACCAAGTACAGTTAGTTTGTTATTGCGGCACTTGCAACTTGCATAATTGCGTCAACTCAACAAACTTTGCTCTCTCCACTCTGCGGCTTTATTTCCGTTTGCTTTTGCCCTTGCTTTGTACATCCATTTTATGCCATCATTTGTTTGCTGATTTAGTGTATTTTATGCTTTCATTCAGTTTATGTTGCGTTTTTTTGTTTTTGTTGTAATTTTTCGTGCTGTTTATTTTGGTGTAGGGATGTAAAAAAAAGTGCATCGATTGCAATATTATCGATAAAATGTTACTCAACACTGCGACTTTTAAAAAACTCTCAACCTTTGTTAAAGTTAACGCAATTTTATGCTCATCTTGGAATGCAACCATGCACTTTGGTTGTTGTCACGGCTATGCTATGATGTTATGAAAGGGCGCACGAATTCAAACAATAAAATGACTTTCATATCATTTTTAATCAACATAGCGAACATTGGTTACTGTCACGAGTTAGCAGCTGACGTTCTCAAGAGCGCGTAAATTCATGTTGTGTGAAGTGGACTGCACTTCGCTGCAGTTCATATGCAATGTTGATGCTTCCCAAGATAACATTCCGTTAATGCTTCCCAAAATAGCATTCCGTTAACATTTCACATGTGCTAAGAATTTCTAAACATTTTTATAACAAACAGATGCGAAATGGTAACTAGTTTTCTTAACTAGGTACAAAATTTGGAATAATTTAAGTGTAGAGATGGAGAACAATCGATGGCACTATCGATGGTCAAGCGAGCCGCTATCGATGGCAGACCTGCACTAGCCATAGTGGTCGATAGTTTTTTATGACGCTCAACGCGTCACTGAAAGGAGCGCATTTGGCATCCTGCGCTTCGGAAACATTTAAGTTTTGTGTTTAATAATTATATATTTTTATGACATGGATATGTTCCATACTATAGTCGAAAAATGTAAAGAAGAACTTAACGGAATTTTAATGTTTTAATATTTATGTTTACCCGCCACTTTAGTCGAGTCAAAAAGTTTTGATCGCCTATCTTTGGCTATTACAATAGGCTACTAGCCAAACAATATTCTTGTTATATTCTTGATATTAAAAATAATACCGCTGACTATCGATGGTGCCGTCTATCGATAGTTCTCCACCTCTAATTAAGAGTTATAAAATAATAAAATATGTACATATGTATGTATATGTATGCAAACAATCTTTTCTGCTCCGAACATATACGAAATGACTTCGATATCTTTTAATGTTACTAACACAACGACTGCTTATTGGTTGCTGTCACGACTGAACAGCTGATGTTCCCAATAGGCGCGTAAATTTAAATTCACTGAAGTGACCAGCGCTTCGAAACAACTTTTATCTCTTCAAACAATTATATTGAAATGAGCATATTAAACAATATTGTATAAAGTATCTGCCTGAATTTTAAGGTATTGTTGATTGTATTTCATATTATCGTATATGTTGAGATATTGTAATCAATTCAGATGTCCTCTTATCATCTCTTATCATGTGCTATTCATCAGAGGTTCGGATGTGTACTGATTTGTCAGTTATTTTGCTAAGACGAATGTTTTCCGAAAGTCCAACCGAAGCCAGATTGGAGCAACAACAACAGCGACAATCAACCAAAGAAAATCTGCCGACACGACAGCCAGTCCGAACAAAACCTAATAATACAAAGAAAAAAACATTGAGTATAAATTGGCGCCACCCACAAAATTGTTGAGTTCTTTCAACAATCAAGCACATGCGCGTTGGATTTGAGTCGTTTTGCGACAGCTTTAACTCCGAACGTGGGAAAGCTTTTACTCAATTTGAATGCCAACAAGTATTTGGTAAATTGTTGTGTTATTCGAATGCTGATTCCGAAATTCCCAATAAGGATATATGTTGAAAAGTTGGTTACACGTATATAATTGTGTTGCACATAGATATTAATTCACAATATTCTGTTTTTAGTTTGTTGTTTTTTTTTAATTTTTTTGTACTAGTATTTATGCCCAATAAATATCATTATTTCTTTTTACTTTTGGGTCAAACTAAATATTCTCAAATTAATAAAACATAAACATTATAATTTTATAAACAATATGTTAAGACATTTTATTAATATGATTAATAATTTAATTAAAATTTTTATTTAAATATCAAACAAAATCTTCTTTTCAATAAATATAATCAAGTTTTAAAAATAATTTTTTTTTGGTTTAATTGAAAACAAGAGTTATTTAATGAATTTTAATAAAAAAATTAAAAAACTATGCGAGGTTTTTATTAAAAATAAATAATTAGTAGTAGAAAGAGAGCATTAAACGTTACAATAATAATAAATAACGTTCATTTACTCATTGTAAATAGTCCAACTTAGTTTTTTAATTCAAACTTATAAAAAAACCTCTTTACGAGGTAAAAGTCTAGTGACGAAAACATTTTCATGCCCCAAAATTTCTGATATCCAATTTTGTGACGAAAAATATTAAATTTTACACATGAATTATTAAACAAAAATTTTTGTCACTGGCACTGCGCTAAAAAATACTATTTATTAGGTATGAAAAATTAAGCGCAATGTGCCCAGTGACAAAAATTTTTGTTTAATAATTCATGTGTTTAGTTTTAGCGGTTTTTAGCGATTTCCCGCTAAACTAGCTATTTTTCGAAAAAGTCGTAGAACAAACGTTTCTATATTTTTGAACAGGAACAAGTCCTCATTCAAACATTTTAGCTAAATTAACGATTTGATCCAAACAAACAAACAGACAAACAGACAAACAGACAAGCAGACAAACAGACAACTGACTTTTCATCTCATTTTCGGAAAGCGACTAAAAATTTCAAAATTAATTATCTTTTGAACCAGTAGTCGGATTTTGATGATTGAGGTGTCATTCGACGCGTATTTTTATGAGAAATATTAAAAAATTAAAAATGTTGACCAAAAAGCTCCAGCGGCCCCATTAGCTCCAATCATTTAAAATGTGACCCTCCCACATACACCTGTTTATCTCAGAAACCAGGTGAGTTTTCAAAAGTCTTAGTATGCACATTTGTAAGTTAAATTTATACCTTTCGATCGGTATATAATTCGACCTGATCGGACAGTCAAAGCAAATTTTTCATTCTTCCTGTGTGCTGCTTTCGTCACTAGCGCGGACTGCCGTCCGCAGTGATACATATGATTTATTATTTTAACATTGATTTAATATTGATAAATTAATTTCTAGGTACAAATAAATTGCATAGGTCGATACCAAATCTCTCTGGGCGGATTTATCTTTGATTTAAGAACTAATTAATTAAATAATATGCTGTCATTCAAACTTCTCAATAATCGGCATATATTGACGATCTATCTGCATTCGTTATATATCGTAATATACAGTCGAACTCCCTTAACTCGAATATGGAATTTTTTTTTAAAGTCTTTTAACAAAAAATAACAATTTCATTCATTCAAAAATACATTTCAAGTTGCAAACTTTTCATGTGATTTTGAAAAAAAAACATTCCAGTTTGTTCAAGACTTGTCGATATTCTCAAAAATTGGTTTTTTCGTTCTTTTGCTCTATCCAGAAGAAATTCTGTGTACAAATGACATAATTATTACTTCCTCATATTGCTTCACCAAATGTAAGTGTACATCAATATTACATATCCAAACGAGCCGGTAACAAAAGCATAAAGCAGAAACGAAAAAAAATTCAAATATTATTGGAACATTCCCGAAAAATTCGACTTACAGAAGCACGTTCCAATATTTTTGTTCGAGCTATGAAGAAATTCGACTTGTGGAAGTTCGAGTTACGGAAGCAGAATTGTATGTAATTTGCTCAGTAAACGCTATTGCCACTCGATTTAGTTCGAGTTAGAGAAAATTCGAATTATAGAAGTTCGAGTTATGGAAGTTCGACTGTATTTGGGTATAAGGGGGATTTGCAAGGAGCTTCATTTTAATCTGCTAGTCATAGATTTGCATTGAGTATGTGCAGCTAACATAATGTCTACTTTAAATACTTTACTCGAATAACGAAAAACGGAGTCGACTAACTGAAGACGATACCGTTCGCAGTGCGAAAGAAAAGTAAATGCAAGGAGGCCACAAAGGCAGTGAAGGAAAAGTGAAGAGTGGAAAGTGAGGAAAACAGCGTAAAGACAATAGACAGGAACCACAACAAAAATTATAGACTCAACTTGGTTTGACTTGCCTTTTGGTCGCCCACAGTTTCCATCTCTCCACAGTTCACAGTTTACAGGCCACATTCCCATCCACATCCACCAGGGCCATAGTCAGCAGGGGGCAAAATCAAGTTTCGAACCGGATCCGAAGCAAATCATCTGCTTTTAGTTTTTTGCTTATAATCTGTTTTTTTGGCCGACTAGCGAATCTTCAATCGTCTCTCATTCTTTGTCCGCAACTTGATAATTTTTAAGTCCATTTGCGGACATTTTGGCGCCATGCTCACTGGAATTACATACTTGTAGTTTCCATCGCAACAGCCAATTTTTACAGAATTAGTTCATGTAATGTTATTACAAATTTTTGACATTTGGAATCACAATAGGGTCTAGGATTAGTTTTTTGAATTGGAAAATCTTTAGCTAGAAGAATCATAATACTTGTTCCTCTTTGCAAAAACCGGACTACGTCCCTGTCCTGCTCAGTTCACAGCAATGCGCTTTGCCCGCTTAAATTGAAGAAGCGCGGGAGAAAGAACCATTTGCCGCATTTAGGCGTAAGCAGACCACGGACTCCGACTCCGGCTACGACTCCAGCCCAGAACTCTGACTCCGACTCCGGCTCTGACCCCGTTCAACCCCACCTGGCAATGGTTTCCTGCCTTGCTGCCTTAGCTTGAGCTTGGGTCGCCTCTGCATTAAAATGAATTTCTTTTGTATGCGTTTTGCCTCGAAACGGTGCGAGTCGATTTGAATGAATGCACGTCCTTGTGTCCTGTGTCCTCGGCGCTCTGTCCTCTGTGCTTTGTCCTGTGCACAGCTCGGTGGCTAAGGCTCGGCAACTCCAACCTGCACAGTGGAATAACACGCTAGATTTAATCACAATAATTAATTTCTTCGACTGTAGCAAAGATATCGTTAGTTTATTTTTTTTTTGCCATGCGTCTCGAGTAAATCAAAACATTTTTTGTTAGTATTTAATTCACCACTTTTTCCCCCTCTTTGCTATTTATTTTAATGAGAAACAAACAGGTCAGAATATTATTGCTGTTAATCTGTATCATATTTTACACAAATATGGATAATAAAACATGCGCGAAAGGAAAGATACCAATTACTTATTTAAAAATAAAAATATTATTATTGCATACCTATAGGCGCGTAAATTGCTTGAAACTTACATCAGCCATTACTACCGTTCTGTTTGGCCGATCTTGTTGTGATTGAGTAGGATGATAGCTTGTTAAATACCAAAAAATACGTGATATTCTAAAAACTGTGCGTGTTGTAGTTTTTAGCGATTTACGAAGGCTAATCTATCGGTTTTTGCCACGGTGCAGCTCCTTCTCCGTCTCCGGTTTCGACTCCGGCGTTCGTCGTCATCGTCCATATCAGCGTTGAAATGCTGGCACATCGATATTGCCTTCGACCTTCGTCCTTGTCGTCCACGTCTACTTTGCTTCTTGACGTCGACGTCGACGTCTCCGTCGCGTCTTTTAAGTGTTTGCATTTTTCAGGTGTTGAATTTTCATTGTACTTGTCTTTGCTGTTGGCGCACTTGTTTTGCTTTGGTTTCTTTTCTTTTCTTTGCTTTCTTCTCTTCTCTACTCTCTTTTCTATTATTTCTTGTTTTTTTTTGTATTTTTGGCATTACGCCAAATGTGCAAAGCCAACAAAATACCAAAAGATTGCACATTGCACCTGTCTTTTGGACGGCATTTTGGTTTACGGCTTCAGTCTGCTCAGCTTTTGTACGTGTACGTGGCTGACTTTCTTTCTCTGGGTGTGTGTGTGTGTGCATGGCTGCTTTAGGGTAATTCTCTGACACATCCTTGTTGCTGGCACAGTTGGTGTTGTTGTTGTTTTTATGGATGCTTCTGGTTAAAGCTGCCGCTGCCAAAAGCGGCCTGGTTATTTGAAAAAACTTCTTATACCCTGTATAATATGCACTAAGGGGGTATACCAGCTACCTATAATTTTACTTTAAGACAAAGCCGCAGCTCTCTTAGTTCTATAAATTTAAAATGTTTGATAGTTCTTTGACTCAACACATTTAAAAAAAAAAAAACAAACGTTTAAAAATGAAAAATATAAATTTAAATTTGAAATTTTTGAGGCTTGTGCGCTTGTACTACAAAAATACTTAATACTTAGTTATTTCTGCTCAGACACTTTTAGGGTTTTGATGTTATTCCAAGTTGTTACTTGACGCTGACTTCACCGTTCGACGAATTAACGATGTCATACTTTAAAAATCAATCAAAATAATCGTATGCATAATAGTCCATAATAAATGCATTTTTCTATTATTTCATTTTTATATATTAAAAAAAAAAAATAATTTTAAGACTATTTCTTCTATTCTTTTATTTATAAATAAATATTTCGTAGGTCTTCTTCGTTTTACTTGGTTTACAAAACAGAAGTAGGTTTAAAAATTAAAAAAATTAATAAATTAAAGAAACAATTATGTATTAAATGTATTTATATCTTAAAAGTAATGCTTTAATCTTAATGAGGAACAAGTTTCTGGGCACGAAAGTTATCAGTTTATACAAGAGGCACAAAGCCTAATTTGATGCTCTCCACAGAGGTGTTTTTGGCCTTTTTTGCTAGAAATATTTGTCATTCGTCGCTTAAAAAGTGGACTAATTGAAAATCATACGTTTTTTTAATATTGCGTAACGGTTTGACTACTGCCCATACTAAAATTCCAATGAAGTCTGCTACTTCGAAGAGGTTTGTATGAAAAATGACGCAAAAAATTAAAAAATTAAAAAAAAATACTTATACGCATCATATAAAATCGACCTACCGCACACAACAACAGCACAACAGCACCTAATGCTGTGCATTTAATTTAATTTAATTTAATTTATTTTAATTTAAGGCAAACGAGAAATACGGGTAAATATGATCAAGCATCGTCGAAACGACGACTAATGACCGTAAAGGGTTAAACACTTTTCGAACACTTTTTTCGGTCAACACAAAATCCAAAGCGCCCGGAAAAAAGTGTTCAATGCAATTGACCTTTGTAGTATATTTATTATATATTAGTTGTATAGGGTATCTCAAACTCATGACAAGTGATTTCAGCCGTTCTCATAGATACTTTTAGTGGGCGTTCGGATTATGTAGCCGTTTAACTTTGAGTACCATTTTAGGGGGTGGTAGGTGAGGGGAGGAGGACATCAGTGACTGGGAGGGAGGGTGAGTGGTGACCATTGGGACGTGTTTTTGACCTCAGCATGGTAAATACGACTATGTGAGTATGAGTGCTTAGGAGTGTACTCATGTACTTATGTGTCATCCTTAGTGAAACTGTTTGAAGTTCATGACTCGCGAAAGTCCCAGTTCCGATTGTCTTAACGTATTGGCAGTTCTTTTGTGACATGAAACTACACAAAGTACAGCATTTTAAAACAAAAGTATTTAAATCAGTAAAGTGTGTGCACTTTAATCATAAATCAATTTAGAGTTCATTCAACCATATTTCATATTAAGTGGAAAATTAATAAAATATTAAATGCGAAACTCTTTTCTTTTAATATACTTCAAAGTTAATGTGTAACATTTTAAAACGAGTAATTTACTTCAAGACTTAAGTCTTATTACGAGTAAATGTCTGAGGCTGTCTGTTCTTACACCCAGGAAAAAGCCCACGCTTCGTCCTTAATCTAAAAATAATATATTTTTTATTTAATACAAATGAAAAATATTTACGTTTATGTATTTATGAAAAATAGACTTAAGATTGATTAATTGCATTTCCAAAAGGTAAACACTTAAATTTATCTGATTCTATATTTATGCTGGAATTTATGACTGACTCATGTGGCATCTGGTGGTGGTCAAATGGCCCAGATAAACGACGACAGATGTGGACACGTTTGACTCCAAGCTGAAAAGACGATGAGTCAGCGGCGCCACGCGCTCCTGCAACCTGCAGCATGCAGCATGCAACATGGGGCATGCAACATGCGGTAAGTATCCCCGGCAATGGTAAGTAGAAATTTGCGTCAATAGGATTGTTAAAGAGGCTTAAGTTAAATGGGAAAACTTCCGATTCAATGAACCGCAAATTGCATGCGAAATGCCAAAACGAAAATGTCGCCGACCAACAACACCCTCAGTAGCCAGCTGTATCTGTATCTGTGTTTGTATTCGTATTTGTGTCTGTATCTGCATCTGTCTGTGCGTGTGTTTGCGAAACTGGACTGAAAACGAAACTGAAATCAATAGCTTTCATACCTGGAGCCTGGCTCAATAATTCAGATACTTCTAATAACACTTAAGAATACTAAAAGATACACACATGCATAAGCAGGTGCGTAGTACAGTCATTTTACAAACAAACAAACAAAAAAAGAGCATAAAAGGGATTTGTATATAAAATAGGCTAAACATTTAATACTTATTCTTAATTGATTCTCATATATGTATATATTATTGTATATTCCTGATGAGAGTTTAGGCTAGCGGTTACAACCCCTCCTTCACCAACCCCTTCACCCCAATTGGATGCGCCCCTGTGCCACTGTGAATAGAAGATACAAGTACTTGATTATTTCCATTTTTGTTGTTGTTGTCTCTTGTCGGGATTTGCGCAAAGTGACAGGTATGAGGCAGAGGACGGCAAACGAAGGACGAATGATGAACTGACTGACCATGTGGACAAATACTTAAGTATTGCAATAAAACCCTGTTCCTCGACATTTTATCCACATATGTATGAATTGAATCCATGGACAAAGTCGCCTTTTCTTCCCAACCACAATTATTTATTTATGACAACAGAAGAGTTGTCTTGTCTGAGTATAATTACTTGCATCTTACTGACTATATAAATATGTAAGTGTTTTACAGAAAAAATAAATGTATATATATGTATTACTTATATGTATATACATATATATATAAGGCGCACAAGCAAATTTCTGCAATAGCATAATAAAAGCTTTTACAGCTCGCGATAACTAAAAATTATGATTTCCAAATAATATGCTTCCTATTTTTCTTTTCCTAATTTTTGTCTCCAAATTTTGAAATTCTTAGTACAAGTATTTGTTAAAATTCTTATAAGTAGGGAATCATCTTTGCAGGGTATTGCGCCATATGCAACTTGAATGGCACCAACTCAATTTGTCCTTAATATTATCAATTTCATTTCCTTCAACAAGTCATCAACCAAGTGTGGGCGTCTGTCTGTACACAGTATTGAAAAGAAAAGCAAAGCAAAGGGTGTCGAGTATGAAAAGGAAATCCAATTTCGCTTATTTTCTTAACCTAATCCTTTTTGGCAAATAGTCGACATTGTGAACGTTTGCGAACAGTAAACAAACTTAATATAAATTGGTGTTATGATAGTGTATATCTTTGAAAACAATGTTCGATGCCGTTAATTCTTTGCAAGTATTTAATTATAAAAAAAAATGTAGATCCAAAAATGCATTAATTTAACACAATCCCTAGTTCGGAATTTTTTTCTCAAAAAATTTAAATTTCGAGCCTTTTTAATTTAATCAAGTTCTGATGTCAAAAATAGTGCAAATCAATACTTTAAATATAATTCTGAGACTTCTTAATTTTGGAAAAAAATGAGGAGTTCTATAGTTGTTTTCAAAGACTTCACTCTGTCATAACTTTGGGGAAGCTCAACCGATTTCCATGTGGAATGTCTTTTTGATCATGATATGACCTCAAAATTCATTTTATACTTCAACTTTATTTGATAATAAATTTTAGGTCGATTTACTTAGAAATCAATTCTAGAGTATATGTACATATTTAAATAAGAATTTATATTCATATAACAAGTGAGTGCATTAGCTGAGAATGAGGCCAATAAGACGAGAAACAAAAGGGAACAAATATCCGAAACTAAAAGGCCTTCGGTTCTGTCATCTGCCAGACATTTCTGGCACTTCAAGTGCAGGACGCGGATAAGATACTTGAGAGGCGAATGACAGCGACAATGGAACGAGAATGATTCTGTGAGATTTTGGAACACTGGTTCAATGTCATTTGCACTCCACAAATATTCATGATAGTTTATTATTTATTGCCATAGCTTAACTAAAAGAATACTCGTATTTTTAAGAATACCAAAATTACGGAACTAAATCTATTTACTTATTCTTTTATTCTTTTATTAGGTTTTGTTTGATGTTTTTTACTATTTATTTATTCTTTTATTTGTTTATTAGGTTTTGTTTGATTAATTGAATTTTAATTTTATTAATTATAATGATTTATGTAATAAAATATAAGAGATATTCATTATTTCTCTACAATTGGAAGAAAAGGTTATTAAGATTTGATTTAAAACGTACTGTTGGGGGCATTCAAAATACAACTAATGATTGGTTTTTGCCCACTGTGAATGTCTGCCAATATGCGTATGTGTTTGCGTGTGTGTTTGTGTATGTGTGTGTGTGCATTTGTTTATTATCCTCTGGTAATGCACGCAAAGATGCTGCAAAGTAGCTTAATACTTTATGCACATGCAATGAAAAGACTTTTTACGATCGCATTATACTTGTAGGTACTTATATTTTTGCAGATAGATATTTCACTCGTCTATTCGATACGATACAAGCATAAGCACAGCGAGATAATACATGTATTTATGTAGATACATATATATGTATCTATATATGTTTGTCATAAAGTGTGTGTGTGTGTGTGTGTGTGTAGTGTGGTGTCAGTTTCGCAGTTTTCGCAGCACTTGCAACCATCTCATATCGCATTTTACACAAGGGTGCATGTTAAATGTGCGACAGACACCATTGCGTATGAGTGATATGAGTAGTAGTAGTAGTAGGAAAGCTATGTGTGTGTGTGTATGTATGTGCTCATAAACTATGCAATAAATAAGTTTATTATCGCGTCGTAGTCCCTTAATACTGTGCGATTGTTTTATTTGTGTTGTATGTTGTGTGTTTGGTGTGTTGTGTTTGGTGTTTTGTGTGTTGTGTTTTCGGTTTTGCATTCCATGGCACATCGAAAAGTTTACATTTAGCTCGTATCTCTGTCTTTGTTTTTGTCATTTTGACCACAACACTTTGTGAATATTCCAGAGCTGCTTATTTAGTACAGTACGAGTATTTTCATACCAATTACAATTATAGCGTCGCGACGGTCGCTATAAGATTATGAAGGGATTGCAGAATTCCCATTTACTTTTACAATAAAAGAGTCTTTCACTTTAACGCCAGTCCGAAATTATTTAGTTTTATTTTACTTTCTTTTCACTTCATTTGAATTTGTTTGAGAGACCGGAAGGCTAACTAGTATATTAAAAAAAAAGAACTTATCATACCACAAAAAATTTGAACTGGAAGTTACAAATTTGAAACTGGAAGTTACAAATTTGAAACTTTTAAATTGAATAGATTTCGGCAATGCAGGCAATGTAAATAGGTTCCTAAAACATAAGCATAAAAAAACAAGCACAAAGCATTTGGCTTTCCGCTTTTGTTTCTCTCGTTTTTTATTTTTTTGTGTTTTTTCATACTGTTGTAATTATTTTGCTGCTGTTCCTAATTAATACAAATGGTTTGATACACAATAAAGATTTTTCAACTTGGCTCGTTACTGGAGTTCTGTTAGGTCTGTTAGGCAGAGGAAGGGGAAGGGCACTAGGGTGAAAGCGGGGGAAGTGGTGGAGGGGGGATTGTTGTTAGTGTCCTTGTTGTCCTCACGCTGCTGCTGCTGAAGAAAAAAGTTTTTCCATTTTGAAAAGTTTGTGTTTTGTGGCGTTTTCTGTTGCAGTTGCACTCATACACTTGTACTAATACACACTCACATACCCACACACACATACACGCACACGCATACTCGCTCTAACCCCCACCCCCACCTTCTGTGGGTCTCTTTGGCCTGTTATCTCTTTTGTTTTTGCGCATTGCCTTTTGCGTTTTCGTCGTCGTCGTCAACATTTGCCGTCTTCATCAACGGCATTGTTTTTGTGTAATTTTGCAATAAACAGCAAAACAATTTAAAAGACGAGCTAGCAAACGTCGACAAAGCAAAGGATGTAACGTTTTGCCAACTGGACCGACACCGACTATTCCCCCCTCCCCTCCCTTTAACCGTTCCCACTGATCCAACCGTTTCAACTGTTCCCCCTCATGCCCTCCCTTTAACCGATCCCATTGCTGCAACTGTTTCAACTGTTCCCAATCCTCCCAAGCGACCAACCGCGCACAATGTTAAAAATGAAACTCAAACAAACCAAATTCAATTAAGTGCCCGACTATAAATTACCCATTAAAAGAAAGATATGAGTTTAATTTGTAATAATTAATATTTATTTTATTACATAACTTTACATACTAAATATAAAATGTATTAATAATATAATAAATAAATTGAAAATAAATAATGTCAACACTGTATGCCACTTACTTACAGGGTATGCGAGCTCCTCATTCAATGGTCGTGTTCCGAGCCTGGTCCTTTAGAGAGTTCGGATTTTAAGTGCGAGAGTTCCTGTCCACTGACCATCTACCAATTTACAAAGCAAACTTTTTTTTGCTGGGGAAATACTTTTGGTGGAGTTTTGTTTGCTCTAAAAGTGAAAATGTTATGCCTCCATTTAATATGTGGCCTTAAACAGGGCCTGGTTGCGGATGCGGATGCGGATACTAAGTGCAGTGCAGGACTCTTCGCATTGGGCCCAGTTAATTTGTTATTGTTAGCAACTGTTCTGTTACTGGCCAACTTCGTACTGTGTTCTGTGCTGTGTTTTGCTCAGTGGCCTCTTTGCTTCTCAATTCTCAGTTCTGCCTCTAATTGAAATATATTTATTAACTTTGCCTTCAATTTGCATATAATTTTATATTTAAATAGTATGTTCCGGAGAACGTTAACTCTGTCAATATGTGTATATATATACATATATGTATATGTATTACTTCTCCGATCTAGTGCATTTTAGTTTTTAATTAACTTACATTCAAACACCCAGAGAAAAATTCTATGAAATTTGTAATACATACATATTTGTATTTATATTTTTATTTAAATATCGATTTCCACTTGAAAATAACTAAAGTTTGAACTAAAGTGCAAACTGAAAAAAAAACAAAAATATGAAAAATATGTGATTTAAATATTGCCATAAATAACTTACTGTAAAAATCTTTGATTTTATTTTAAAGCAAATGAAAAAATAAATATATAATTAGATACATTTAATTTTCTATTGTTGTATCGGCGATTTGCTTAAAAAAAAAAAATTATTGCATTGTATTAATTTTGATTTAGCATTATTTCTCTGAGTGTATGTACGGTAGTTGCAGATACTTTTTGTGGGGGCAAAGTAAATTCGTTGCGTAATTATTGCCACAGTTCTTGCCGCAGTTGAAATGAAGTTCTGCCAAGGATCGAGTAAAGTGGCAGTGGCAACAGCTAAGCAGCCAAGAAGCTGAGCAGTAAGCCAAGTTAATGACCACTCATTACCGTTAATTGATTTCAATTAAATCACGCCCGAAAACAGCAGCTTAGACGGTTAGACGGTATATAAAAGGCAAATGCGACTCTGATGTAACCACAACAACTTAAACAACAATTACAAAAATAATCAGGAAACAACAACAACAGCAGCAACAACAACAACGAGAACAACAACAACAATCATAACAGTCTGTTGGCTCCAACGATAACGACCAGTCCAACAAAAACAAGTAGAGGAAATGTCTTGAGTTAAAACAAGCACGTAACAAGGCAATGAGTGTGAGCAAGACGGGGAGGGAGAAAGTGACAGAGCGAGATATGAAGAGGGAGGGAGGGAGGGAAGTGAAGGTCTAAGAATGGGAGTGAGATGAGCCTTGAGAAGTGTTTGCTTTGGCACATCGAGTCCCGAGTCACAATGACACGCACCAAATGACCACGCACACGACCACGCCCACTTCCACGCTCACGCCCACATCCTCAACGACGACGCACTGTGGGAAAAACAACTCGATTAGCTGAAAACTTTAAACACCTTCGAAAGTGTAGCACAGGCGTTGTCTGTCTTTCTGTCTGTCTTTGTTCAATGTGTGCTGTGTGTTTTTGTAAGTTTTTTCCATGTTTTAATTTTCTTTATTATTCTTGTTCAATAAATAAAATTAATACAACTAGAAAATTAAAAAAAAAAATTAAATGCAAAAATTAGCAACAGGTATTTAACAATCGTCGTCAAATACATAGATTAAGAAAAAGAAAAGCATATTCAAGACTCGAAAATTTAAATTAATATAAGCTAATCTAGCAACTTTGTCCCACTGTGCGACGTCAACGTCAACGTCCACGTCCGCCGATAATAAATTAAAGCATCTTAACACAATTCCAGCTGCTTAGCTTAATAAAAACGCCAGCATGGAAAATGGCAGAAAGTCCACTATAGACTTCCAGTTTCAGATTCGGACTTGGATTCCGTTTCAGTTTCTGTTTCAGCTTCAGATGCTATTCTTGAGCATCTTAACCATCGACCATTTGCTGCCACTCGACTGCTGTTGCGGCAAAGATTTTTGGATTAAGTTAATTACGGCTCATTGGATATTTGAGGGGAAAAGTTGCGACGACGCGTCGGCAACAGCGAACAAGTGAGAGCGCTACAGTCTACAGAGGTGCTCGACTGCTGTGTGCCCAGTACCCGTGACTCAATATAAAAATTCAAAAAATCCAAGTAAAAACAATTGAAAAAGTAAAAAAATAAAATTAAACCAATGATGTATCTTTGTAGAGTTCTCCGAGTTTGGTTTAAATACATTCAGAATTTGGCACACGGAAAGTGCATGACAATATTCTAGAAAAACCTGATTTGGGGGCGAATCATAGGAGTATTGCCAACAGATTTTGTTGCTCTAACGGCTGTAGTCTCTGGGATCAAGGTGTTCTTAAAAACCTATAAGCCTGTTTATGCTTTGGGTACTGGGCCAAACGTGAACGATGTGAACGATGATGTGGATGGGCTTGTGCTCCTTGTGATTGTGTTGATGTCGCCGAGTCGGCCCAGTTTGCATTTCCATCTCCAGCTCCATCTCCATCTTTTTAAGCACTGTCCGCTGAAGCAATTAACAATAAAACAACACTTTTCTAATTGGATGAAACGTTTTGCAAGTTTTGCATCCGATATGCTTCGCTTCAAATGCGCGGCATCTGAATCTGAATTAAAATGAAACCAGCACTTAATGGTCTACTGGTAACGCCTTTACCAAGTGCCAGACTCAGAGGGGAGTAAGGGGCGAATCCGAGTTGGGAAGAGTCCGTTCTACACTTCAACTATAAAGTTTAGAAAGTGTTAAGGATTAGGCATATTAAGCAGAAATTTAAGGAAATAGCGTAAAAATACTAACAATTATGGAAGCATAATTCAAAGTGCTCGACCACAAGATACTATTTACAAATATGTACATATGTATAATAAGACATGAACAAATAAAATAACATAATGAAATTTGTTGCAAAACTGGTACTTGACTTACTAATAGACTAATGGAGTAACGAATAGAGAAAGAGAGTAACGGGTATCTCATGATACGGTCCTCGATTTGTGTTATTCATAACCCTATCAAATTTAATTGTGTCCTTATCAAAAATCCGTTCTGTTAAAAAGGGCAAATTAAAGTGGATGAAATTGCCAAATGGTATACTGTTTTAAACAAATTTGTCATGGAACTCCAAGCAGATTGTGTATATACAGTGATTTAAAATATAATAGGAACAATAATTTTGTTTTGTAGTTTTTTTTACTAAACACCTATTGAGCAAGGTGTAAAAATTTAACAAAACAACGGGATTCTATATTCATGCTCAGCTTTTTATAATATTAATATCTAATTTGTTTCAAATGTCAAAATAATTATGGTTTCTATTATTTTATATGTAGATAAATATATACATACATACAAATGTACAAATAAACGTAAATAAACATGAGGACGATTATCTCATTCCCTGTGGCTGTTCGCCTTAACAATCTTTCTTAAAACACATTATATCGGCACTGTGATGCTTTTCACTTTCCCCATTCCTCTTTCTACTCTCTACTTTCTTCTTATTCTTTTCTTTTTGTTTTGGCTCTTTCATTGCCAGTCCTGGTCCACCAGATGTGCAAGGCGTCGTAGAAGGATCAGTTTGGACAAATGCAAAGACAAATTCCTTGGCACCGCGCAGTTTCATATTCAATAGCTACATTTTGCGACAACACACAGCACAGTGGGCAGAACCGCAAGATTACCTTATATTACATTACATTACACACATTTTTCAAATTCCGAATAAAGTCCTTTTCTTATCATTTCTATAAAAAATACTCAAGTATCTTTTTTTAAAAGTTTCGTTTAACTTCAATATCGTTACTTATATTTCCACGAATAAAATTAAATTTAAACAGATTTTGTAAAAGTTAAAGCGACTCATTTAAAAATTAAAATAGTTGTTTGTACGTTTGTTTTTTTTTTGTGTTTTTCCCAAAACAGAGATTATTTAAATGATGGTTACTCATTTTTTAATAAAATTTTTTTTTTACTTTTATTTTAATATTTGATAATAAAAGGCAAAATTAAAAGGGAACTAAAATATTCATTTGCTAATCCTGTGGTTTCTTTCACTGTGCGACTGCAGCAACAACAACAAGGACAACAACAAATTAATACAAATAGTCTGCAGTGGTATTGGTCATAGATTATACTTTTGTAGACAGTCTCGCACTTGCCGGCGATTGCACAACTGGCGATTGTGGTGCCGTTCACTATCCACTCTCCTTTATCCACTTTCCACTTTCCAGGCTAGTCGCCCTATTGCCTATAGGACCACAGTCCAAGGCTTATCTCCCATCGCCCAACGTCTTTTATTCTGGCGGGCCCTGCCTCTTTTAATACTCGTCATTAAAAATAGTGTAGGGGTATATTTAGTTGAAATGCATGTAACAGGGCGAGGGAAGAAGTTTTGACCCTATACAATTCATCACATCTACAGTTTTGAAAACAGAACTTACTTTTTTGTGTTTTACACTGCTGTTTAAGTTTATGGTTGTTTTAAGTTTTAAAGAAAATCAAGTGCCTATAAGTATGCAGTTATTTAGTGATAATAAATTATTAAGTTATATTAATATCATATAATAATATAATCCTGGTAATGTAGCCTTTCCAATAGTATTTCTTATTGTTTTTCCTTTTTTCTTTTAATATTTATTTTACTGCTTAATCGCATCAAGATCGGATAAATAAACCATTTTTTATGCCTAAGTTTTCTTTTTTAAATATCTAAGGAGCTTAAATTTCATTAATAAAAAAATAAATATATCTACTATATATATATATCTAAGGTGTGTAACGGGTATCTCACAGTCGGGATATCGACAATAGCTTTTCCCGCTTTACTTTTTGTCAAGAAGCTTTTCGATATCTTCACTCCACTCCACTCCACTTCACCCACACCACTTAACTCTTGGACTATCCTATTCTGCTATCAACGCAGTCTTACTTGCCACTTGCCACTTGCCACTAGCCACTTGGCCATTTTCGAGTTGGCTAATACGAGTTGGCTTTAAGAGTGCGGTATCCACAGGCACCACTTGCTAACCAACAAACACACACACACTCTTTTATATACTTAGATACGATTATTTTCGACTGTATATGACCAAGTATGTTCGTATATAAATTATTTATTGGAATTTTTTGGCTTTTGAATTGAATCAATAGTTGTTTGGAGCTGGCGACCCATTTTGTGTGCCCATTGAAAGCGAAAAGTGAAAAAGTTTTAATGGAATTTCTTTCTTTCTAGATACTCGCCATATTTTTTAAGCCCAGAACTCAAAGGGTTCACAGACTATTGGGCTTGTGACAGCATTTATTATGAGTCATGAGTCTTGGAACACAGAATGTCCGATATTATGCGGACTTGTAGTTAAAATTTCGCCTCGATCATTAATATTTTTTATTTCTTGGTATTAGGCATCTAACAGTCGAGCATCTGGACTGTATTGCTCTTACTTGTTCTGTATTTTACTCGTTTTCCTTTGTGTGCATTATATACATCAGAATAGTTATTTAACTCAGGCATAAGATTCTGTTTTCATTTCAACATAATTGTTCTTTAAATGCATTTAATGAGCTGAATATTGATATCAATATGCGATTGGATGAAAACTAATCTATTAAGAACACATTCTCCTTTTTAATGTTGCCTACAAATAAGCTTGTGTGTTTCTCTCTCTCTCTCTGTCTGTCTCTTACTACCCTGAAGTACGGCTGGTGTCAAGGCATAGCCGCTACTAGCCCTGTAATGTGTAGCTGAAAAAAAGGAAAAACAAAAGAAGAAGAAGAAGCGACAATGGCAGCGAATGGGATATTTCAGGTATAAAAGTATATTTCTCTTAAGCCTGCCGTTTTATAATTAACGCAACCAACCTACTTACTTATTTCCTTACTCACGATTTTTCACACGCTCTGGTGCTAGGCAAATCGTTACCTAATGCTAACTTGGCGGACAAGCAGTGTTGAAAATCATTAGGCAATTACATTGCTGGTGATGCGGCTTAGCTCTAGTATCACGAATTCACTAGGCAATTCTCCGGTTGGTCGAACTGCAGGGTCTTTATCTATGTATCTTTTTATAAGTGTGTGTGTGTGTATGTGTATGTGTGTCTGATTTTATGTGTACTTCAATTACGTAATTAGCGAAAATATGCACGCATATTGTATTTACACACACTCGGGTATCTGGTAAACGTTCATTTCATTCATTTAATACTAGTGCCGAATATCGTTTAGACAAGCGAAGTATTCAATTTTCATGTTGTAACTTTTGCTTGTTTAACAGCCTCGAATTTATTTGTGTGCCTTCTAATTTGAATTGTCGAATCTGTTGCACAATTCCCTATCTGTGTGTGATTCTATGAGTGTGTGTGTGATTCCATGTGTACTATACAAATGGTATGCCAAAATATGGCGTTATAATAATTTTCATAGCAAAATTTACACATGCATAATTAATTAGTATCAAAAATTTAATACTCACACTTTGTATCTGCTTAAATATTTACACTTCGTGCCAAATTTGTATGCAAATCGCTTTGCTACAGACTGACAATAACACACACCAACACACACACATACCATCACACACACCAACACACACGCACAATGTCTTGCAATTAAAAAATGATACAGTCTGCGTCGCATTAATGGGACTCAGTCAAAAATTCTAGAGTTGCCTCAGAACATATTTACATTTATTTCTAATAACAACTAAACATAAGAGTTTGACTCCAATTAAAAAAATAATTAATATTAAATAATAATTGATTAAATATTTATTTCCATTATTTTAAAATAATAATTATTATAATTGATGTCCTAAAAATTTGAAGCTTATTCTTGGCTTTCGGTCGCTATTCATATTATGAGCACTGTGCGCTGCTAGCGCCGAGCAAACAAAATCGAAAACGGGTTGCTGCTGCCGTCGTTGTTGTAGTTGTTGTTGTTGCCTCCTGCCCCGTGGCCTTTTCGTTGGGACGTCTGCCTTTGGCAAGTGGGTAGTGGTGAGTGGGGGGGGGGGGGGGGGGGAAGTGGAGTTGGTGGAGTGCAGGGCAAGTTGTCGGCTGGTCGGTCGGTCACTAACTGGTCGGTGGGTTGGTTACTGATGGTTGTCGGTTGCCTTTTTATACCCACTACTTTGAACAGAACAAGGGTATAATATATTCCTAGAAATGTCTGCAACAGAGAGATTAAAGCATCTCCGAACCTATAAAGAATATGCATTCTTGATCAGCATCAACGGCTGAGTCGATAAAGATCTCAGAGACTATAAGAGCTAGATTAACCAAATTTGGCACACAGACTTCTATGAATGTGATTCTTCGGCTCATGTAAATCGCAAGAGCCCATCACATTTACAGTATTAAGATATAACTCTCTACTAGGTGATTAACGTTAAAAGGCAGGTGCCTAAAAGCATGCAGTATTTTTTGAATCGTAATATCGTGATATCGAGATTGTGTAACGGGTATCTTCTAGTTGAATTCTCGACTAGAGGCTTTCCAATAGTCGTCGTTTTTTTTTCTGTTTTTTTTGGTTTTCTTTTTGCTTTTGAGGAAAACCCTTTTCAGTGTTTGCATTTAACGAACAGCGCCACAGCGACGCAGCAGCAGCAACAATAAGGGCAATAACAAGCACATTCCGCGCCGAGGCCGCTAATGGGCTGGGAGTAGTGTGGAGGATTGAGGAGGATTGTGATGAGCTAGTGTCGTGTCAGGAAGCTGAAGGTGGACGGTCGAAGGGGGGATGATGGTGATGGTGTTAGTGGGGCTAATAAAAGCCTCGTTACAATGAAAACAAATCAAATCGACGCTGAAGCTATCCGTCAAGTCAAACCAAACTCGAGTTCGAGCTACAAATGAAACGCGGCTAACGAATACGAATACGAATACAAACAGGAAGTAGTTTGAATTTCCGGTGTCACTCACCCCCCTCACTGCCCCCTGCCAAATACGAGTACGCTAACAGTAAAGAGGTGGTTTCATCAGCAATAGCAGCAATACTAGCAAAAGAGGCAGCAACCACGTTCAAATTTTCAAATTGATTACGGGACACGTTGCGGGTTGTACGAGTATGAGTAAAAGGGGGAAGGCAGTAGGGAGGTAAACTAGGAATCACTGTCGTCGGAGTCAGAGACGGAGTCGGAGCCAGGAGTCAACTCAGTTTTACTTTGAAATGCCATTAAAATGTATTTACAAACGCAAATTGGTAGCGATTTGGGTCTGGGGTTTTATGTGATCCACGATGTGTTGAAGTTGCAGCTTAGCCGGCGATTTGGTCAGGATGCGTGCTGTCCTGTCCTCTCACAGCACGCCAGGGGTGGCATCCAATGGACCGATGGACGAAGGCACGATTCGATGAGATCCGGTCATCGCACAATGGGAGATCCGCTAGATTCTCTTATAAATAAATATTAATTAACTGTTTTAAATGCAGCAACGATTTGTTTTTGTATGTCACTTTATTTTATACATTTTTTTTAACTAACTTATCATTTTGAAATACACAAAAAAAACAAAAAAAAAATTTAATTTCAACAGATTGCATCCAAAAATTGTAATATGTGTAACCATAGTCGAGCCCAGTATTTGAATTTAAAGCTGCTAATCTAGCGGATTTTCCCACTGTACATCGTTTTGACCAATTTCCGTTTACTTACACGAATAACTTGTGTTTGTGTGTATGTTAAATGTAATTTGCACATCGGGAATACGTTTTTATCCTCAGACCATGTTGGACTCTTACAACGAATCAATTTATCGCACTTATGTCCATGATTCGACTCGAACATATATGATACGTAATTTACACAAGTTACACTTAACAGGCCATTTAGCTGGTGATTAGCTCATGTGAAGTAGTTTGTAGTTAAACGAGATTAATTGGCTCTTGGCTTCCTATTGAAAGTACACCCAGAGAAACAACGCATAGCAAAACCAAAACCGTTTGACCCTTTTTAATAAATACAATTATATCATATAACATTAAAAAGAAACGTTTAAAAATAAAATATAAGGCACTAAAACATATACAATTTGACTGAGAACATAATTATTTATCTTAAATTTTACATGATTATGGTAAAGCCACAGTGAAAAACACTTCAAAATAACAACATATAATATATCGAAATGAATTAACAATTTTAATTAAACATATTCATTTTTAAGTCTATTATTAAAGTGCACATTCTCGCTGGCTTTTGTCGTAGATGCTGTTGTTATAGTTAAATCAATGTTAAAATAGAATAAAACAATTTTAGAGGATTTTTTTCTGTGTGTATTATTTTAAGCAATTTCAAATATAATTACTTTAAATGAAACAAGTTGATTCTGTGCTGAGATATTTATGGATATGAATCCCTTTATGGCTTGTTATTCACCTAAAGCTTGGTAACTTTATGATGTTGGAATCAAGAATTCAGCAAAATACATATTTAATTGTTATTCATTATTTCTGAATCGAACAATTAATTCAATTGGCAAAGGCAACTGAAAATACATATGTACAAGTGACTTCCATATATCGTGTATCGTGTATATGTAAGTGTGTATGAAAAGCGCACGTTTAACATTAGATTTGGGTCCGCCCATTTGATTTTCATTGCCACTTGGCAATTGCCAACAAGGCGTATAGTAAACGAACAAGCAAAAGCAAAAGCAAACAAGCAATTTTGCGAGCAGCCACGACAATAAAGTTAAACTGCAATTATTTTCGAATGAACTTCATTTGAAATGCAATTTGAGGCATGTGCCTAATATATGCAAACAATTTACTCACTGTGCTGCCTTCGCAAGGGCACAAAAAAGGGCAACAAGCCAAGGAACTGAACGAGGCCAAGACAACATGCTTTTTGGCATAGACCAACAACCAACAGGCAATGACACAACAGAAACAGCAATGATAAATCAATATGCAAGAGTAACACTGACGAGGAAGTCTAAAAAGAGCCCAGCACTCGTAGAAGAAACGTGGTGAATGATAAAGGACTCGTCTTGCCATCACTTTGAAGTCCCAGTAACAATGACGTTCGCTGCAAAACAACTTGTGGAAATCTCTCTCTTACATATAGTACAGTTAGTCGTGTACATTTTTTTCGTAATAAAAAAATTCATATATTGAACATTGGATATTTTTTCTACTTATTTCTACTTATGTTATCAATTATTTTAAATTTTTTTTATTTTCCAAAGAAATAAATTCACATTTATAAACTCAGATAACAAAAGCTGAAAAATAAATATTGAAAAGCTAACATATTTTTTCTATGTCAAATATATAACTTGCTTCGCTGTACACTGTACATACATATGTATCAAGTAATTGTTATTATTTATTTTATAATAGTTCTATGAGTTTAAAAAATGAATAATTAAAAATGTATTTATTTTTTTTATTTTAAATAAGAACTAATATGTGTGATATTGTTCCATTGTCAAAAAAATTACTCAACGTACTGTATGTCTGACTACAAGTACGTAAACACTTACATACATACATATGTAAACATATATCAGTTGAGTTATATGTACGTGAGCAGTGCGCGCGTGTGAATTTGATGTATGTATGTTTTCTGCATGCTCACACATCTCTGGTCTGTGTGTTTTTCTGTATGTAGGTATGTATGTATGTATGTAGGGTAAGAGTGCTGCCAGCAGTAAAAGTGAGCAATAAACATACGCGATTAAATTCATTATGAACACTTGAACAGCAGACAATGCGAATATGAAATGACAAACTGATTGTCTGTGAATGTCTGTCTGTGTGTGTGAGTGTGTTTGTGAGTGTGTGATTGGTTGTGTGAATGTCCCTCTAGAGTCCTGTGTGAAAATGACATGACTATGCGAGTGTGTGCGTGACTTGTATTACGACAAAATGAAGCAAAAGCCTTCAGTCTTTGTTATTGTTGCCTTTTCTAATTGTATTTGTGTGTGTGGGTGTGTGCGTGTGTGAGTGTGTGTGTGAATACATATGTGGTTACTAATTGGATTTCAGATATTCAATCAACATGTTTCCGCTGTGAATCTCGCTGCTTTTGTAGAGGAAGCAGCACAACTTGCTGAGCTTCTACATCAATCTGCTTATGGCCAACTCGGCTAGCTAAATATCAAAATTTTTGATTTAAATGTTCAACATGATATTCACATGTGCATACACATCTAGCACATATGCTTCAGATAAAGTACTTTCATATTCACCTGATTTTTTGAAATAATTGTAACTTCAATTAAGAATTAATTTAGAGAATAAACCATGACCAAAATACTACATCTGACGAATGTCAGGAAATTCGAATGACAAAGTTGTGAGAGTTTAAAAAACTGGCTTAATGCTTTTCTACAAAATTGGCTATAGAACTATATATTGCATATTATAAATCTTAACTTTCAGGAAGTATTATAGCAAATGATACAGCGCATGAAAATCAATTTAGTTTTTAAAAATTAAAACTAGTTTCAAGTCAATTTAATTTTATATTAAACTAGGGGGCTACGCCCCCTGCTCGCTTCGCTCGCCAACCCCCAGCTCGCTTCGCTCGCAACATTGTCTTTAGTTGTCCGGCTTAACAAATTTACATAATATTCGCCCCCTGCTCGCTTCGCTCGCCAACCCGCAGCTCGCTACGCTCGCAGCATTGTATTTAGTTGCCCGTTTTAACAAATTTATATAATATAACATTTTTTCTTTAAAAAAAAACGGAAATATTTAGCTTCCGCTGTCCGCTGCCTTAATTTTTTTCCTTGCAATTGAACTTTGGCTAAAAAGTCGGATTTGGTGATTTAGCGGGAAAAAGCTAAATTTGGCGGGAAAAAGCTAAATTTGGCGGGAAAAAGCTAAATTAAGAGAATTTGTCAAAATTTGGCAAGAAGAGTTAATCTAAAAGTTTTGTTAGGATATCTGCGATTGCATCCGATTGTTCCTATGGCAGCTATATGATATAGTCATCCGACTTTGACCAAATTTGGTCAGAATGTAAGAGACAGCCCCAATCATACAATCTGTGAGTTTGGTTGAGATATCTTAAGAAACAAATAAGTTTTTCATACTAAAGGTTTTTTCATCGGATTGTTCCTATGGCAGCTATAAGATATAGTCATTCCACTTTCACCAAATTTGGTCAGAATGTAAGAGACAGTACCAAACATGTAATCTGTGAGTTTGGTTAAGATATCTTAAGAAACAAAAAAGTTTTTCATACTAAATGTGTTTTTCATCGGATTGTTCCTATAGCAGCTATAAGATATAGTCATTCCACTTTGACCAAATTTGGTCAGAATGTAAGAGACAGTACCAAACATATAATCTGTGAGTTTGGTTGAGATATCTTAAGAAACAAAAAAGTTTTTCATACTAAATGTGTTTTTCATCGGATTGTTCCTATGGCAGCTATAAGATATAGTCATTCCACTTTCACCAAATTTGGTCAGAATGTAAGAGACAGTACCAAACATATAATCTGTGAGTTTGGTTGAGATATCTTAAGAAACAAAAAAGTTTTTCATACTAAATGTGTTTTTCATCGGATTGTTCCTATAGCAGCTATAAGATATAGTCATTCCACTTTGACCAAATTTGGTAAGAATGTAAGAGACAGTACCAAACATGTAATCTGTGAGTTTGGTTGAGATATCTTAAGAAGCAAAAAAGTTTTTCTTACTAAATGTGTTTTTCATCGGATTGTTCCTATGGCAGCTATAAGATATAGTCATTCCACTTTCACCAAATTTGGTCAGAACGTAAAAGACAGTACCAAACATATAATCTGTGAGTTTGGTTGAGATATCTTAAGAAACAAAAAAGTTTTTCATACTAAGCAATTCCGTGACCTTTGACCCCGATTTGATTCACTTAGAGGTCGAATTTTGCAAAACGCCGTCTTATTGCACGATGAAATTATCTCACCTATGTTGTGTGAAAATTTCAGCTCTCTATCTCTTACCGTTTGGGCTGCACGTTGATTCTCAGTCAGTCAGTCAGTGAGTCAGTGAGTCAGTCAGTCAGGACAAAGAGTTTTATATATATAGATAACATTTTTTCTTTAAAAAAAAACGGAAATATTTAGCTTCCGCTGTCCGCTGCCTTAATTTTTTTCCTTGCAATTGAACTTTGGCTAAAAAGTCGGATTTGGTGATTTAGCGGGAAAAAGCTAAATTTGGCGGGAAAAAGCTAAATTTGGCGGGAAAAAGCTAAATTAAGAGAATTTGTCAAAATTTGGCAAGAAGAGTTAATCTAAAAGTTTTGTTAGGATATCTGCGATTGCATCCGATTGTTCCTATGGCAGCTATATGATATAGTCATCCGACTTTGACCAAATTTGGTCAGAATGTAAGAGACAGCCCCAATCATACAATCTGTGAGTTTGGTTGAGATATCTTAAGAAACAAATAAGTTTTTCATACTAAAGGTTTTTTCATCGGATTGTTCCTATGGCAGCTATAAGATATAGTCATTCCACTTTCACCAAATTTGGTCAGAATGTAAGAGACAGTACCAAACATGTAATCTGTGAGTTTGGTTAAGATATCTTAAGAAACAAAAAAGTTTTTCATACTAAATGTGTTTTTCATCGGATTGTTCCTATAGCAGCTATAAGATATAGTCATTCCACTTTGACCAAATTTGGTCAGAATGTAAGAGACAGTACCAAACATATAATCTGTGAGTTTGGTTGAGATATCTTAAGAAACAAAAAAGTTTTTCATACTAAATGTGTTTTTCATCGGATTGTTCCTATGGCAGCTATAAGATATAGTCATTCCACTTTCACCAAATTTGGTCAGAATGTAAGAGACAGTACCAAACATATAATCTGTGAGTTTGGTTGAGATATCTTAAGAAACAAAAAAGTTTTTCATACTAAATGTGTTTTTCATCGGATTGTTCCTATAGCAGCTATAAGATATAGTCATTCCACTTTGACCAAATTTGGTAAGAATGTAAGAGACAGTACCAAACATGTAATCTGTGAGTTTGGTTGAGATATCTTAAGAAGCAAAAAAGTTTTTCTTACTAAATGTGTTTTTCATCGGATTGTTCCTATGGCAGCTATAAGATATAGTCATTCCACTTTCACCAAATTTGGTCAGAACGTAAAAGACAGTACCAAACATATAATCTGTGAGTTTGGTTGAGATATCTTAAGAAACAAAAAAGTTTTTCATACTAAGCAATTCCGTGACCTTTGACCCCGATTTGATTCACTTAGAGGTCGAATTTTGCAAAACGCCGTCTTATTGCACGATGAAATTATCTCACCTATGTTGTGTGAAAATTTCAGCTCTCTATCTCTTACCGTTTGGGCTGCACGTTGATTCTCAGTCAGTCAGTCAGTGAGTCAGTGAGTCAGTCAGTCAGGACAAAGAGTTTTATATATATAGATAACATTTTTTCTTTAAAAAAAAACGGAAATATTTAGCTTCCGCTGTCCGCTGCCTTAATTTTTTTCCTTGCAATTGAACTTTGGCTAAAAAGTCGGATTTGGTGATTTAGCGGGAAAAAGCTAAATTTGGCGGGAAAAAGCTAAATTTGGCGGGAAAAAGCTAAATTAAGAGAATTTGTCAAAATTTGGCAAGAAGAGTTAATCTAAAAGTTTTGTTAGGATATCTGCGATTGCATCCGATTGTTCCTATGGCAGCTATATGATATAGTCATCCGACTTTGACCAAATTTGGTCAGAATGTAAGAGACAGCCCCAATCATACAATCTGTGAGTTTGGTTGAGATATCTTAAGAAACAAATAAGTTTTTCATACTAAAGGTTTTTTCATCGGATTGTTCCTATGGCAGCTATAAGATATAGTCATTCCACTTTCACCAAATTTGGTCAGAATGTAAGAGACAGTACCAAACATGTAATCTGTGAGTTTGGTTAAGATATCTTAAGAAACAAAAAAGTTTTTCATACTAAATGTGTTTTTCATCGGATTGTTCCTATAGCAGCTATAAGATATAGTCATTCCACTTTGACCAAATTTGGTCAGAATGTAAGAGACAGTACCAAACATATAATCTGTGAGTTTGGTTGAGATATCTTAAGAAACAAAAAAGTTTTTCATACTAAATGTGTTTTTCATCGGATTGTTCCTATAGCAGCTATAAGATATAGTCATTCCACTTTGACCAAATTTGGTAAGAATGTAAGAGACAGTACCAAACATGTAATCTGTGAGTTTGGTTGAGATATCTTAAGAAGCAAAAAAGTTTTTCTTACTAAATGTGTTTTTCATCGGATTGTTCCTATGGCAGCTATAAGATATAGTCATTCCACTTTCACCAAATTTGGTCAGAACGTAAAAGACAGTACCAAACATATAATCTGTGAGTTTGGTTGAGATATCTTAAGAAACAAAAAAGTTTTTCATACTAAGCAATTCCGTGACCTTTGACCCCGATTTGATTCACTTAGAGGTCGAATTTTGCAAAACGCCGTCTTATTGCACGATGAAATTATCTCACCTATGTTGTGTGAAAATTTCAGCTCTCTATCTCTTACCGTTTGGGCTGCACGTTGATTCTCAGTCAGTCAGTCAGTGAGTCAGTGAGTCAGTCAGTCAGGACAAAGAGTTTTATATATATAGATAACCTCGAAAGAGAATTTAAATAGAAAATTTTATAAATTAAAAATCATTAGCATATGTATCAACTCAAGGAACTGTAAGTTTTGTAGGCCAATGGGATCAGGAGTATTGTATACCAGTATGGAAATTGGATTGTAAGGCGGCCAATGGCATTGCGGCCTATCCAATCGCGAAAGTAGTAGACATCGGTGTAGACACCAGCCGAATCGGGCTCACCACAGCCAGTTCCAAAGGAGACAACGCCCACCACCTTGTTGTCGCATATCAAAGGTCCACCGGAGTCACCTTGGCAGCTGTCCACTTCGTAATCGTTGGCATTGGATGCGCATAACATGCCTTTCTTAAAGCCGGGAATATTGGAGCAAAACGAGTTCGTATTAATGGTTACATCACCGTTGACCGCCTCATCCGGGGTGGGACCGTACTAAGAAAGTCAACCCTCAATATCAATCCCACAAAATGTCATATTCAGCACCTTAGAATATATAACAGCGGTGGGCACGCCATTGCTCTTTCTGTTCCCAGTGCTCTTTTCTTTATGTCTTTGTAAGTGGCACCAGAAAGACGCACAAGCACTCGAGCGAAAAATACAAAATACACGCATTTGCAGCTCGCGATGACGGCGACTTTTTTGTTTGGTGCCCACCGCTAATATATTGTTATTAACCTACCTGAATAACTGTACCCCATCCTACGACTGTGCACAGCAGTCCAGCCTTTGGATCCCGGTCATTTATTGGAATAATAGTAGCAAAATCATGGTTTATCTTTATCGGCTCTTTAAGCTTAATAATTCCAATGTCATTGGTAAGGAGCGTGTGGGAGTATTTTGGATGCGGTCTTATTTTCTCCACACTTAATTCTTGCGTATTTTTAGTCTGCACCAGCCGACGAGGAGTGCCAGCAACTATCTTGACTCGGTTAGCTCGGAGTTTGGTCCCACTGTAACAGTCGGGATTGAATATAAAATTTGGGTAAAGGTCCAGTCTATGCGGCACACCTCCAAAAAAAAAAAAAAAATCCAAAATTAGAGCTTGATTTATTATGAATTTTGGAAATAATTTTTACACCAAAATTCATCATAAATCAGGCTCTAATTTTGGATTTTTTTTTTTTTTTTTTTTTGAGGTGTGCCGCATAGACTGGACCTTTACCAAAATTTGTCGGTTGACAATATGTTTTACTACATGTACGTGCGGTTATAAAAATGTAGTGTGAATAGATTTTTTTGGATTGGATCCTTAATCTGGAGAATATATTTTTCACTTAATTAACAATTGCTTCTTGTTTACCAATGAGTTATCAATACAACTATTGGTTACCTTTTAACCTAGGTTATGCTGTTTTTCAAAATGTTTGCAAAATATTCGCATAATCCTATGAAAATTACTTTGAAGTTATTTAAATAAATCCAAAAAAAATTCCTTATAAATGTTAACTCATTTTCTCTCGAGAGGCGGATTTTTTCAAAATCTATGGAAGAGTTATTGCGTATCCTATTAGGTAGAGCTTGGGAAATAATTCAGATGTTGATTATGTAGAAAACAAACCGGTAATTTGTTTATTAAAGTTTAGCCTTCAATTATCTTTCTTTCTGATTCACTGTCTGATCAATGTGTAGCCCAATGCTGTTTTAATAAAGAAAGGCTAAAAGTGGTTTCTCACATACCCAATATATAGACAGTGTGCTGCCGTTAGAATCGATTTCGATGAGATAATAGCTCCTCCACAGAAATGATTATCACCAAAGAACTTACGTTCCTTGGCTGAGCGCACCGACACAACGTATTTGACGAGAACATTATTCTCGGGACGATAACCGCCAGTTACCAGGAATCGGAACTCATCATCATCGTTGTTGTTCAAGCTCGAGTTGCTTTTCGTTTGAGCTAGATTCTTGCTAAACTGAATAGTATCACTTTGAAGCTGTAGTGCATCTATCATGCCAACGTTTCTAGCTGAACGTTTCTCATATATATTTTGCATTGGTCCCAGATCCTCGGCTTTGCTTAAGTTCCAGGCCAGCATGTTATTTACCAATAACAATAAACAAACAACAAATTTTGAGGGATACATTTTTTGTAATTTTTGTTTTGACTGAAAACCTGTGGATTTAATGATTTCAAAATCCTCTAAACGTAGTGACCGTTCACATTTACATTCAACTTCCGTCACATGAATTTTTTTTTTTATGGTTTCATGTGAGCACTCAGCATTTTTCAGTGATTCCTATTCACTCGAGCTAACAACTTATAGTATACTCGTAATATTCTTTTCTAAAACCTTTATTCAAATCGCAGTGGTGATTTAAAAATACGAAACACAGCTGCTAAATCATGTTGCGAAAGAAGTAATTTTGATCGCTCTTGATTTTGAAGCACCGTGGAGTTAACAAAACAGTTCTGGGCATCACGTACTCCTAAATAGTAGCTCATTTGTGTGTACGGATAAGTACTCCTATTGTTGTCTCGTACTCATATTGTTGTCCAGAATGCCCAAAGCCTATCCAAAGGAATAAAGGCTCTTAATTCATTTTATTTAATTTAATTTTTTCAGTGTAAAGACTTTGTGCTGCTTGGAACACACGCGCAATATTTGATTGTCTGAGTTTGGATACCAGCGCTCTATAGTATGTACTAATTTTTTGTCGTGGCCTCCTTCGCTGGAAACTCTCGGTGGAACAGCAAAGTATATACTCCTTGTGTACGAGTACACTGTATATGCGTCTATGTTCCTACTTACGTAAGAAAAGACTTATGGGTGTGAGTGTGCTCCCCGTGCTGTGCGTATGAGGCGGGGTCGTTATCATTAATTTGCAGCTTGCTTTTCGCAATAATTTACAAAGGATTTTCTTCACTTTTCCTTACTAGTATTTTGGCCTTTGTTGGCCGAGTTTTTAAGTTGAGTTGTCATTAGATCCGCTTAAAAAGACAAATTTGTGTATGGGCACTTTCTATGCAGACAAGCACAGAAGAAAAAGAAAAAAATTGCATGCATATTTCATAAGTGCTTTGCACACTGACAATATGTCTAAGTTTTGTTTTACTTGCAGAGGGTATTATAATTTAGTTCTGAATTATGTAATGCACAAGGCACAGATATTGCAGACATTGCAAAAATCCATATTTAGGATAAAAAATATCGCTATATTCCTTAGATCTCTAAGGCAATCTCACAGCTTGTGTATTCACTATTTTGCTTTTGTAAACTTGCTGTGGATCGGCTCTAGACCGGTTCGCTCGAGTGCTTGTGCGTCCCTCTGGCGCCACATGGCTTTACATAACGGATAGAGCACTGGGAGCTACAACAGCGAAGGGAAGTCATAAAAATGATACAATCATTTTTGATATTTCAACTGATGTGTGATTGTTTCAAAAGAAAATATGAAATAGAAAAACAACGAACGGTCAGCAATACCTACAAGTACCTACTAGAATATGTTCTCTGACTCATTCTCGCATTCGCACTCGTACTCGTACTCACACTCGTTCACCTGTCAAATTTACCGCATAGATGCGTGCCAAGAACATCATCAGTTGGCAAGTGTAAACAATTATGGCAGCACACTGCTCGGGTCCGTTCTGGTTCGTTCTGGTTTGGTCTGGTGGCAAGAATGACTGCTTGCAGCTGGTTGCTTCAAGATAGCAGATAGCAAACATCACACACTGACAATACACTTAGAAAAATGCGGAGTGACTTGTTCTACAATTCTGATTTCTACAGTTCTGAAATTAAACCCGTTTCGCTCTAGAGTTTGTTCAGAAGGATTTGGGCATTAATTTTCATACTTTAATGGCAAATCGCAAAAATGGCAAAAATTAGCAAAATTTCTAAATCAAGGAAATAATTATTAAATTATGACTGAGCTAGCCTGATCAAAAATGTTCACAGTAGAAATTCGAAAATCTTGATTTAAGCATGCATTTTTTAGGTATGTATTCCGAAAACAGTTCTTAAGTTTTACCAATATTGGGATTAAAACACACAAGGAAAAATAACAGATTCAAATACAAACGATATACGGTGGCTCACAGCTTATTTCAACCAGCACAAAAAGGAACTTTACTCAAAAGCTTCAATTACAACTAACTAAAAATAAATAGTAATAAATAGTATTCACAGAAAACTAATGTTATTTCAACTCATAATTTGAAAATATTGAAAATATTCGATAATATTTGAGTTTTCGTAAAAATCCACTTTTTCAACTTTTATCCTCGATTTTTTACAAAAAATGTTAGGATGCAAAAAAATTCTTCAAAGAATTTTAATAGTGTCTGCAAAAAAAAATTTTCAAAAATATTTTTGCTAGTACTTTTTATAATTTTTTGAAAATCCTGAAAATGGCTATTTTATTCACTTTTTCCTCCATTTCATACAAAAAGTAGCTTAAGGAACAATTTTCAAAAAATTATAAAAAATACTAGCAAAAATATTTTTGAAAATTTTTTTTTGCAGACACTATTAAAATTCTTTGAAGAATTTTTTTGCATGCCAACATTTTTTGTAAAAAAATCGAGGATAAAAGTTGAAAAAGTGGATTTTTACGAAAACTCAAATATTTTCGAATATTTTCAATATTTTCAAATTATGAGTTGATTTTACATTAGTTTTCTGTAAATACTATTTGTTACTATTTATTTTTAGTTAGTTGTTATTGAAGCTTTTGAGTAAAGCTGCTTTTTGTGCTGGTTGAAATAAGCTGTGAGCCACTGTAGATTCGATAGGCATTAAATATTTATTAAAAAAAAAGATTTTAGGATTTTATTTGCATCCATTAAGTGTGTAGATTTTATTTGGGCAAAAAAGTTTTTAAGAGACAGAGCAGTAAAGTTAGTCTTATATGGGATTATAACGAGCCCACAAAATTATGAGAGCAATCCTGAAACGTGGGTAAATTATACTCTTTAATTTTGAATGAATTAAGACCATTGATCTGGATTTTTTTGACAGTGTAGACGGTTTACGGCAGACAGGCAAACATATTACTTATCAACAATAGACGATGCCAAAACATTGATTATTGTTGCCTTTTGCAGTTTTAACTAAAATGCATTTACTACTGACAACAAGTAACGATTTTGATTGCCAATACTCGCAGACAACAGCCAGCTGGCAAAAGAGATAGACACATAGAGAGTGCGAGTGAGAGAGAGAGAAAGAGAGAGGGAGATAGTGAGGCAGCAGTATAGGCAAAGTGTTAGGCCAATGTTGGCATTGCCAATGTGAAAGTCCAAGTCGGTGTCATTGTTTGCATACATTGATTGAATTTGTTCACGCCATTAAATTTGCAAATTGCTATCAGCAACTTTGCATAAACTGCAGAGCAAAATTTTACAACACACAACGCACCACACACAACTCCCGGACCCGGTTCGGTTCGGTGGGTTGTCCGGCATTGTTAATGCTTATGAAGGAACCAACAGCTTTTACTGCAGTCCTTGGCAAAGTGTTGGTCTTAAGCAAGTATCAAACGGGAGACGGAGACGAAGTTGGAGATGAAGATGGAGTCAATGCATTTCTGCATACTCGTAGGATGGCTTTGTCCACCTTGTTGTCAACAATGCACTGTGGTTCATTCTGTCAATCTGTAAAAATTAATTTTTCCCGATGTGCTGATCATACAAAAGTTGATAATGAAGAAATACTCCTTATGCCTTTTATAAATTTACATATTTTATACTCTTGAAGTCAAAGCTAAAATAATTGTTGTATGATTTCAAATATAAAAATCTTTAAAGTTAAATTAATTTAACCGAGAATAGTTAATTAGTATTAATACTAAATTTTTTTTATTATATGAATTATAAAATAAAGAATATGTTCTACTTCTAAGATACGTGTTGCTAACTTTACTTAAAATGTACTTGCCTTATAGACTAATTTCTAAAATGAATGCATTCCATTTGAAGTTATTACTTATTGTCACCACTGTGCGGCGTCCAGGTGCAGTCGATAAACAAAAGCAGCCCATGAACTTAAGCTGGAAGCAGTTGCACAATACGAATACGAATACGAATTCAACGTGCGATGTACAGACATGAGCAAAATAATAAGAACAGTATAATTTGCCCAATAGCCTTGTTGAAATATAAATAATTTCTAATATAATCTCTTATTATTTTCCTCGTGTATTAAATAAGCTTTTAAATTAAGTTAGTATTTATATTAAAAGATATCCGTGATTTATAATTCTGGCAACTTTGTTAGATTAACTTTTGGTGTTTGCAAAATAAGATCAAAATAAAAAATCGACTTATCAACGATTCCTACACCAGTTATATCACTTTGTGAGTAAATATTTTGATCACTTTTCGATAAAAGTGGCTTTTAATAGCGGCATATTATCAAAATTTCTTTGTTTTGTTTTTTGCCATAATTTTCTGGTCATAGCATCTTTCACCCCAGTGGATGCAGGTCTGGCGATCAAGCCGTTTATTGAATAAATTCAATATTAGGGGAAGGTGCTCTTAGTATTTTGCACACGTCTGTGTGTTTCTTTGTGGGCGGCATCCAATAGCTAAGGGCGAACCATCCTTGTGGATAAGTCGTTAACTATTCATACGACATGCTGCCTCAATAGGCAGATACTGCTTCTATCTTGCTAAGCAGAAGCAGCTACAGAAAAGCAGCAGGAAAGCAGATGAGCACAAGGTGCACCATGTGATGACACTTTTGATTTCTGTTCTGTTCTGTCTGTTGTCAGTTTTCTGTCTGTCTGTCTGTCTGTCTGTCTATCCGTTTTACCAGCCAACGGGCTAATTGTCCAGAGTCTGCCGTCCGGCGCGTCGGAGGAGGAAATTTATTTAACGACCATCAAAGCACAATAAGCATAATACCCAGCCGACCTTTGTCTGATTCGTATTTAACGGGCATAAACACTGCTTAAGCTTTCACAGCCTCTTGCACACACACAACCTGTTCGGGGAAAGGGGCAAAGGAAAGGAAAACGAAAACGAAAAGCATTTCACAAAAATCTCACAGAAATTAAAATTATATCTCTCGCGGGAGTTTCTGCTACGCTGTGTATACCGTGTATAGACTAGGGTGTCCCTTATTTTTCAAAGTTGTTATTTTTAAACGCATACGGGCTAGATCTGTTCATTTGGTCCTAAAGCACTTGGAAAAAAAGTTTTAGCTCAATCGGAGTATGATAACCCGTGCCGACTTGGGTCGGAAAATTTAAATTTTCACCTTAATCGGAGTTCGATAACACACTTAAAATTGCTTCAAAACATGAAAAAACATCGAAAATTTCATAATCAGTGTTAAAACACTGTTTTTTCATGTTTTGAAGCAATTTTGAGTGGGTTATCGTACACCGATTAAGGTGTAAATTTATTTTCGGGTACTTTAGGACCAAATAAACAAAAAAAAATAATAAAAAATTAAAAAAAAAAAATTTTGATTTTTTTTTGCGCCATATAATTTTTAAATTTTCCGATCCAAGTCGGCACGGGTTATCATACTCCGATTGAGCTAAAACTTGTTTTCCAAGTGCTTTAGGACCAAATGAACAGATCTAGCCCGTATGCGTTTAAAAATAACGACTTTGCCAAAATAAGGGACACCCTAGTATAGACCAATCAAATTGGGTATGTAAGGGTGATATGTATCTCATGTTGGGATCGTAACACATTTTAATATGTAATATGTATAGATGGCAATAAAGCAAATAAATTTGCATATTATACACAGACGAAATTGAAGAATACGTTTTTTAATTCAACTATTATTAAACTATTCATGTTAGATACTCAGTTATGAGTGCCAATATTTGGCAGGGTAGCTTTCCCTTTTGCTCTCAAACAGCAGCAAGTTCACCTGCTTTTTTTCCTAGGTCTCAGTCATTGCCAAATAATTTTGGCACAAAGTTAAAGAGAAAACAAAAACAAAAAAAGGAATATTTTTAAATTACTATACGCTTTGGTTCTGAAAATTCATTATCTTGTGTTATTGAACTGTTACGGCCTTTAATGGCAAACAGACGGACAGTCGGACGTAGACAACTCACTATATATTCATATTATACTTGACCAACGACGTCGACAAGGAGCGAGCTTGTGAAATTTATTATAAAAGTTATGCCGACGTTCAAATGGATTCAAGTAAATTTGTGGTGAATTTTCAACTTTCGACTTTAATTTCGACTGCAATTTAAGTCTCCCAAATAATGTAAAACATTTTTTAAGCCTTAACATTACTGTCCTTGTTACCGTGTGATCAATGCATTCCAGATAATTTTGACAGCCAAATAGACATTGAGTTATCACTTAGCCTTAAAATACACATATGTACGAGTATAAACATTTAATCAGTTTCTCCATTAGTGATTGTGATTTTTGTCGCTTCCAAATTAGTTTTTCATGTAACAACAGTCATCAGTTTCATAATCAATTATTGTACTAGTATCAACATATTTATTCTTGTTTCCTCTCATTGATGTGACAATGAAATTGTATAACATACACTGATAAAAAACAGCACCAAAATATCTTAAAAAAAGAAGAAATATTCTGATTTTTAGACCCCGTATTCTTGTATTACTTTCTTAAAGTTGTCTTATTTTAGGAAAATAATTATAATTCTTCTTATAAGAAACTGGTCCTTTTTTAGCAGTGTACTTCTACCATCCAACATCCTACTCCCAAGCTAACTACATTATTAATATAAAGCCAACGTTGAGGGGTTCTAATTACATTTTGTGGTGCACCGAGCACTAAGACCTCACCATTTTTACAAGGCGGGTGTGAGGAGATCCATTTGCTCGGAGAATTTTTTTGCACGGCTGATTGAGTCTCAGATTGCTATCGGCTACACTCGACCTCGACTTCCCCGTTCCCCGTTCCCTCGACTTTCCCTTGCTTGTCAGCTCTGTCCTGGATCTGTGCTTTTACTGAAGCGTATAAATTGCATTAGTTGCACTGAGGCTCATGGCTTATCTTATTAACTGTTGTCATGTCTCTTGCTCTTGCTACTCTACCGGGATCATGCAATTTGAGCTCACTGTAACAATTTGCCGCATTCAGAGAACAGAGAAGAAAATAAGTACTTACGTCCCACTATGGATGATTGTCATTACTTTAATTATTAAACATTAAAACTTTAAATTTAATATTTTGAAGAAGTGGAATGTGTTGTATAAGAATTTTTAAAATTAATTGAGTTACAAAAAAATACAAGAATGTCTCATCTTTAAGTATAATCTAGCCTTTTCAGTGAGAGCTTGGCAATCATAAAAATGAGGTGGGAAGAGTCCATAGATACAAATATAAATTATATGGAAGTAAGGAATTCGCAGTAGTGGCAAATAACATATGTATGTATGTATGTATGTATGTATGTATATATGGACAAACGGAGAATGTATTATCTCTTATAGTTTCAGAGCCATGAAATGTTGCTTGTTTATATACAAATTTGAATATTATACACAATTGACTGCGACAGTCAACGAACACTTCTACGAGTATATCCAACTATATTCAACTTTTGCCAATGAAAAAGTCAGTGGTTTTTTTTGTACATATATGTACATTAGGGCGGGTCAATTTGTTCGGGTCGAAAAAAACGTGGTACTCGTCCACCAGAATCGTAATCTACGATGAATTCTAAGAAATTTTCAGGAAGAAACTATATGTCTAAAATCAATTCCTAGCCTCCGCTGAGAAGCATGAAGATTTCAGGTTAAGGTATTTTAAGGTATTTTGAGGTATTTAAGGTATTAAAATAAAAATAACACATTTTTCAAAAATGTTGGGCCTTATTCTGATTCATCTTTTTACAACAAATTTTATAAATAATTTTTATTTTTAATTAACCAACCTGTTTTTTTTTAATTCGTTGAAATTAGCCGAGCAAGCCATGAACAAAGCCTTTTAAGGAAATTAGAGGCAAAAGTCTGTAACTTTCTAACGAAGTAAGATATCGGTATGAAATTTGAAATATATATTCTTGACACTTAGTAAAAAATTTAGACAATAAAAAATAAGTGGGCGTGGCATCCGAATGGGCGTAAATGAACGGTCAAACGATAAAGTTCGGATTCTTTAATATTAAAAAATAAAAAACAAATTGTAAAAATAAAATTTTGTTTTAATTATTATTTTTGTTTATTTTAAAATTATTTTAAATATCTTTAGTGTAAAATTATGTAAACAAATTTTTTTTTTTAACAGTTATGGTATCGAATCCCGTTTGACAAAGCTCTCCGAGATTTTAAAGCTAGAGCCCATTACCGACCCCATCACCGAATTTAGCTTATAGTTAAACTCAACATTTAAAATATTTTTGTTTTATTTTTAGAAAGCAATTAACAAAATATATCAAAGAAAAAATAACTTATCAGTCATTTTTTAAAGTCTTTCTTAGAAAAAAAGTCGTTCCACTTATCATCAAATCGAGTCTAAGAAAGACTTTAAAAAATGGCTGATAAGTTATTTTTTATTTGATATATTTTGTTATTTGCTTTCTAAAAATAAAACAAAAATATGTTAGGTGTTGAGTTTAACCATCATTTAACTATCATTACATCATTAGCTAAATTCGGTGATGGGGTCGGTAATGGGCTCTAGCTTTAAAATCTC